>CM054060.1:138948114-139431149 GCA_028641055.1 Alopecurus myosuroides
GATCTTTCTGGGATCGTGAATGTATGCATACGTAGGGTTTCAGACTGCCGGTCTGGGGTCCTTACACAATTGATCAAGAAATGAGGGGACAACAAATAGACATGATCTGATGCTGCTCAAGGAGTCCTCCCACGTCACCTTGGGTCGAAGAGCAATTAGAATCCCAGTTCTCCACGTTCTGGACGCAGATCCGGACTGCAGAAATATACCCGACTTCAAAAGACTATAACTTTTGCATAGAAGCTCCGAATTGGGTGAATATTTTTTGTTGGAAAGCTCGTCTCGTGCACTTTCCATAAAAATTGGCCTCGCCTCAAAATTCGTTTCGAGTGAAAAGTTATGGCCAAAACATTCCGACCATGTAGCTGAAACTAGGACAGAAATCCAGGAAAAAGGTGTTGCGCCACTTCTAATTGGGCTCAAAGGCCTTATACGAATTAGGGTTGGGTTTTTGGTGCCTTGGGACGTGCTTCCACCTCCTTGGCCACCACCCAATCCTCTCCTCCATATATACCCTCCATAGGACTCAGTTTAGACTTGGATTTTGTTTAGTTAAAAGTTTGTCTAGCCAATTGATGCAACTTCGTGTACTTGATTAGTGCTCAACATCCCGATCCAGAACGCTTACGGAATCCCACCTATCAATAAATTTTATCTTTCATCCGCAATTCTTGATTGCAATATTTGTTCTTACTTGTTCCTCGATTGCAGGTAGAACTATACATTTTGGTCAGGTTGATCATGCATACGCAAGATCAGTAACTCCAGGAGATTGGTTTAGCGATTGCATTGGTGTTGTGTACGTGTGTGTAGTAGTCGGATCGCCACGGTCGAACTCCACCACAAGTCGACGTATCTTGGTTGTAATAACTTTGCACAGTTTTTCATCGCCGATGCCCCATCACCTCACATGCTCGCAGATCACCGCCGTTTTCCACCATCATAAGTTCCGCTACCGCAACCAGCAAAAAAAAAGTTCCGCTACCGCCATCCACCACATCATCGCCATTCACCACAGCACCACGTCGCATCATCCACCACGCTATCCATCGCGCTTCCGCCACCAATTAGGGTCAGGGTTTCTCTGTTTTTCTTCCTTTCGTGTGTTTCCTCTCTTAAGGAAAGATATCTTGAAGTTTTGGTACGTGATTCTACCAATCTAAACGAGTACTGATAGGTTTGGGACTCCAAATTCGCGACCTACTTTAGCAGCAATTTTGTAAAAAAATAGTCCAAAAAATTGCCTTCTGTCAAAAGGGCAGACAGCCTCTGCATTTGGGAGAGAACAAGAGAAAAAAAATCCGGAAAATTGTCTTCTCTCAAAAGGGCAGACAGCCTCTGCGTTTGGGATAGAGCAAGTGAAAAAAATCCTTTTGTTTTCTTCCTCTATTTAGGGCAGTTTCTTACTTCTTCTTACTCCTACTTTTGCTTGTTTGCTTTTTGTTGCCGCGTCGTGACGTCGTTGGTTCTATAGACTCGCGTCTCTAAAACGGTGTAGTCTAGGACCAACACATTACCGTCTTTTAGCGTTTATTCAACATGCATTCCTGATTTGATTATTGCTAATCCTTGCTACCATATTTTAGCCTACCTATGGCTCCACATAATTTCTACTCCGTGCATTGTGCCCCACCCTGTAATCGTTTTATCCAATCTTTGGAGGCCTGATATTCATAGTTGCCGTGACGCCCTGCTGCATGGTAAGGAACTTATAAGAGCTTTATATTTGCTTGAAGAATTATGCGAATTGCCACCACATCCTTGTAGTAATAGGAACATATACTTGTGATTTGTTTCTCGTTTTCCACTAATCATGACAGGTTCTGGAGGTCGCACTTCTTGGGCTTCATCGATAGTTGGAGAGGAACCGGCACAACAAGTGTACAACCACTATGGGAGGTACAAACACGTACCCAATCACATGATCTTGTTCATGTTTCTATAACATCATTTGAGGGTTGTTATAAACCTGATGTATATATTGAATGGGAGTTTGACATAAATGATATATTTGTGTCCCATAATTTTTCTGAGTGTAAGAAAGTAAAGTTTTCCATTGGTACATTTACTGGTTTGGCTTCTGTTTGGTGGAATGAATATTGTAGTTTATATCCTGATTATATACCTACTACTTGGCATGAACTGAAAATTGCTATGTCATATAATTTTTTTCCATCATACTATACTTGTGACATGGTTAAAAAATTGCAAACTTTACAACAACGTAATAATAGTGTAAAAGAATTTTGTGACAGTTTAGAAACTGCCTTGTTGCATTCCTTTTAGAAGAAAGTAAAGAAGATTTCATGGACAGGTTTTGGGAAGGTTTGGACTCTGAAATTAAGGAGTTACTACTTTATGAAAAGTGTTATCCTATGCATCATTTGTTTTGTCTTGCTTATAAAGCTGAACAGGAAATACAGAGGCGTGTTCACAAGACTAACAAGTGTGTTGTGGAATCACTATCATCACCATCAACGGACATTCCCTCATCGACCGCTGCAACTACTATGGAAGCAACCCAAGATCTTATGGGGATCACACCACCACAAGCTCTAGACATGTCCTCACCGACGGTACCTGCCGCATCTGAGATAGAGTTACAAAGTAATAATATCGGTACCGATTCTGTCCCTCCACATGAGATCGATACATGCCATGATACTATCCATAATTCATGTGTCGATTTACCAGTTGTTTTGGCCACACCGTATGTTTTAGAGGACATTGTTTTTTATTTAAATATATCAAGTGATCAAAAAATTGAGATGGCTACTAATCTGAGCACACCTACTACTGATTTTAATTCATCCACTGATATGAGTGCAATCGGTAAAATAATTGCTGCTGCAAATGAACCATATGACGTAATAATTAAATCTGAATTGGATCATATAGAATTGATTAGGAATGACGAAGTCCTGGCTATAATTTCTCATGCTAATACTTTGTTTTCTATTCCAATGGATCCACCTATGTCTTTGTCACATGCTAAGAATAAAATTTATGAAATCGCATGCTTGAGTACATTCAAAAGTGTTTATGCCCCTGATTTAACATTTCAGCTGATTGGTGATTATGATATTAATAATGATTTTTGGGTGCATAACATTTGTGTCACGTGTGATGATATTGACGTTTTCAACAATCTATGTTATAAGATGATGTATTGTTGTTATGGGATAGTTTATAATTTTCATGATCATATGATACATTCTGGTGTAGTTGATACACTGCAGCCAACTAAAGTACTACCTATATTGGATTTTTCTGATCATACTAGATTAGATGCTGGTTTGTCATATCCATTATGTTTGTCCCATTATTTTTTGCCTAGTTGTAATGCTAATGTGTGTTTCACTTATATTTGCAATTTGAGTTGCATCTTACATATTGGACATATGATTGATAATTTTTGTGTCCATCCATCTCATGTTCATAATTATAAGAGTAGCGCAGTTGAAGCGTGGTTTAAACCTATTTTGTTTTCACATCCGTTGGATTGGTTTGACCTTAGTTGTCACAAATTTGATCATCGCTCTTCTGTGAGGACACTTAATTTAATACTGAACAATAAGAATTTGAACATATGTGTTTCTCCTCCTGATCATGATTATATGAGTTTCACTTACACTTGCAATTACGATTGCTTTTTGTTGAGACATACTTTCTTCCATTATGACAATAATGTGTTCTATACTTGCTATGTTAGTTGCATTTTGTCATTTGGAGATGATCACCATAATGCTTTCAATGATAATAAACCGCGGCATATGTTCCATCATTTTGATATGACCTCTAACTATGGTAATGATTTTACGTCAAATAGCATGTTGCATGACTACTTATCTAAACAAGTTGTGGCTAGAATTTATGTTACAACAATGTTTTGTTTACCAGTATTTGGATGGTTTAATGATGAGAATTTCCATATAAATATTATGCATAAGAGATTCACTTATATTTGCAAACTGAGTTCTAATAGATTCATGCATTATACTATTTGTTATGATTCTTTTATTTTCATAACACAAGAAAATTACCCTCATATAAATGTATCATATGTGCATCAACTAAGGGAAATAAAAATGGATGACATATACATTTATCACGCGTATACCTTGTCTCTTTTCTTATCCCTGTTTCAGAAGAAACAGCGCCGAGGACGACTTATCTTTCAAGAAAGGGAGGATGATGAGGACATCAGAAGGCCGGATACAACCAAGAATATCAATAATTCCTATACAATTGATCATGAAATGAGGGGTCAACAAATATACATGATCTTATGTTTCTCAAGGAGTTCTCCCACGTCACCTTGGGTCGAAGAGCAATTAGAATCCCAGTTCTTCACGTTCTGGAAAACTACAAAAATATACCTGACTTTAGAAGGCTATAACTATTTCATACAAGCTCCGAATTGGGTGAACCTTTTTTTTTGGAAAGCATGTCTTGTGCACTTTCCTCTAAAATTGTCCTCACCTCAAAATGTATTTCGAGCGAAAATTTATGGCCAAAAAAGTCCGACCCTATAGCTGAAACTGGGCCAGGAATCCAGGAAAAAGGTGTTGCGCCACCTCTAATGGGGTCCAAAGGCCTTGTACGAATTAGGGTTCAGTTTTCGGTTACTTGGGACGTGCTTCCACCTCCTTGACCACCACCCAAGCCTCTTCTCCATATATACCCTCCATAGGTCTCAATTTAGACTTGGATTTTTTTTAGTTAAAAGTTTGTCTAGCCAATTGCTGCAACTTTGTGTATTTTATTAGTGCTCAACAGCCTGATCTAGACCGCTTACGGAATCCCACCTATCAATAAACTTCATATTTCATCCGCAATTCTTGATTGCAATATTTGTTTTTACTTGTTCCTCGATTGCAGGTAGAACTAGACCTTTTGGTCAGGCTGATCGTGCATCCGCAAGATAGGTAACTCTAGAAGATTGGTTTAGTGATTGCATTGGCGGTGCGTACGTGTTCGTAGTAGTCGGATCAACAAGGTCGAACTCCACCACAAATCGACGTATCTATTTCATCAAAAGATCGGACTACCTTTGCCCTATCATGGTGGCGCGGCCTGCCCTTGGCCGTGCGGCCACGTGGTGTGGGCCCCTCGGGCGCCCACCGACATCACTCTTTCCCATATATACTCTTCCTCGGGAAAATCCTAAACACCTGAGTCTCCATCCACGAAAAAGTTCTGCATCCGCCGTCGTCGTCAACCCAAGTCGGGAGGGTTCTGAACCTCTCCTCGGCAACCTGCCGGGAGGGGAAATCATCACCGGAGGGCTCTACATCACCATGCATGTCTCCGGAGTGATGCATGAGTAGTTCATTCTTGGACTACGGGTTCATAGCAGTAGCTATATGGTTGTCTTCTCCTCTTTATGCCACCATGTTTAGATCTTGTGAGCTGCCTAACATGATCAAGATCATCTTATTGTAATGATACATGTTGTGTTTGCTGGGATCCGATTAATATTGAATGCTATGTCAAGTTGATTATAGATCTATCTTTTATATGTTATTTTTTATCTTGCATGCTCTCCGTTACTAGTAGATGCTCTAGCCAAGTTGATGCGTGTAACTCCAAGAAGGAGTATTTATGCTCGATAGTGGGTTCATGCCTCCAGTTATCTGGGAGAGTGACAATAACTTCTAAGATTATGGATGTGTTGTTACCATTAGAGATAAAACAACAATGCTTTGTCTAAGGATAATTTTATTGTTTACATTACATACTTTACTTAATGTAATAGTCTATTGCTTGCAAATTAATACCCAAAGATTGCTCGGATGACGTCCTGAGGGTGGATTATTAGTCATATATGCAGTTTGATTACGGTCTATGTATCATGTTGTAATTCCCAAATAAATATCATAGTAATCATCATGTCATGCATATGCACTACGGTGCAACCTTTATTTT
Organism: Alopecurus myosuroides; assembly: GCA_028641055.1. Taxonomy (NCBI): domain Eukaryota; kingdom Viridiplantae; phylum Streptophyta; class Magnoliopsida; order Poales; family Poaceae; genus Alopecurus; species Alopecurus myosuroides. The sequence continues at coordinate 138,954,043 of CM054060.1, forward strand.
TGTCAATTGCCCAGGTGTAATCTTTGTGCCCAGCATGTTATCTATATTTTATGGAGAGACGCCGCTAGCGAACAGTGGTCCCCAGCCCATTCTTCTATACTGATAATACAACCTACTGAAAATATTGTTCTTTTTACTGCAAACATTGTTCTCCTTTTATTCACTGCAAACAAACATCATTTAACACACTATACGTCTAATCCTTTGTTTTCAGCAAAACCGGTGAGATTGACAACCTCACTGTTTCGTTGGGGCAAAGTATCTTGGCTGTGTTGTGTGCATATTCCACGTTGCTGGTGAGCCTGGTAGTGCGCCCTACCAATATCAGATATCAACAACCTTCATAAGTGATTTCTTTCTCCTACTGGTCCGATTAAACCTTTGTTTCTTTCTGAGGGAAAATTATCTGTTGTACTCATCATACCTTCCTCTTGGGGTCTCCCAACGAACGTGTGTCTACATGCCATCAGACGCAATAGCGAAAACATCCCCATTTTCCTCCCTCTATAAGTTATTTCGGGAAATTTTGGATTACTCGAACCTGAACCCGAATTTTCGGGAATTAATTTTTTTGGTCAAATTTCGGGAATCATTTTTAAGACTCGGTTTTTAAAAACCCCGAATATCCTGACCCGAAATTTCGGGAAAACCCGAACGCCGAGCGTGAATCAGAGGCCTTAACATCTGGTATCAAGAGTAAGGTTGCCACAGATTTGACACCCTCCCCCCCCCCAATTTTTTCTTGTTCTTGTAGAAATTTGAAAATTTCATAAAAATAGCCCCAATTTGCTTTTGGAATGATATGCGATTCTCGTGCGTTTTGGTAGGTTTTGATCATAGATCCGCTGCTATACTTGTTGATCTACCTTCCTTTGCGTTTCCATGGCCTAATTCCACTTATTTCCCCTTGAATTTGGTGATTTTCGGAGCTGTTTTCCGCCCCAAAAAAGTCAATATCGCGAATTTCACGTGTGCAGGAAACTCGGCCTCAAAGGCTGGCCAGGCCGGCCTTCCAGGCTCCCCAGGGCGGCCAGGTAAGTGCATCTCCAGCCGTTCGCCCCCCAGGGCCAATTTTCGGCGCTAAATAGCGCCTCCCGGGGCGCCCGCCGCTATTTTTTGCCCTGGGGGCGTCGCTTCCCAGCCGCGTACCCAGCCGTACTCCCCCAAATAGTTCGTTTTCGCCCTAATTTGGCGTAGTTTCGTCGGTTTTCGCCCAAGTTCGATGAAATTCGACCAAATTCCACATGATTTTTGCACAGATTTAATGTAACATATATTTATCACAAAGTTTGGCACACAAATCGCCGAAAACTAAATATTTCAACATAATTTAACAAGTTTTGAGCACAAATGAAAACACGTGAACTAGGTGTTGTCTTTGAGTCTCCAGAGATGCTGCATCAGATCACGCTGCAGCTCTTGGTGCTCCTGGGGGTCTCGGATCTGCTGTCGCCTAGCTAGATATGTATTCATTCTGCAGGCACCTGATGATCGACAGCTTCAAGCTGTCTGAAATATCGTTCAGTGTCAAACACTGGGTCGTCACGCTCATTCTCGATGATCATGTTGTGCAAGATCACACATCATTTCATCACCTCCCACATATGCCCCTTGGACCAAGTCAAAGCAGGGTACCGAACTACAACAAACCGAGATTGAAGCACACAAAACGCTCGTTCGTTCCTGCAAGCCTCTTGGCGCTAAGCAAACAAGACTGCTTGCCTCCTGGTACTGGGTTGGAGATAGTCTTCACAAATGTTGACCATCTTGGATAGATATCATCCGCTAGGTAGTATCCCTGTAGCGCTCCCAGATTTAAATAATGTAAGAACATATGTGTTAGTGTGCTAGTCCCTGGATTGATTGCTTGCACCACAGTACAAAATGAAATATCATGCAAATGCATGAAATTTTATTACATCGCATGATCCGGTCTTTACAAAAAATAGTATTACAACTTGCATAGTCTTAGAAGACTAGCAGAAAACAAAGAAATACAACGGAAACCATAGTACACCACTAAGCGCATCTTGTTCGTGTGCCACAGGAAAAACATGTTGGCGATAGTCTCGAGATCCTAAACGAAATCATCACTCGTCTTCAGAATCATCTGCAGGATGGAATATGCAGGCACAAGGGGGTCAATACAATTTAATGTATTGGCAAGTAACACTATGGTGGATATAAATGGCAAAACTATTGCTACATGCTTATTTGGCTGAGTGGAGTTTTGGCTAAGTTTGCATAAAGCTACTTTTCTCCTATCTCTTTTGTAAAACAAACCTTTCTTTCCAAAGGGTGGCAACATTGGATTAAGATCCAAGCACCACAACTACTGCTCACTTGGTCAAATTTTACTTATTGAAACTGGTGATGTAATTATTCCGTCCGTCCTTGTCCAGCTGCTCATAATTTTCCATAACCGGGGACACGGCTAAACATCTTAGTTTGTTGACTCTGTAGAGTTTATGCAATTTCACCTTCAGACTCAAATCAACCCAAACATCCTATACACCCTGAGTGCATTAAGGAAAGGAGAAGAATTGAGACGAGATCTTTCAGAACTAAGAATTCAGCCCAATGGCAAGACCCGTTCCACCTATAATTATGCTATATCTGCTTGTCAAGCCCAGGCTGAACCCTCACAACTTAGTTTATCAAGACAGAGCTCATATGACTAAAGACTGCACTGGAAGCAATCTAAACTTGGGGAACATCATAATCACTTTGTTCCTGGGTGGCATTCCTCAAGTGAACACTCCTCGGGGAGACACTCAACTATCAACAGCCATGCACTACCAAATCCACCCAGGTGGTTCATTGAAGTTGTTACTAAGAATTTTTTCACAACCTTGAGTAAAACAAATTTGTAGCAAGGCTAAGCATCTAGCAAATACTAAGCTTGAAAATAACAAGGAAATGGGATGGCTACACACTAATAGTGTTGGAATGCATAGAGATAAACAAAAACTTTTCTACGCGGTACTTCCAAGATCTAGCCGAGGTAGAAGGCCACGAGGATTACCACTAGACGCGCAGGTGCGGATTATCGATGAAGCACGTCGATGCAGTGTAGTCCCACGATCCGATCTAGCCGGTCCAATCCCGCGATCGTCGAAGTGTTGAACATACAACACCTCTGTCGGTATCCACACATACGAGGAGGAGCTCCGACGGCGGACTGCTAGGTCCGGTGCGGTGGATGGACTGAGTGGAGCTAGGGTTCCCAACGTATGAGAGTGGAAACTTATGCCCGTTGGGAAACCTGCGCCCCTCTTTATATAGCGAGTGGGAGTGGGTTGCACAACGCTTGTGGCCCATTCCCTCCGTGAGTCCAACTCACTAATTTAGTCCATTTCCTGTTCGGGCCCGACCCGACCAATATACTTGCTCCCGCTCTTAAGTGTGCGGCCCTGCAGGCTCATGGCGACTTGGACACGATTGGAGTCCGACTCCCAATCGATCAATCGGTAGCGGCTCCTAGCAGAACGTGCCGACTCCCAAGTGCTATAGAGTCATGACGATATACCTTCCAATGTGACTTTCATATGAGTCCCTTTTGCCTCACGATATACCTTGTCGAACTATAGGCGAATTATCGTCAACCCTTAAATAGCTCAACTCTATTCTCGGTCCGTGATATATGATTCATCTGACTAACTCTTAGTCAACAGACTCAGTTAACACTTAACCGAGTCGCGCATGGCCATGCTTACGGAATCATATCACCCGAGAGGGCCCATAGAATATCTCTCCATTCGGAGGGGCAAAATCCCATCTTGATTATCCACATCACGCAGCTAGCTTCTCATTCGACCCAAACTCTTCCTTTATAACTGCCTTGTCACGGAACAACGTTTGACAGAATCTAAGTCGGTGATCCACAACTCGGATTGTGCGACAACCTCAGGTCTAAGGATTACATTGATTGAGACATGCAAATGATGACTTACTCGTTGCATTTCAATATGGGTCAGTCCGACTTGCTAAACTCTTTAGCAGAGTCTATGAACATTTGAATGGCATCGCCATGCCCATGACAAGTGGAACCGAGTCAACATCCAACACTCACATTAGTCTAGAGTGTGTGTCCAGCACAACCTTAATGACCAAGGACAATTTAGCATGAACAACATGAATACATAGTTCCACGATCGAATCACATATTCAATGACATATATCAGATGTTCAAAACAAGGACGACTTTATGAATACATTGGGAATTGCATCATACATGATTGCCTCTAGGGCATATTCCCAATAGTCTCCCACTTGCACTAGAGTCAATCATCTCGACATCATATGCCTAGGCATCGAATGCCCATAACTCTCATGTGCGCCTCATGCTTTGGCTGTGGTAGCGCCTTTGTCAACGGATCTGCAATGTTTGCATCTGTGTGTACTTTGCATAACTTGATATCACCTTGTTTGACAAACTGGCGAATGAGGTGGTAACGCATGAGTTTATGTTTGTTCTTCTGGTGTTGTCTAGGTTCCTTGGCTTGTGCGATAGCACCATTGTTGTCACAATATACGTCCAATGGATTGGACGCGCCCTGAACCACACCAAGATCCATCAGGAAGTTCCTGATCCAAACAGCTTCCTTTGCAGCTTCCGAGGCAGCAATATACTCAGCCTCTGTCGTAGATGCAGACACGGTATCTTGCTTGGAACTATTCCAGCTCACAGCCCCTCCGTTCATTATGAACACGTATCCAGATTGCGAACGAGAATCATCTGGTTCGGTGAGATAACTCGCATCCGTGTAACCCTTTACACTGAATTACTTATCACCTTCATAAACTAGGAACATTTCCTTAGTCCTTCTCAAGTACTTCAGGATGTTTTAACCGCTGCCCAGTGGGTTTCGCCAGGGTCAGCCTGGTATCTGCTCATTACACTTAGAGCATAGGAAACATCTGGCCTAGTACAAATCACGGCATACATGATGGATCCGATTGCCGAAGCATACGGGATCACACTCATCCGACTTTGATCATCAGTCGTCGAAGGACACTGAGTCTTGCTAAGTTTTACACCATGGGACATCGGTAAGAACCCCTTCTTAGACTCTTTCATTTTGAATTTCTTCAAAACTTTGTCCAGATATGTACTCTGATTCAATCCAATGAGCCGCCTTGATCTATCTCTATAGATCCTGATTCCCAGTATGTAAGTCGCCTCACCCAAATCCTTCATTGAGAAACTCCTTTCCAATGATTCTTTGGTTTCTTGCAACATCATGACATCATTTCCCATCAGTAATATGTCGTCCACATATAAGATTAGAAAATTTACTTTGCTCCCACTAAACTTCTTGTATAAACAAGAATCATGATCGCTCTTGATGAAGCCAAACGATTTTACTACCTCATCAAAGCGAATGTTCCAACTCCGAGATGCTTGCTTCAACCCATAAATGGATTTCTGAAGTTTGCATACCTTGTCAGCGTTAGCCTGATCGACAAAACCTTCGGGTTGTATCATATACACATTCTCAATTAAATTTCCATTAAGGAAAGCCGTCTTGATATCCATCTGCCATATTTCATAATCAAAATAGACTGCTATGGCTAACATGATCCGAACTGACTTAAGCATCTCTAGAGGCGAGAAGGTCTCGTCATAGTCAACTCCTTGAACCTGTCGGAACTCCTTCGCGACAAGTCATGCTTTATGGACGGAAACATTTCCATCCATATCAGTTTTCATCTTAAAGACCCATTTGCACTCGACGGGTCTTACACCATCTAGCAGATCAACCAAGTTCTAAACTTGATTTTCATCCATGGACTTTAACTCGGATCTCATGGCTCCAAGCCATGACTCGGAATCAGATCCCACCATCGCTTCCGAATAAGTTTTCGGCTCATTACTTTCTAACAGTAAAACATCACGAGCATTTTGTAATATGGCACATCTCGTGGTTCAGGTGCTGTTACCGGTGTAGGTACCACGACCGGCTCAGCCTCCAAGGCTCTTGCCGACTCGCCCCTAGCTGGTTCCTCTCGAATTTCTTCAAGTTGCACCGTGCTCCCACTGACTCCCCCATTGATAAACTCTTTCTCAAGGAAGACACCATTCCGAGCGATAAACACTTTGCCCTCTTCTCGGTTGTAGAAGTAGTACCCCAAGGTTTCCCTCGGATACCCCGCGAAAATACACTTATCTGACTTGGGCGTGAGTTTGTCCGACTGAAGTCTCTTGACAAATGCTTCACAACCCCAAATCTTAAGAAAAGACAAACTTGGCCTTTTTCCAGTCCATATCTCATGCGGTGTCTTCTCTATTGACTTTGATGGTACTCTGTTTAGTGTGAACGCTGCAGTTTCTAGACAATAACCCCAAAATGATAAAGGTAGATATGTCCGACTCATTATTGATTGTACCATGTCCAAAAAGGTCCGATTTCTCCGTTTCGATACACCGTTCCTCTGCGGTATACACGGCGGAGTGAGTTGAGGAACTATTCCACAACTCTTTAGATGGTCATCAAACTCATGGCTCATGTACTTGCCTCCACGGTCCGACCGTATAAACTTTATTTTCTTGCCGAGTTGATTTTGTATGTCACTCTGGAATTCCTTGAATTTCTCAAAGGCTTCCGACTTGTGTTTCATTAAATAGATATATTCATACATACTCAAATCATCAGTGAAGGTAATGAAGTACTCATAACCACCTCTGGTTGTCGTGCTCATTGGACCACATACATCACTATGTATTAGTTCCAACAAGTCGGACGCCCTTTCACAACTCATTGCAAAAGGTGTCTTGGTCATTTTTCCTAGTAGGCATGATTCGCATGTCTCGAATGACTCTAAGTCAAAAGAAGTTAGAAGTCCATCATCATGGAGCTTCTTCATGCGCTTCCAACTTATATGACCAAGCCGAAAGTTCCAAAAATAAGTCATATTTAGATCATTTGGTTTCAACCTTTTCACATTTATATTATAGACTGATTTACTATCAAGATTCAAAATAAATAACCCGTCCTGAACGGGTGCAAAGCCATGAAACATATCTTTCAAATATAAAGAACAACCATTATTCTCAATATTCGACTCATAACCTTGTCTCATCACACATGAGGCGGAAATAATATTTCGACTAAGCACTGGAACATAATAATAATTATTCAGCTCCATTAAAAATCATGAAGGTAAATGAAGTTGCATCATGCCGACTTCCAACACAGCGACTCTCGCCTTGTTGCCGACCCGAATATCAACCTCTCCTCTCGCCACGCTCCTAGTTCTTACTAGTCCCTGCAACGAGTTGCATACAAGCGTACCTGAGTTGGAAATCACACCTCCACTCTTGGCTCTGTCAGCCAAATACTTGGTGCAGTTCCTCTTCCAGTGGCCATCCTGCTTGCAATAGAAGCAATTGGTTCCGACTGTAGGAGATGGCTTAGTCCTTGAGGAAGCGCTCTAGATAGGGCCATGGGCGTTGCCTCCTGACTTATCCTTCTTCTTCTTAGTCCAAGAACTCTTCTTTAACTAAGCCTTATTCTGCACCATCAACACTTGACTGACACCTTTCTTGAGATCAGCCTCTGCCGTTTTGAGCATCTCATGTAATTCAGTGAGCTTCTTATCAATACCATGCATGTGGTAGTTTGAAACGAACGGACCATACGCACTAGGAAGAGATTTCAGAATTATATCAGTAGCAAACTCTTCGTTAATTGGGAAGCCCAGCTATCCAGAGACTGCACGTAACCAGTCATCTTGATTACATGCGGACTCAGTGGATCGCCGTCTTTGACCTTACAGCCCAGCAAAGCTTGAGAGATTTGATACCTCTCGGTCTTTGCCTGAGCCTTGAACATACTTTTGAGGCTTTCGATCATATCGTAGGCCTCAACATTCTTGAACTGCTGCTGCAAGTCTGGTTCCATGTGTGCAAGCATAAGACAACTAATTTCCGCAGACTAATCTCTAGTCTTACGGTAGGCATTCATGACAGCGACAGTCGCATCATCATCAGGCTCATCTGGAAGTGGAGTGTCTAGAACATGGTCTTTCTTGTCATGCTTGAGGACTATCCTCATATTACGATACCAGTTGGTGAAATTAGTTTCATTAAGCCTATCTTTCTCTAGGATTGACCTCAATGCAAAAGTGGACAACTGAGGAAGGTTGCTAGGTGTCATTGATCTACAACAGAAAATATGCAAAACACTTAAGACATGTATTCATAAAAGAGGAGGTATATTAAACGCTTTAATACTTATGCTCCCACTAGAACCAACACCCCTCCGATGGTTGCTAAGTGATTCAAGATCCTGAATAAGCAAGCCGACTAGTGAGATTTAGCATCACCGCTAGCCGTCAAGTGATCTAGGTAGGCAACACCTTGCCAGTCGTATCCAATACGACTCCTGTTAGTCTGGTGGCATCACATGCCCCGGCTCCCAACCTACCTCTCCCCGAGCCCCACAACCGTTGTGATGGACTCGTCTAGCTTACCAAGTGCTTCCGTTGTAAGAGTCCGACTCAAACCCATCTAATAGGAAAGAATTGGTAGCACCTCAATTTTATGAGCCCACTACTAAGAATGCACGACTTGTGATGGTGCAACACTGGCGGGGCGACCGACTAGACCTTCTTTGAGGGATTAAAATCTACCAACTATCTAAATCGAGGTAAAATAGACATAACAATAACACAAATAAAGCAATTATAATGTGAAATGGTATGGCTCTCTTCATGGTGATCTCCATCTCCACAAAGCTTGTAAGTCGTCTCGTGACAACTCTTGTCACGTGACATCTTACTCCATGTAGCCGACTTGTACGTCGACTTGCATGTCATCCGGGTTCTCCAAAAAGCTACACTAGCTAGTAAATGAAAAATTACATAGAGAATCCGACACGCAGGCCGTTACACAATAAAATGACAGCACCTAGGCTCCAGCCGGCTGACAAAAATATGATACGCAGATAACGTATGGATTACACACATCACATGCACATAAGAAATACCATTCACAACATCCTGCAAGAACAAGTTATGCATAGAAACGATATCTACCGGTGTTGAAAAACTCGTAACGACATCTAAGGCGCTACGACTGGGCGAAACCGGCGGTCCCATCGCAGATCTCATGTAACATCCCAAGTATGAAAATCACCTTTAGAATGTTTGTTTCTTGCTTTATTATTGTTTTGCATCATGGCATCTTAATCATTGCATTTGTTTTCCATTTGTTTGCATTTGTTTTCCCTTGTTTTCTATTTGAATTTCAAACCAAGAATTCAAACCTTGTTTCATACTTGATATGTTACAATTTTTCCAAATAAAAAGTTCAATCAAAACAACCATTTGTTTCAATTAAACCATAAGGTTCAAACTATTCAAAATTATGGCTTTTAATAATTCACTTAATTCAAATTTTATTCAAATTCAATTCCAAACAGCAACCATTTGAAATTTATGAAAATTACAAAACAATTGTAATCAATTTGTTTCAAATAAAATGGAGGGTTCAAACTATTTAAAATGGTTCTTTTTAATTTTGACTTAATATCCCAAATTCATTCAAATTCAATCAAAATTCAAACATCAACATAATTTATTTATTTTGGAAATCTAAACTTGCAAGTTGTTGCTGTTACAATAATCAAGCAATACCAATTTTTTCCTAAAATTTTCTAACATCAAAACCCTAGCCTTTTCATCCTATTTCAAATCAGCAAAAAAAAAACTAACAGAACAAAAAAAAAGAGGAAAAAAATCGCAGAGGGGGTGGGCAGACCAGTGGGCTGCACCCAGCCCACCACCTACATGTTCGCGTCGTCTTCCTCCTGTACGGCTGCCATCGACAGTGTCCACGTCGACGGCAGTAAGGCAGGGACGGCCACCGCGTGCCCCTCTCCCCCTATAAACCTAACCCTAGGGTTCCCCGAGATGCCCTAACCCTAGTCTCTACCCCTACCTCCCTCGACGCCGCCATTTTCTCTCTCTTTCTCCTCTCTCTGCAGCGATTTCCTCTCTCTGAATTTTCCCACCGAACCACCACCTCTGTTCTTCCGGTGATCACCGCCGGGATGCCCTCCTTTCCCTCCGGTTAGCAGCGGGAACGGATCCCCCGCTGTTCCCACTTCATCATCGACACCTCAGCGAGCCCGGGGAGAGTCTGCAACGCCGCCGCCGTCCTCGACTTTGTCGCCGTCGTCCACTGCACCGGGCCGCTGCCATGCTACTTCGAGGGTGAGCAACGGCCACCCTTCTCCTCTCTTTCTCTCTGCATCGCGTCGCCAGCACACGCATGCATCCACGCACAGCAGCACGGCAGCGAGCACTGCGGCAGCTCGCCGCTGTCGAAATTCAGTTAACGACCTGCAGAAAAGTTCCAGTTAGCGCGAAACTGAACATAACCTCACTGCGCTCCTCTTCTGTCAACGAACCGAACAACTACTGCACTGGTAGCAACACTGCCGCGCGCGCCCCAGGTCGTGGGTTCGAACCCCGACTGCGCGGGATTTAATCCCCCTTTTTTGCTCGCCACGCTGGCAGGCAGGGGCCACCTGCCATAGGCAGTGGTGGCCACGCATGCCTCCACGCGCTGCCACGGAGGCCAGGGCCCCCCTCGTCAGTGGCTTGGGCTAGCCACTGCGGGGTAGAATCAGTTTCTGCACAGTTTTTTGTTTTAAATTAAGTCCTTTTCTTTCACAGTTTAGTCCCTGCAATTAAAATGCTAATAACTTTTAATTCCCAAATCCAAATAATGCAAATAAAATATGTCTACTGAACCAAATTTAATTCTCTACAGGATTACATCATTTTTTTTCTGTTTTGAACATTTCAAATGTATTCAAATCTCAAATTCAAACAATTCATTTCAAATTTGGTTAAAATCATAACTAATTCAAACTTAATTCAAATAACACAAATAAAATATGTTTTCCATGCTATTTTGAACCATCTATCCAAATATAAATTTTGTTTCATGTTGTGAATAATTAAAATTGCTTAAATAATTTAAACCTTGTTTAAATCATTTAAATTTGCTAAATTCATAACTTGCTTAAATTAAATTATTTTTTAACATATAAAATATGTTTTCAGACTAGAAAAGTATAAACTTTTCAAATATAAATTTGGTTTAATGTTTTGAACAAATAAAAATTCAAATAAATTCATACTTGAATTAAATTCATTTAAATCTTGTTTAAACTTGTTTAATTCATAAGTAATTTATTCTATTTCCCTTTTCAATAATTGAAACATGTATTCCACCTAAAATTTTGTGCTCTTTTCAAATATGAACTTTGTTATCTATTTTGGACAATTTAAATTGGTGAAAACAACAAATGCTTGTGTAACACCTTTAAGGAACCAAAATTTCATAACTTAATAAATGAAATTCCAAACTTGGTAAACCTTATTTCAAATTGTTTCTATTGTTGTTTTCTTTTGTTTTCCTCATCCATGCATCATGCTAATTCACTTACACATGATGATTAGTTGTAGAACAATTATTCCAACCTTAACTCATGGACCTTTCCATATGCAATCAAATTGCATATGGGTCCATTTAAATTGTGTTACCATGTCAACTAGTTTATTTTTATGCATCAATTAAATGGTCATGCATCATCCCCTGATTGTGCATTATGCCATGTTATTGATTGTTGTTTCTCTGCATTGTTTGTTTGCTTCTTCTCGGATAGACGACGACGTTGAGACAGACGATACTTACGACACCCCTTCTGAGGATCTAGCTCAGTACCAGGCTGCTGAGTTTGCAGGCAAGTATTCACTCACATGAACCATTGTGTTCCTTTCAACCTTGGATACCGATACTTTCCGTTGTCTATTCTGCTAGCCATATGAATCGTTGCTTGTGTTCGATCCTATCACATGTTATCCTCTAACCCTGATATAGCCTCACCTCCACACCTATAACTCCATTGCTTGTTGCCCGTGTCTTACTAGCATGCTTAGGGTTGTTTCTGCTCGAGTCTGTTGCCCGTTACTTTCTGTTACTATATTTTCATTATGTTCTGGGGCTCGATGTTAAACAACAACCTGTTAATTTTGAGGTAATAATAATTTGATGATAAGGCACCGGCAGGAGGCCCGGCATGGTTTTGAGGCCTGCTAGTGTCGACCCTAATTAGGAAAAGGGTCTTGTCTACTGATCCATGATGAGCGCACTATCCGCATGTGGGAAGCGTGTATGGGCGCCCCCCTCAATTTGATTCGATTCGCATCTCGTCCAAATCGCCTCATTTAGTTCGGGTTTTCCATTTGCCGCATGCATGATCTTGCGAACCCAGGCCAGGGTGGAACTTTTGTAGTCGGCATTTAGGGAGACACGTTCTTAGAGTGCTATGAGGGTCCCCTTTTCTTCGTGGGGCTTGATTAGCCGTGCGCTCACTGCACGGGGTTCTTTGGGCTTGATGCGAAGAAGAGTTGAGTTGTGTTGAGTGCCCCGCTTGGTGGGAGGCATTCCATCTGGCGGGTTATTCTTATGTGTACGGCCAAATTGGTGCACCCCTGCAGGATAAATCTTCTCGAGAAGCCGTTTTTTCCGCGGTTATGGTTGACTTGGTGAAAGTACTGGCTAACAAGTACTCAGAACAACTTACACCTAACTAATGATAACTTGACTAGTAATAGTCTTATTGACACAATAACTTGAACCATCATTAATCCAACGGTGTGAGTTATCCTCGGATTGCTTCTTTGGATAAGGGGCGAGATCCAGGATGGGTTTGTTTGGAGTTAGTTATAGTTGGTTACGATACGCTATCTTATCTCCTTTCTATTAGCCGGAAGTTGTAGTATGTTCTGTAGTTGGTTAGTGCAGCCAGCTGCCGTATCTTTTGTATCACCCTTTCTTCCGTTGAACCCAAAGCATCTGTGCTTGATGTTGTGGGGTACACTTTGGTGAACTGTGAGTCTTGCTTGCCAGTACGTTTATGTACTGACCCCTTTGGGGCTGTGGTTTCCGCATACTACGCTTACGAGGATCCCTGTGATGGCTACTACGTGGAGTTTGACGAGGCTGCTGACGAGTAGATAGCGGACCTGGGCAGGATCCGAGACATCGTGGATGGGCTCCGTCTTTTCGTTTCCGGCTTCTTAAGCCTATTTGGATCTTGTCTGTACTCAGACATTTTGGATGCTTCCGCTGTGATGTAATGATGATATGTTGGGACATGTGTCCTCTGGATGATTGTATTTGCTATCTCTGCTCTAGTGAGAGCTATTTGCAACTTATTTCTATTTATTTGTGTCTTAGAGATCTGTTGTGCTATCATTTTGTTCAACGCCGTTGACGTACCATGTGTGTATGGTATGAAGTACATCAATGGTAGTATCCTGATTTCTATGGGATGGTTTACGTAGACGATGAACAGTAGGGGTTGGTTGTCACGCATACGTGTGTTGGCCTACTCGTAAGAGATGCGGGTGCCGGTAAGCCCTGTAATCCAATCATCTACTGTTCAACGGAACTGCGAGTATCCTCTAGAAGTCCGGGTGCGACAAATGGTATCAGAGCCTGTCTGCCTGTAGGATCCCTTTTACTGGTCGCAGTTGAGTCTAGAAACTATTTTGTAGCTATATAGGAAAAATGAAACGTGAGAGTAGGAATTCTGTTCTTTTATTTCTTTCCCCACCCACCCTCCCTTTTCTGGTAAGGAAGTGCAACGTTGTTTTCTCTTCTCATCTAAACTTTCAAGTTAGGATTTCACGTATCCTGGTTTCTCTAGGATAGTTATAACTACTAGACCATAGGAATGGAGGTGGTTGTGACATGATTTATCATGTTGCCTACTCACGATTGAGAACGGAGGCGTGTAAGCCCCGGAAGCAGATCCTCTATTCCTTAAGCAGTAGATATTGATCCTTTAGAAGCCCGGATGGGTTTTCCGTAGTACCTCAGGAGTGTTTTGGTCTCGTGTTTCCCGATGTTGCTTCGATATCCTGTTCTTCTCAACATCCTTTTCGTCCGTTGAAACCTTGTTGTTGCTTTCCACTTCAGTTCTTCTACCGGCGTCTAATCAAAACTTCACCAATCATCTGCAGATGGATCTCAGGTTCTACCCGCAGGTGGTTCGGATGACTCGTTGTGAGAGCACCGCCGGTTATCCGGAGATGCTGAGAGACATGGTCACTTATCTGGGGTTCCGTTGGGCACCAGAGTACCAGGTCTACGAGCAGCAGCGAGAGTTTGACCAGACCTACTACCAGGCTATCGTCTACATTCTGTCAGATGATGGCATGAGCGTTCTCCACCACTACGAGGCAGTAGGTTCCACAGTGGATATGGCCGTGCAGCAGGCAGCTTATGTGAGTCTCACCGTCCTTCGTGCTGACTACTGGGGATTTGACGATTCTATCTATCGCCACATCCCCCGTGGTTACATCACTTCGGAGGGAGCTCACTTCACTCTCTACGACAACTTGGATGTCTACGAGCATGATAACACCAGGCTGCACACCACCGCTCAGTTTGTGAGGCACAGTGACGCAGTTGCCAGCACACTATCTCAGGAGTTGGCTTCATCAGGGAGAAGCTCTACCTTGCTTTGACTCGTCTGGCGACGTACACCACAGACTTTGTTGGAGACGAGCGCTTTGCACGTTTCGAGCAGCCAGTTGGTCGTCCTCTACCAGATGCTGGAGGTTACGAGCCGATCAGAGGTCCACTCCTCAACCTTGGTGCTGGTTATACAGGGATTCCCCGCTTTGGAGCACAAGGAGCCGACGCTATGTACTTCACCACACCTAGAGTCGGGCTCAGACCACGTCAGATCTACGTGGATCGTTGATCTACCTACTTTCGTGGGCGTGCTCCTCACCGTACCTCTCGCCATACTCCTAGCCGCCGTCCTGCGTGATGAGCATTGGAGTACCGATGTATCCATTCTTAGCTATGTTTAGTTATCCTTTGGCATTCAAACTATTTGTGGTGTGTTGGATATTCTGATGTATTGGAACATGTGATGATGTACCTGTTGGTTATCTATTCATGCGTCGGAATAATCTCTCTTTCGGTTGCCAAGTCTATTCCTTTCTGTTGTTGTGCTAAAATGCATTTCCATTCAGGATGCCGCCAACAAGGAACACCCCGCCTGAGCCACCGCCAATCACGGAGCTGTTGACTCAGATGACTCAAGTCATGACGCAGATGGCCCAGTTCCAGAATAACCAGCACAACAACCAGAATGCTCCACGAGTCAGTATCAAGGAGATCCTCAGTCTGGGTCCGAGAGCTTTCGTGGCAACACGGGAACCTCTGGATGCTGATGACTGGATCCGTGAGATAGCTAAGGCTCTGGAGATTGCTCACGTTGCTGAGGAAGACAAGGTCAAGTTTGCCTCCTATCTCCTGAAGGGTCAGGCAGCTACTTGGTGGGAAAACTACCATACCATGAGAGCTGGCTATCCAATCACCTGGGGTTGTTTCAAGGAAGCCTTCCTGAAGCACCCAATTCCAGATGGTCTCCTGGAAAGGATGCGTGAAGAGTTTTGCTCACTCAAGCAGGGCAAGCTGGACGTCATTGGCTATCAGAGTGAGTTCAATCGCCTCGCTCGTTACGCTGGTGATGAGGTGTCCACTGAGGCTAAGAAGATGGCAAGGTTCCGCAGAGGTTTTAACCCGGAACTCAAGTATGCCCTCACCAACATCAAGGCCAACAACTTCGAGGAGCTCGTTAACACCGCGCTCAATGAAGAAAATGGGCGCAAGGCGTTCGAGGAGTCTCGCAAGCACTCGCGTGAGGGTGGTTCCTCCTCCAACATGACCACCCCTACGCAGAAGCGCCGCATCTGGGTGCCAAATGGTGCTGTCTCTAGGGCTCCATATGCCCAAGCTTCTCCAGGCTTCGCTCCCCGCCCACCCAACCCAGCTCAGATGCATGAGCAGAGGGCTTCAATGGGGCAGCCAAGGCCAGGTCCTCCTCGTGTCGTCACTTGCTACAAGTGCAAGCAGACGGTGCATTACGCTGACAAGTGCACGCAGAGGCAGCTACCTCCACCACCACCTCGTCCCAACACAAACCAGGCAATGGTGCGCGCTCCCCCGCCTAAGGCCTTCAACTCCAACAACAGGCCTGTCGGGAGGACCGCAAGGGTGAATCATGTCAAGATCGACAAAGCTGAGGAAGCTCCTGACGTCGTTCTCGGTATATTACCCGTAAACTCTTTTCCAGCTAAAGTGTTGTTTGATACCGGAGCATCACATTCTTTCGTGTCAAAGACGTTTGCCGCAACAAACAACTTAAGTGTGGTTCCACTAAGCAATCAAATCACTGTTCACTCCCCGGGATCTCAAATGTTGACTTCCAAGATAAGTAAGGATAATCAAATCCTAATTGGAGGTCGCATATTCCTTGCTTCTCTCATGCTGCTGGGAAATTCTGACATTGATGTCATTCTTGGTATGGATTGGTTGAAGGCCAATAAAGCTAGAATTGACTGTGCTCAAAAGTCAATAACTCTGTTCCACCCTTCTGGCCAGATAGTCTATTCTCCAAATGAATCAAGTTCTGTTCAGCTATGCACCCTCGATGCTAAACCTCTACCTCTACTCGAAAATGTTCCGGTGGTTTGTGAATTCCCTGACGTCTTTCCAGAAGAGTTGCCAGGGATGCCTCCGGACAGAGCAGTTGAGTTCGTGATCGAGCTTGAACCAGGTACTGCTCCAATCTCTAAGCATCCATACAAGATAGCTCCTCCTGAACTGAAACTGTTAAAGGAGCAAATCGATATGTACATGGAGAAAGGTTACATTCAACCTAGTTCCTCCGCTTGGGGTTGCCCAACTCTGTTCGTTGCGAAGAAGGATCAAACAAAGAGACTCGTTGTTGACTATCGTCCTCTTAACGAGAAAACCATCAAAAACAAGTATCCAATTCCTCGTATCGATGATCTTTTTGATCAACTTGCTGGAGCCTCAATATTCTCAAAGTTGGACTTGAGGATGGGTTACCATCAAATAAAGATCAGAAAAGAAGATATTCCAAAGACAACTTTCACCACTCGCTACGGTCTATACGAATACACCGTCATGTCCTTTGGTCTCACCAATGCACCGGCGACATTCTCTCGGCTCATGAATTCTGTCTTCCATGAATACCTCGACAAGTTCGTTGTGGTATATCTTGATGACATTCTTGTCTACTCAAAATCTGAGGAAGAGCATGAAAAACATCTTCGTCTCACTCTCATGAAACTTCGCGAGCATCATCTATATGCCAAATTCTCCAAATGTGAGTTCTGGATTCCAGAAGTTGCTTACCTTGGTCATGTCATCTCAGCCAAGGGCATAGCCATTGATCCAGAAAAGGTAAAGGCAATTGTTGATTGGAAACCTCCAAAGACGGTGAAGCAAGTAAGAAGTTTTCTTGGCTTGGCTAGCTATTGCCGTCGTTTCGTCCAAAACTTTTCCAAGATTGCCAAACCTCTCACTGATCTCACAAAGAAGGACAATAAGTTCGTTTGGTCTCCACAATGTGATGAAAGTTTCAATCTCCTGAAGACTAAACTCACTTCTACACCAGTTCTGGTTGGCCCAGATCCTTCCAAACCTTTCCAAATATTCTGTGATGCATCTCTCCAAGGTCTAGGTGCAGTTCTTATGCAAGAACGTCAAGTTGTGGCTTATGCTTCACGTCAGTTGAATGCACATGAGCTCAATTATCCCACACATGACCTTGAACTTGCAGCAGTTGTGTTTGCCCTCAAGAAATGGAGACAATACTTGTTGGGTAATCGCACTGAAATCTTTTCCGATCATAAGAGTCTGAAATACATCTTCACTCAACCAGATCTGAATCTCAGGCAAAGGAGATGGATTGAAAAGATTAAAGACTTTGATCTCACCATTTCTTACACTCCAGGCAAGGCTAATGTTATGGCCGATGCTCTCAGTCGCAAGTCGTATTGCAATAATCTCATGATCATGGAAAGCCAACCTCCTCTTCATGAAGAATTCTAGAAGCTCAACCTTGGTCTTGTTCCTCAAGGTTATCTTGCAAGCTTGACAGCCAGTCCAACTCTCGAGGACAAGATTCGTTCTGAACAACTTCGTGATGCTGAAATCAAGAAGATGGTAGAACACATCAAAGAAGGCAAGGAGAAATTTAAGTCCTTCTCAATTGATGACAAGGGAACTGTGTTCTTCGAAGGACGCATTGCAGTTCCTCAAGTTCAAAGTCTCAAAGATGTCATTCTCAAGGAGGCTCATGAAACTCCTCTCTCCATACACCCTGGAAGTACAAAGATGTACCAGGATCTTAAGACACTGTATTGGTGGCTTGGCATGAAACGTGAAATTGCTCAATACGTTTCTGAATGCGACGTTTGTCAACGTGTTAAGGCAGTTCATCAGAAAACAGCCGGTCTGCTCCAACCTCTAAAAATCCCTGAGTGGAAGTGGGACATGATTGAAATGGACTTCGTCACTGGTTTTCCAAAGTCCAAGAAGGGCAACGATGCAATCTTCGTTGTCATTGATCGTCTCACTAAAGTAGCTCACTTCTTTGCTGTCAAAGAAACAATCTCAGCTAGACAGTTAGCAGAGCTCTACACAGCAAAGATTGTTCCTCTTCATGGTGTTCCATTGGAAATAAGCTCAGACCGTGGAAGCATATTCACTTCTCATTTCTGGAAAAGCTTTCAAGAAGCATTGGGCACCAAACTTCTGTTCAGCACAGCTTATCACCCTCAGTCTCAGGGGCAAGTCGAAAGAGTCAATCAGATTCTCGAGGATATGCTCAGAGCATGTGGTCTCTCCTTTGGCATGAAATGGGAGGAATGCCTTCCTTATGCTGAGTTCTCCTACAACAACAGCTACCAGGCAAGCCTAGGCATGGCACCATTTGAAGCTCTCTATGGCCGTAGATGCAGGAGTCCAATCAATTGGTCTGGAGCTGGTGAACGTTCACTCTTAGGCCCTGACATTGTTAAGGAAGCCGAAGAGAAAGTTCGTATCATTCGTGACAATCTCAAGATTTCTCAGTCTCGTCAGAAAAGCTACTATGACAGCAAGCACAGGGATATGATTTATGCACCTGGTGACAAAGCATATCTCCGTGTAACTCCCCTCAGAGGCACTCATCGTTTTGGTGTGAAAGGAAATCTTGCACCAAGATACACTGGTCCTTTCAACATTCTCTCAAGGCGTGCGGAAAATGCCTATCGTCTTGAACTTCCAGAAAAACTATCCAAGGTGCACGATGTGTTTCACGTGTCACAGCTCAAGAGGTGTTTCAAAGATCCAAATCGTGCAGTTGATCATGATTCCATTGAACTGCAAGAAGATCTCTCTTATGAGGAGCACCCTGTTCGAATTCTCGATGAGACCGAGCGTAAGACTCGCAACAAGAGCACGAAGTTCTTGAAAGTGCAATGGTCGCATCATTCCGATAAAGAGGCAACGTGGGAGACCGAAGAGGATCTTCGCAAGAAGTATCCGGACCTTTTCTCTTCTCAGTAGGAATCTCGGGGCGCGATTCCTTCAAGGGGGGCGTTTTGTAACATCCCAAGTATGAAAATCACCTTTAGAATGTTTGTTTCTTGCTTTATTATTGTTTTGCATCATGGCATCTTAATCATTGCATTTGTTTTCCATTTGTTTGCATTTGTTTTCCCTTGTTTTCTATTTGAATTTCAAACCAAGAATTCAAACCTTGTTTCATACTTGATATGTTACAATTTTTCCAAATAAAAAGTTCAATCAAAACAACCATTTGTTTCCATT
This sequence comes from Alopecurus myosuroides, assembly GCA_028641055.1. NCBI lineage: Eukaryota > Viridiplantae > Streptophyta > Magnoliopsida > Poales > Poaceae > Alopecurus > Alopecurus myosuroides. Next base: position 138,973,769 of record CM054060.1, read on the forward strand.
AAACCATAAGGTTCAAACTATTCAAAATTATGGCTTTTAATAATTCACTTAATTCAAATTTTATTCAAATTCAATTCCAAACAGCAACCATTTGAAATTTATGAAAATTACAAAACAATTCTAATCAATTTGTTTCAAATAAAATGGAGGGTTCAAACTATTTAAAATGGTTCTTTTTAATTTTCACTTAATATCCCAAATTCATTCAAATTCAATCAAAATTCAAACATCAACATAATTTATTTATTTTGGAAATCTAAACTTGCAAGTTGTTGCTGTTACAATAATCAAGCAATACCAATTTTTTCCTAAAATTTTCTAACATCAAAACCCTAGCCTTTTCTTCCTATTTCAAATCAGCAAAAAAAAAACTAACAGAACAAAAAAAAAGAGGAAAAATATCGCAGAGGGGGTGGGCAGACCAGTGGGCTGCACCCAGCCCACCACCCCACGGCCCGACACCTGTTCGCGTCGTCTTCCTCCTGTACGGCTGCCATCGACAGTGTCCACGTCGACGGCAGTAAGGCAGGGACGGCCACCGCGCGCCCCTCTCCCCCTATAAACCTAACCCTAGGGTTCCTCGAGATGCCCTAACCCTAGTCTCTACCCCTACCTCCCTCGACGCCGCCATTTTCTCTCTCTTTCTCCTCTCTCTGCAGCGATTTCCTCTCTCTGAATTTTCCCACCGAACCACCACCTCTGTTCTTCCGGTGATCGCCGCCGGGATGCCCTCCTTTCCCTCCGGTTAGCAGCGGGAACGGATCCCCCGCTGTTCCCACTTCATCATCGACACCTCAGCGAGCCCGGGGAGAGTCTGCAACGCCGTCGCCGTCGTCCACTGCACCGGGCCGCTGCCACGCTACTTCGAGGGTGAGCAACGGCCACCCCTCTCCTCTCTTTCTCTCTGCATCGCGTCGCCAGCACACGCACACCAGCACGCACGCATCCACGCACAGCAGCACGGCAGCGAGCACTGCGACAGCTCGCCGCCGGCCGTCGAGCCGCTGTCGAAATTCAGTTAACGACCTGCAGAAAAGTTTCAGTTAGCGCGAAACTGAACATAACCTCACCGCGCTCCTCTTCTGTCAACGAACCGAACAGCTACTGCACTGGTAGCAACACTGCCGCGCGCGCCCCAGGTCGTGGGTTCGAACCCCGACCGCGCGGGATTTAATCCCCCTTTTTTGCTCGCCACGCTGGCAGGCAGGGGCCACCTGCCATAGGCAGTGGTGGCCACGCGTGCCTCCACGCGCTGCCACGGAGGCCAGGGCCCCCCTCGTCAGTGGCTTGGGCTAGCCACTGCGGGGTAGAATCAGTTTCTGCACAGTTTTTTGTTTTAAATTAAGTCCTTTTCTTTCACAGTTTAGTCCCTGCAATTAAAATGCTAATAACTTTTAATTCCCAAATCCAAATAATGCAAATAAAATATGTCTACTGAACCAAATTTAATTCTCTACAGGATTACATCATTTTTTTCTGTTTTGAACATTTCAAATGTATTCAAATCTCAAATTCAAACAATTCATTTCAAATTTGGTTAAAATCATAACTAATTCAAACTTAATTCAAATAACACAAATAAAATATGTTTTCCATGCTATTTTGAACCATCTATCCAAATATAAATTTTGTTTCATGTTGTGAATAATTAAAATTGCTTAAATAATTTAAACCTTGTTTAAATCATTTAAATTTGCTAAATTCATAACTTGCTTAAATTAAATTATTTTTGAACATATAAAATATGTTTTCAAACTAGAAAAGTATAAACTTTTCAAATATGAATTTGGTTTAATGTTTTGAACAAATAAAAATTCAAATAAATTCATACTTGAATTAAATTCATTTAAATCTTGTTTAAACTTGTTTAATTCATAAGTAATTTATTCTATTTCCTTTTTCAATAATTGAAACATGTATTCCACCTAAAATTTTGTGCTCTTTTCAAATATGAACTTTGTTATCTATTTTGGACAATTTAAATTGGTGAAAACAACAAATGCTTGTGTAACACCTTTAAGGAACCAAAATTTCATAACTTAATAAATGAAATTCCAAACTTGGTAAACCTTATTTCAAATTGTTTCTATTGTTGTTTTCTTTTGTTTTCCTCATCCATGCATCATGCTAATTCACTTACACATGATGATTAGTTGTAGAACAATTATTCCAACCTTAACTCATGGACCTTTCCATATGCAATCAAATTGCATATGGGTCCATTTAAATTGTGTTACCATGTCAACTAGTTTATTTTTATGCATCAATTAAATGGTCATGCATCATCCCCTGATTGTGCATTATGCCATGTTATTGATTGTTGTTTCTCTGCGTTGTTTGTTTGCTTCTTCTCGGATAGACGACGACGTTGAGACAGACGATACTTACGACACCCCTTCTGAGGATCTAGCTCAGTACCAGGCTGCTGAGTTTGCAGGCAAGTATTCACTCACATGAACCATTGTGTTCCTTTCAACCTTGGATACCGATACTTTCCGTTGTCTATTCTGCTAGCCATATGAATCGTTGCTTGTGTTCGATCCTATCACATGTTATCCTCTAACCCTGATATAGCCTCACCTCCACACCTATAACCCCATTGCTTGTTGCCCGTGTCTTACTAGTATGCTTAGGGTTGTTTCTGCTCGAGTCTGTTACCCGTTACTTTCTGTTACTATATTTTCATTATGTTCTGGGGCTCGATGTTAAACAACAACCTGTTAATTTTGAGGTAATAATAATTTGATGATAAGGCACCGGCAGGAGGCCCGGCGTGGTTTTGAGGCCTGCTAGTGTCGACCCTAATTAGGAAAAGGGTCTTGTCTACTGATCCATGATGAGCGCACTATCCGCATGTGGGAAGCGTGTATGGGCGCCCCCCTCAATTTGATTCGATTCGCATCTCGTCCAAATCGCCTCATTTAGTTCGGGTTTTCCATTTGCCGCATGCATGATCTTGCGAACCCAGGCCAGGGTGGAACTTTTGTAGTCGGCATTTAGGGAGACACGTTCTTAGAGTGCTATGAGGGTCCCCTTTTCTTTGTGGGGCTTGATTAGCCGTGCGCTCACTGCACGGGGTTCTTTGGGCTTGATGCGAAGAAGAGTTGAGTTGTGTTGAGTGCCCCGCTTGGTGGGAGGCATTCCATCTGGCGGGTTATTCTTACGTGTACGGCCAAATTGGTGCACCCCTGCAGGGATAAATATTCTCGAGAAGCCGTGTTTTCCGCGGTTATGGTTGACTTGGTGAAAGTACTGGCTAACAAGTACTCAGAACAACTTACACCTAACTAATGATAACTTGACTAGTAATAGTCTTATTGACACAATAACTTGAACCATCATTAATCCAACGGTGTGAGTTATCCTCGGATTGCTTCTTTGGATAAGGGGCGAGATCCAGGATGGGTTTGTTTGGAGTTAGTTATAGTTGGTTACGATACTCTATCTTATCTCCTTTCTATGAGCCGGAAGTTGTAGTATGTTCTGTAGTTGGTTAGTGCAGCCAGCTGCCGTATCTTTTGTATCACCCTTTCTTCCGTTGAACCTAAAGCATCTGTGCTTGATGTTGTGGGGTACACTTTGGTGAACTGTGAGTCTTGCTTGTCAGTACGTTTATGTACTGACCCCTTTGGGGCTGTGGTTTCCGCAGACTACGCTTACGAGGATCCCCGTGATGGCTACTACGTGGAGTTTGACGAGGCTGCTGACGAGTAGATAGCGGACCTGGGCAGGATCTGAGACATCGTGGATGGGCTCTGTCTTTTCGTTTCCGGCTTCTTAAGCCTATTTGGATCTTGTCTGTACTCAGACATTTTGGATGCTTCCGCTGTGATGTAATGATGATATGTTGGGACATGTGTCATCTGGATGATTGTATTTGCTACATCTGCTCTAGTGAGAGCTATTTTCAACTTATTTCTATTTATTTGTGTCTTAGAGATCTGTTGTGCTATCATTTTGTTCAACGCCGTTGACGTACCATGTGTGTATGGTATGAAGTACGTCAATGGTAGTATCCTGATTTCTATGGGATGGTTTACGTAGACAATGAACAGTAGGGGTTGGTTGTCACACATACGTGTGTTGGCCTACTCGTAAGAGATGCGGGTGCCGGTAAGCCCCGTAATCCAATCATCTACTGTTCAACGGAACTGCGAATATCCTCTAGAAGTCCAGGTGCGACATCTCATCTGCATTCCGAACATGGATTTCTTCATCGGATAAAACAATTTTACCCAAATCTGATCCATATTCCGATTCGACCAAACTCTTTGATCTTCGATCACCGCAACCGGATTTATGTGTCACGGTATACCCCGATGGCGGAAACCGACCGGTAGGGGTAAGTTGTTCCACGACCTTAGCAGTATGATCACGGAAACCAGATCATTCATTAACCCCCGAGTATAATTGATCCAATCAACCTTGTACAAAACCGATCTATCTCATAGAACGACCACCAAAACAACAATTAGATCCAATCTAACACTAACTACATATCACATATGTGCAGATCAAGGGCCTAAAACCAGAAGCTACCGCTCTGATACCACTGTTGGAACGCGTAGAGATAAACAAAAACTTTTCTACGCAGTACTTCCAAGATCTAGCCGAGGTAGAAGGCCGCGAGGATTACCACTAGACGCGCAGGTGCGGATTATCGATGAAGCACGTCGATGCAGTATAGTCCCACGATCCGATCCAGCCGATCCAATCCCGCGATCGTCGAAGTGCTAAACGTACAACACCTCTGCCGGTATCCACACGTACAAGGAGGAGCTCCGACGTCGGACTGCTAGGTCCGGTGCGGCGGCTGGACTGAGTGGGGCTTTCCCAACGCATGGGAGTGGAAACTTATGCCCGTTGGGCAACCTGCGCCCCTCTTTATATAGCGAGTGGGAGTGGGCTGCACAACGCTTGTGGCCCATTACCTCGGTGAGTCCAACTCACTAATTTAGTCCATTTCTGGTTCGGGTGCAACCCGACCAGTATACTTGCTCCCGCTCTTAAGTGTGCGACCCTGTAGGCTCATGGCGACTTGGACACGATTGGAGTCCGACTCCCAATCGATCAATCGGTAGAGGCTCCTAGCAGAACGTGCCGACTCCCAAGTGCAATAGAGTCATGACGACATACCTCCAATGTGACTTTCTTCTGAGTCCCTTTTGCCTCACGATATACCTTGTCAAACTATAGGCGAATTATCGTCATCCCTTAAATAGCTCAACTCTCTTCTCGGTCCGTGATATATGATTCATCTGACTAACTCTTAGTCAACAGACTCAGTTAACACTGAATCAAGTCGCGCATGGCCATGCTTCCGGAATCATATCACTCGAGAGGGCCCAGATAATATCTCTCCATTCGGAGGGGTAAAATCCCATCTTGATTATCCACATCTCGCAGCTTGCTTCTCATTCGACCCGAACTCTACCTTTATAACTGCCTTGTCATGGAACAACGTTTGACAGAACCTAAGTCGGTGATCCACAACTCGGATTGTGCGACAACCTCAGCTCTAAGGATTACATTGATTGAGACATGTAAATGACGAGTTACTCGTTGCATCTCAATATGGGTCAGTCCGACTTGCTAAACTCTTTAGCAGAGTCTGAGAACGTTGGAATGGCATCGCCATGCCCATGACAAGTGGAACCGAGTTATCATCCAACACTCACATTAGTCTAGGGTGTGTGTCCAGCACAATCTTAATGACCAAGGACAATTTAGCATGAACAACATGAATACATAGTTCCACAATCGAATCACATATTCAATGACATATATCAGATGTTCAAAACAAGGACGACTTTATGAATAAATTGGGAATTACATCATACATGATTGCCTCTAGGGCATATTCCCAACAACTAGGATATAACATAGCATAGTAATAATAACTTAGTTAAATTCCCTATCATGCATACTAGTAAAAAATCTAGTTCATGCATATAGAAAATAATAGGTGGATGGATGGTGTGTTACTTGCCTTGTTGAAGTTGGTGAAGAATTCACAGTCTCTTTACAAAAGATCGTTGCTCTCCGTACAATCTATTGATTGAAAACACAATAACAAAATAAACAAGCATACTAGCAATCAAACACACAAGTGAATAAAACATACAAAGCAACTGACATAGCAAAATGGGTTCAACCAAGTTGGCTAGGACAAGGTCAAGGTTTGATTTTGAAGGATTCATTCTCTCTTGGTTCAATGCTTGTTAAGGGTTTAATAATTCACTAAGGATGGTTTAGATTAAGTTTGTAGTAATTAAACTTTATTGAAAACGTATTTATCTAAGAAGTTCCAAGAGTTCACCAAGGTTATCTCACTATTTTAACTAAAGTAACCCATAAACTCTTAGTTATCAAGACATTTGAGTGGTCTAAGTTTAGTCTTTCTATTTTGGGTTAAGGTAGGTCTAGGTTCAACTAACTTCATAACAATAGAGTTAACAAGATAAATTCTTGGGATTTTCCATTTGGTTCAATGGTTGGACAAAAACAACTTGTTATTCTTCAACTTGTTTGGGTTGCTCCAAGTCTTCACATGCTTGTCTTCTTGACGATCATCTTCATGCTTCTATTGTAATTTTCCTCCTTGTTGTGAAGCCTCTCTTGAACTTGATAAATGTTCATGGTTTTCACTTCACTAATTTGTTTAGGTATGGGATGGGCACAAATACCACTAAGTCAAATGGAAAAGAAATGAAAAAGAAGAAAGATATAGGAACATCTTTTCTTCTTGATTTCTTCACACACTTCTACTTCCTTGAGTTGCTGTGGAGTCCAAGTCCTTCCTTCAATTTATTCAATGATCTTCCTTGTAGCTCTTCATGTTTCCACCAAGTTGAAAATGGAGTTCCTTCTTGTGCTTGAATCTTGACTTCCATTTTGCTAACTTGATGAATTCTTGAAGCAAGAATAGGGGAGTGGAGGAGTAGATAGAAAATAAGGGTACTAGTGTTTAAGGTTCACTATTTGGTCTTAAATGATATTGACACATACTAGGGGCTTGGTCTTGGATCCAAAACAACCACCACAACAAAGGTAAAAGGATAGAAACAATTCTAAGACACAAACAACTAGGTGGACTACTAAGATGGATTTTTGGCTAAAAAATACATGGTCATGGTCCAGGGGTGTCCAAAATGTTTAGGCATTGATTTCTCTGGTTCAAGATTACCAAATGGAGAAATTTTGCAAAAGGAACTATATTGAAATTATTTATAGAATTAAATCTATGTAAAAAATACTCAAATAGACCACTTAATTCTAAATTAAAATTTAATTTGTTCCTAAATTATTTTGGGAAATAGGATATAAAATTACATATCATAAGGTTTCCAAATATATTTTATTTGCAATTTTTGGATTTGTAGAATTTGAATTATGCCAAAATTCATCAAACAAACATATTTGAAATTAAGAAATTTTAAATGGTCAAATTTAAATTTGGACAATTCTAAATGATTCTACATGTTCAGATGATTTCAAAAAGCCCAAGTTTGCTAAATTTGGCTGAGTGGTTAAAATGATATGATGATTCCAATATACAGGGTGTTTTCTGCAAAATTGCCAATTTTATTCTATTCAGGAAATAACAGGACAACAGCTCGCACACGTGGCACTTCCTGAATGGCTAGGGGTTCTGAGTTGGCGTTGACTGGGCGCGCTGACGTGGTTAAGTTATTTTGAATCTGGATCGTTGGATTCAGATCCAATCTTAGCGTACCCCTTCGATGTGAGATTTAATCAGAGACGTCCATTTAGATCTAACGATAGAGGACTAGTGGGGGGCTCACCTCACCGGCGGGCTGCCGAAAAATGGTTGCACGGCGGTGCTCCGGTGGCCCGCGACGCGGAAATCGATGGAGGCGATAGCTCCGGTGCTCTCCTGGGCTCGAGAAGAAGACAAGGAGGCTCGACAAGAGGAGACGAACGCTATGGTGGTCACTGCATGATCGGAGAAGGGCTCTGTTGACGGCGACGTGCGAGTGGAGATGAAGGCCGCTCCGGTGAGCCTCGGATGTCGACGGCGCCAGCGATTTCTCTACGGAAAATTTTACCCGAGGGCATCAAAACATGCGCAAGGTCACGGGGTTCCTAAAGGATCAAACGAGAGGGGCGGATACTCACGTGGTTTGCCGGAATCGGCAACGGACGGAGGCGACAGAAGCTATTCCGGTGAGCAAATACTTTGTAGATTGGGAGCGATTGGCTCGGGCTCCAGAGGGGAAAGAGAGAGGAGAGGAAGGGCTTTAAGGGGGAGGCCTCGGGGCAGCGATTAACACTCTTAATCGTGAGGTAAAGACGGATTGAAATCGGCGGTACCGGAAGCATTTTCTCCAGATGCAGGTTGATGACGATGGCATCACTGATGACGTCATCATGGGTCCGGCTTGTTAGCCAGAGAGGGAGAGAGGAAGAGGGCAAGGCCTCGCTAGGCTGCTGTCATGCTGGGCCGCTGGGGTCTTGATGTTGCGCGCTCAGGAAAAAAGGGGCAGGTGGTGGGTTGGGCTGGCTGCTTTTTTTTGTTCCCTTTTTCCTTTTCTGTTTTTTTAACAAATATATCATAACTTTTAAAATTTGAGTCCAAATAACCTCAAACAAAATTATATAGCTTTATAAAATCTTTCTCTTTCAAAAGAAAAGAATTATGTTCTCTTTTAGACACAATTAAAATTTTATATTTTCAAAATATGAATAACTGGCTAGTAGTCCCTTATTGTTATTTCCAAAATAGAAAACAAATAATTAGTCAAATAAAATCAGAGGTTTTCAACACTGAAAAAATGTTGTTTTCTCTAAGTTAATTTCCATTTTAAAACAAGAAGTGACTTGTGGAAAACATTTTATGACTAGATTCTTGATATGGTAAAATGATTTTGTTAAATTTAGCTTTGAAACTATTTTGTTAATCAAACAATTGAAATATGAATTATTACCAATTGATAGAAGATGAAAACAATATGGAAAACAACTTGTTTATGGAAAACCATTTTATATTCTTAAGGTTTCAATTAGGGAAAATAGTTTCTTTGCATAATTATCTATTTTGAGAATTTAATATTTTAGAGAACAGAGGCATTTGGGTTATCATTTCCAATAACATTGGAATAACATATAAGATGTTCCTTTGTGTTGGAGTTTTATTTGTTTTTGGTGTCTTGCATTATGAAGAAAACCAAAGTTTCAAATTTTTGTGATTTTTGCACTTTCCAAATATCACGGATGTTACAATCCCTTGTTGTACTGGTGGCCATTGATCTCATAGTTCACCGGAGGGGCATGGCCTTCAACAAGATTGCCAAAGACCGGGGAGCACTACAGGACATTGATGTCATTATGAGTTCCAGGCATGCCAAAGAAGGCGTGCCAAATTTAGAGGTCCTCCGTAGCCACTGCCTCTAGTATCAAACTGCAAGATCCTTTCGCGCCCTTCTACATCCCCTGCCAAGCAAACGGACAGTTCTTCCAGACCCAATGCATAGAGTCGATGCTTCCAAGCATCCCGGAAATCCTCTTGCTTTATTCTGTGCTACGATCCGAGCAGTGTCTTCAGCATTGGGTGATCTCAAGTACTTTGGGCCAAACACTGCCACCACTGCTTTGCAGAATCTCTTCAAACAATCAAAGGCAGTGGACTCAGCCATGTGCATATAGTCATCTTGGGTATCGCCGGGAGTGCCGTATGCAAGCATTCTCATAGCCACAGTGCACTTATGGAGGGAGGTGAATCCAACCGTCCCGGTGCAATCCTTTTTGCAAATGAAATAGCTGTCGAGCTCCCGAATGACATGCAAAATATCGAGGAAGAGCTTCCGGATCATCCGGAATCGGCACCAAAACACTGCCTCGCCGTGCAATGTAGCATCGGCGAAGTAGTCGGCGTAGAGGATGTAGCAGCCATCCACTCGTTGTCTCTCTTTGCCCTTCCGGCGACCGAACTTTGATCCACCCCGTCGGGGTTTCGCGTTCTGCGCAAATAGAGCGGCCAAAGCGGTGAGGCACATGAGGTGCTCGTCGACGGCTGCGTCGGTTTCCTCGTCTATCAGAGTGGCGAACATCTCCTCATCGTCGGAGTCCATTGCCGAAGAGGCAAAACGTCGAACACCTCACGGGCATGGTGGAGAGAGGGCTTCCTGTGGCCTCGCCTGGAACCGGAGAGCTCTTCTAGAGGAGGGAGGGAGGTTGGCGTGTCTACGGCGGGTCTACGGCAGGCAGTTGTGGCAGCGGAATGGGCTTCTAGCGGCGGCGCGACGGTTTGGGGTGGAGGGGCGTCGCCGACATCGGAAAGGGAGAGAGCGAGGATGGGCGGTATGCGGCGAGGGAGGGGAAAGAGGGCGTGGAAAAGTCGCCCTTCTCCTGATTATGCTGGCCCACAAACGTCAGTTCGCTTCCACCAGAGCCCCCCAGCAACCCCCCAGCACGCTGGGTTCGGCCTGGGTTCGTCGGGCGCTAATTTGGCCCAAACTGGCGCTATTCGACGCGTTGGGGGCGCGACTGGGCAAAAAAAGCGTACCGGCGCTAAAAAAAAGTCAACCTCGGGGGCTCCTGGGGGGTGCGGCTAGAGATGCTCTAATAGACCAGCCCGGCCTCGTGCGGGGAAACCGGCCTCACAGCCCAGCAGTCCGGCCTCCGAGAAATCTGCCGCATCCAATCACCGTTTTGGCAATAACTTTTGACTCGGGACTCCGTTTTGAGTGATCTTTAGCTTGTTTTGTAGACAATTAAATCATATACATCACCAGTGCAGGAGATCCATGATACATTGAAGCCAAGTTTCGTGAGAAAGCACTAAACTTTCCAGCCTATATGGTGAAGATCGTCGGAGAGAGGTATAAACATCCCGAATCTTCTCCCTCTTGCTATTCCTTTGTGAGCCAACCTACATTGTGATTACCGTACCTATTGAGGCTAGATCAAAGTTTTAAATAGCCGGCTATAGCCAGGCTATAGCCTCACGACAGGCTCGGGGCTACGGCTAGAGCCTTCAGAGGCTATATGGAGAATAGCCGCTAATAGCCCGGCTGTATGGATATAAGCCGGATATAGCCTCTTAGCCCGGCTATATCCCATCTAGGGGACGACAAATTTTGGTCCAAAATTTGTCACCTCCGTCAATTTTGGAGCCCAAATCAATCATGGTTGGTTGTTAAATTGTTGTTGTGAGGTGCAGGTGCGACCTATAGCGACCTGGTTTCAAAATTGCTAAATTGTGTCATGAATAGTTGTTATTTAAACTCCTATTGTTCGTTCATCTTATATGACTATGTTGTTACGTTATACATTTGCGAATAATACTATATAAACGATTATATGTTGTCTAAATTTTAATATTTTTTCAATATTCTAGCAAAACGGCTATATGGTTATAGCCCGGCTATAGCCTTTCATAGCTTCTGAAATCGTCGGGGCTATATGCAATAGCCCGCTATTTTAAATTTTGGGCTAGATAATCTATGATTGCTTGGGCTTTGCACACTTGTATCGTTAGTTTTCGAGCGATCGTTGTACTCCCTCCGTTCCGTTATACAAGGCGTAATATTTCTGGCGCGAGGATTAAGGCAGCAGAGCCCGTTGGCAGAATTGCCGAGAGTTGACACTTCAGCCCCTCCGGATAAATAACTGATCCCCGCATGCAACATGTTCTGCCCAATACTCTGCGTACATGCATGGCCATGGAGCGAATCAAAGCCAGGCCTGTAAAAGGCGTGTAGCCATCTAGGCCATGAGAGTAGGGGTATTTCATGTAGATGTAGTGCGAATCTGCTTCCGCGCCTTGCTTTGTGGAACATTTAAAAAAAAATTGCGCCTTGTTTATTGAAACGGAGGGAGTATGTGCTAATTTATATAATTTCATATGTTGCCACAAAGTGAGTAAGCAAAAATAAAGAATAAGAAAGAAAAAGGAAACCACCACTGCCATACCACTTGTAGGAAGTTGTGACGCCCCGGGATCGGGCACTATGCAGATTTCAGCATTCCCGCCAAAATCCACATAATAACCGATTCCAGGTTGCCACTTGTGATAACATTACAATAGTTCACGAATATTCCGCAACAACAACAGAAAAGATATATAAAAGAAGACTCAAACGAGCCAAGGATACAACTGATACAATACAAAGATCCAAATAACAGCGGAAGAAACAACATAGCGTCCGACTACGGACAAGATACAAATTGGACTAAGAGTCCTGAAGATAACCGATGGCGTCCAATCCCTGCCCAGGCCAAGCCGAAGGGATTCCCAAGCTAACGTCGTCAGACTTCAAACCTGTTGACTGCAATGTGGAATATGCAGCCACGAAAGGGATTCGTGGGTCAGTACGGTTAAGTACTGGCAAGTGGATAAACCATACTCACAAGATGCTAGCGTAACCAATCATCACAAGATACAAATACTTTGGGTACAACGGAAAGGAAGGGATTACTGCAAAGAAGCGGCAGAGGGCTGCACTAACTAACTACAGAGACTCGCTACAACATCCGGCTAAAAGAGGGGGATAAGATAGCGTATCAGAACCAACTACAACTACTCACCAAACAATACCCATCCAATGTTACCCCCCTACTAAGGAAGCAACCCAAGGAAACTCACACGGTTGATTAAGGTGACATTCATTTTGATGGTGAAGGTAATCTATATTACTAGTCAAGTTATCATCGTTAAGTGTAAGTTGTCTGAGTACTTGTTAGCCAGCACTTTCACCAAGTCATCCATAACCGCGGACAACACGGCTTCTCGAGAAGATTTAACCCTGCAGGGATGCACCAATTTGGCTGTACACGTAAGAATAACCCGCCAGACGGGGGATCAACCCACCAAGCGAGGTACTCAACACAACCCAACTCTTCTTCGCATCAAGCCCAAAGAACCACGTGCTGTGCGTGCGCGGCTAATCGAGCCCCCACGAAGAAAAGGGGGACCCTCATAGCACTGGAAGACCACGCCGCCCTAAATGCCGACTACAAAAGTTTCACCCTGGCGCCAAGGGCTCGCACCTGCATATGCATGCATCAAATGGAAAGCCCGAACTAAGTGTGGCGATTTGGACGAGATGCGAATCGAATCAGAATTGCGGGGGCGCCCATACTCTCTTCCCACATGCGGTTAGTGCGCTCATCATGGATCAATGGACAAGACCCTTTTCCTAATTAGGGTCGACACTAGCAGGCCTCAAAACCACGCCGGGCCTCCTGCCGGTGCCTTATCATAAAATTATTATTACCCAAAACATTAACATGTTGTTGATTGAATTGAAACCCAACTATCAAACTAAATAGGTGATAAGACGGATAACAAGACTTGAGCGCAAACAACACTAAGCATGCAACTACGACACGAGGGGCCAACAAGGTAAACAAACAACAGTTGATAGGAAGTGGAAGGAAAGGCTATATCATGGCTGCAAGGTAAACATATGATAGGATCGAGACACAAGCAACGAATCATAAGGCTAGCATAAGAACAACGGAAAGAATCGGTAACAAGTGATGAAAGGCAGCCATTTGGCAGCAAGTGAGTATACTTGCCTGAGATCCAGCAAGTAGAGGTACATCCGAAGAACTTGTCGTTGCTCACATCAGCTCAACGTCCTATCCGCGAAGAAGCAACGAACCTCGAACAAACACCGGATGCAACAATTACTACTACGACAAAAGATCCAGCATGATCAAGATATGGATGCATGACAAGTTTAAGGATGCATCAAAGATAAAATAGTTGACATGGTAAACATATTTAAATGGGACCATATGCAATTTGGATTGCATATGGAAAAGCCCATGAATTAATGTTGAATTAAATGATCTACAAATAACCATCACGTGAAAGTTGATTAGAATGATGCATGGATGAGGAAAACAATGAGAAAACAACAATAGCTTAAATTTTGAAATGTTGTTTACCAAGTTTGGAAATTTTATTTATTAAGTTATGAAATTTGGCTTAGAGCTTGCTGCCGTTGTTCATGCTCTCAAGACATGGCGGCACTTTCTTATGGGAAGAAGAGTGGAAATTTACACGGATCATAAGAGTTTAAAGTATATCTTTACTCAACGTGAGCTCAACATGAGGCAGCGCCGCTGGATTGAGCTCATTAAAGATTATGATCTGAGTATTCATTGTCACCCTGGAAAGGCAAATGTGGTTGCAGATGCTCTTAGTCGAGAGTCGGCCTCTCTAAATGCTATGATTCTAGTAAGGCAACCCGAGTTGTGGAAAGAGCTGGACCAGCTTGGCATTGAAGTGGTCAGCTATGGCATGTTAGACGCCATAGAACTTAAACCGACCCTGGTTGACCAAATCAAAGAAGCGCAGAAAGGCCAGAAAAGTATTGATGGTATTAAGGCCCGCATGGAGAAGGAGAAGGTTGCTGGATTTACCATCGATGCTGATGGGGGATTATGGTATGAAGGCCGTATTTGTGTTCCCTCTGAGTCTGATCTCAAGCAGACCATCATGGCCGAAGCTCATGAGACCACGTATTCTATCCATCCTGGAGGAACAAAGATGTATCAAGACCTGAAAGAAAGATTCTGGTGGCATGGAATGAAGCGAGAGATTGCTTCATTTGTAGCCAAGTTTCATGTCTGCCAGCAAGTAAAAGCTGGGCACCAGCGTCCCGCTGGATGCTCCAACCATTGCAAGTGCCTGTTTGGAAATGGGATGAAGTGGGAATGGACTTCATCACTGGACTTCCTAGGTCCAGCCGAGGAAATGATTCTATATGGGTTGTTGTGGACAGGCTCACGAAAGTGGCTCACTTTATTCCTGTCCGGACCACCTATCGTGGAGATCAGCTTGCTGATCTTTACATTTCTCGGATTGTCAGCCTACACGGAGTCCCAAGCAGGATTGTATCTGATCGAGGTACACAGTTCACATCTAGATTTTGGAAGAAGTTGCACGAGAGTTTGGGAAGCAGACTAGCTTTTAGCACAGCCTATCACCCGCAGACTGATGGACAAACAGAGCGTGTGAACCAAATTCTGGAAGACATGCTCCGTGCTTGTGTGTTGTCCTATGGAATTACATGGGAAGACTGTCTGCCCTTCGCAGAGTTTTCTTACAACAACAGTTATCAGTCTAGCTTGCAAATGGCCCCTTTTGAAGCTCTGTATGGGCGTAAATGCCGTACACCTTTAAATTGGACTGAGACTGGAGACAGTCAGGTTTTTGGTGTGGACACTTTGAAAGCTGCAGAGGAGCAGGTCCAACTTATTCGGGAACGTTTAAAGACAGCTCAATCTCGTCAGAAGAGTTATGCTGATACGAAGCGTCGTGATGTCTCTTTCAGCATTGGAGATTTCGTGTACCTTCGTGTTACGCCACTCAAAGGGATGCAGTGTTTCCATGTCAAAGGAAAGCTGGCCCCCAGGTATATTGGCCCTTTTAAGATCTTGGCACGTCGTGGCGAAGTTTCTTATCAGTTAGAATTACCTGAGGAGCTATCTGCGTTTCACAATGTTTTCCATGTGTCATTGCTCCGGAAATGTCTATAAGTACCTGAGAAGGATCTCTCGTATCAAGGCGTAGACTTCAGGACCATTGACATCAATGATGACTTGACTTATCGTGATAGACCCCTGCGGGTTCTCGAGGAGATTGTGCGCGCTACCAGGAGGCGTGCTATAAAATTCCTTAAGATTCAGTGGACCAATCACTCTGGGGAAGAAGCTACCTGGGAGCGTGAGGATGATATCAGGAAGGAGTTCCCTGATTTTCTTAAAGCCTAGACCCGCGAATCTCGGGACGAGATTCTTTTAAGGGGGGGGGGGGAGATTTGTCACACCCCTGTTTTTAAGCACTTGTATAATAGTAATTTAGCAAGCCTCTTAAGACTTTTGTAATGAAATTAAGTGGACAACATGTTTGTGTGGTAATGTTTATCTATGCAATTTAAGTGGTGTGTTCTTTTCACTCACTTGAGGAGTTTTTCTCCTAAGAAAAACATTGTTTTCTATTTGTTTTCCTATGTTTTCCACTAAGGTTCTTAAGAGAATATTTTTTTCAAGACTTGAGGTAACACTTTGTTTCAACTTAAAAATGTGTTATTGATGGTTAGGAATCAACTTGAACTTGAAATAAAATTAATTGGAAAAGATTTCATTAGATTTTCCAATATAATTTTTGTCCTGAAAAACAGCCAAGTAGCTGTTTTCAACCCGTGTTCTCTATCACAAGGATTATCCAATTATGGATTTTTTTTGATCAAAACTACTCTCTGTTATGAGTACAACAAAACTACACTCTTGGAAAAACCTACAAAGAAAATTAACACACAATGCCATGATGGTTTTTGAGCCATCTTGTTAAGACAGAATGTTTGGCAATTTAAAAACAGAGATTGTACCTACTTTGTCATTTATTTTCAGAACCTTAAACCCCTCCATTTTCAGATCAAATGATTGGTTCTGAAACTTGGATAGTTGCTCTTTGTTGAGCATTTTAAATAACACTTTTTGGAGTCTGTTTGCTTGGTGAAAACAACTCCCACTTTTGCTATCTCTGTCTGCTTTTCCAGCACTTAACAAAATTCAGAAAACTGCCTAACTGAATTTTTCTGACAGAACAGGGATTACACTTTTAAACTTGATGTTTTAGCTTGTGTGTACTGATCCAAGCATAGCCACTTTGCCAATTCGAAATCCATGTTAATAAGCTTCTAGAAGGTGGCATTGGATCCCTTTTTGGCTAACCAGGGAGGGAGAAAAGTGAGGTGGCATTTGACTAAGTGATGATGTCACTTATAGTGGTTGGAATAGTGTAATTTCTCACTTTTGCCCATCCCTTGGCCCTTGCTGTGGCTTTGCTCACACACTTGTACTAGATTGACCCTAGGGCACCAGTTAGAAGCGTTGCCACCCGTGGAGAACCCCCAAAGGGCAAGGCATGCCCATGCCATTGCCAACCCGAGCACCCCCACCTTGGCCCCGGGCCTACAAAGCCTTAGAGGCCAATCCCTCTCGCCAGCACACTCACCTCACCACACTCACCCACCCCATCGAGCTCTCGCTTGCTCATTCGCTCTCTGCGAGCGAGGCAAGCCGTGCCCATTTTCGGGCCCGAGCAGATCGAGCTCGAGGTGGCGCCGCGATCAGCGCACCTCCCACCCTCTTTTCTCTTCCACAGTGACCCCCTCACTCGTGCGCATCTCCCTGACATCCTCCTGCCCTCGGTCGTTTGCAGGTTGGCCCGCGCCGTCGCCGCCGTGTCCGCCTCGCCGTCGCAGAGGAGAGACCGACGGGGAGAGCTCCATCCTCGCCGTCACCGCACCACCCGCACCCCACAGCACCGCCGCCGTCACCCGCCGCGCCACAGCACCCCTAGGTGAGCCACTAGCCCGTGCCGTGCGCGCCCGTGACGTGTCCGTCCGCGGGACAGAGAGAGAAAGAGAGGAGAGAGGCGCGGGGAAGAAGAGAGTGGGTGAGCCGTCGATCTGCGAATCGACAGTCCCCTTTGAACGATACCGTTTCGCGCGCGCGCGTGTGCTAGCGGGCTGTTCCGCGCGTTAGCTGGGCCGCGTGGGCAGATCTGGCCCGTTTGGGCTGAGTTTCCTTTTTTCTTTAAAAATGAACCAATCTGTGCATGTTTACTTTAGCTATTTTTGAGCAAGTTAAAAAGTTCTTTTTGCTTAGACAATTTTTGTACTCGTAGCCATACAAAATCACAACCATATCCCACTGGCAGAAACATGTTTTGAGTTTTAATTATTTTTCTATAAATCATATGCCAGACAGTACCCTAAAAATTGAAATGAATAGAACTTCAAAAATACAAAACATTTTTGAGCAAACTCAACTGTTTTGGAAATCCCTTTTCAATACCTACCAGTATAATTTTATCTTACACCAAGGTGA
The DNA here is from genome assembly GCA_028641055.1 of Alopecurus myosuroides. Classification (NCBI taxonomy): domain Eukaryota; kingdom Viridiplantae; phylum Streptophyta; class Magnoliopsida; order Poales; family Poaceae; genus Alopecurus; species Alopecurus myosuroides. The sequence goes on from CM054060.1 coordinate 138,991,640, forward strand.
GTTACCATTTGGAAATTCCATCCATTTTGGTAAAGCATCTGTGAGCTATTCCATGATTTTTAGGGGGAGTTTGGGACATTATTTTTGAGTAAGGAAAGTTGGAGAGGCTTTGTAGTGATAAGGACTATCACATCCTAGAAGGATTTACTTTTTGGAGCCACAGAAAAAATTAGAGAGACAGAACAAGTTTTGGGTACTTTCTGTCTAATTTTTATTTCTAGATCTTGCTTTATATGTTCATGTTGTGATATGCAAATGATGTGTTCTTGCTTGTGATGTTGTTTTAAAGTGTGGTTATGATGTGTACAAGTTATATGAGCATGTTAGAATAAATGGTTTGAGTGGTAGAATTTTAGGACTATTTTTCCTTGCATAGATCTTGCTCATAGCTAGATTTTTATATATGTTTTGAGTAGATCTTTAAATGCTTTTAGGCTTGTTGCTAGATTAATTTCCATGGAACCAGTACCACTTAGGTACTGTTAGTTTGTATATAGCACCTCTAAATACTTGGTGCTTGTGTTGGAAATAGATTTAAATAGAAATGCTTAAGGACTAGATTTCATACTAGGATATTCATGTATGCTTTTTGTTTTGTTTTCCCCTAGGGAAAAATATGAATCTTTGGTGTTGAAACCAGAGGATGGAATGTCCTTGTGGCATTATTATCTTAGGGTTTTCACCTCTGATAGGTTTCCTCTTAAGTATCATAAAAGCATGAGTAACACTTGGATGACTAGGAATTAATCACCTCTGATAGGTTTCCTCTTATCTTAGGGTTTTTGGATGCTAGATTGTTTGTTTGGAGCACTTTTATAAAAGTGACCAGAGGCTTATTAACCTCTTGGTGAGCATTTTTGCTAGTGTAGCACCCACTGGTATTTTTGCATCATGGTGGAAAATAGGCTTGACTTGTTGTCATGAGCTTTTTCACCACTTGGGCATTTTTAGCAAATTATATGTGCTAGCCATAGAGATTGTTGGGGGAGTTTTTAGACATCAAAATGTGTTTTATGTGGCACCCTACTGTCTAGTAACATGTGCTTTACCCCACTGGTCCATGGTGTTCTTAACTAAGAATCATGGTTTTGGCCACACATAAACACTAGGAAAAAGCAGACTTTTCAACTATAGTTTTTTATGCCAATTTTTCTTGAGGGAAAAATTGAAAACTTTGGGTGGTAATTCTAGATTGCTTGCTGTATGTATTACTTGTAGCATTGTTTGCCTTGTTTGGTTCTGAAAGTGTGTCTTTATTTCTTTTTACGACGTTAGAAAACGAGGAGGAAGGATTTGCTGAAGAAGGGTATTGCAACTCCTGTTACTTTCAGGACCAGGACCATCACTTGTACCAAGGCAAGCCATCCTAATGCTTGCTGTATAAATACTTATCATTATCTATCATGCATTCTTTTCACTTCTGAAGTTTTTACAAAACTATACCTTCAAAACTATTTTTGTGTGAATCCTATTACTACTATTAATATTACTAGTATAAGGAATCATAATAGTAGTCAACTTGGTATTACCAAGCCCTTAGCCACTAAATGGTATATAAATACCATACACCCACTTAAAACTTGAGTTCTTAAATGAACTAAATAAAAGGTGTTTTTGTAAACAAATGCCTTATGGAAGGAAAACCCCGGAGGAAGGGTGAGACCCTGTCTACCGGAAGAGTTGTTATGATGGGAAATTTTATGAGAAATGTTTACAAAAGACACATAACCTAGTCTTCGCTGGACAACCATTATCGTACTGCCACTTTACCCCAATATGGGTAGGGGCTTGATTAAAAACTTGTTATGGTTAGTATGTGAGCTATCTCAAGTGCTATAGAGGATTGAATCCTCCGAACCGAAATGTCACTAGGAGTGGAGGATACGGGATATCTAAAGTGTGGGATTAATTTTCCCTCCGGATGCAGCAGTTGGGTCTCCTGTTTGGGCGGTGTGGGACATGGCTTGCCAGGGAGGGTAACCCCAATTGAAGAGATAGTCATGTACTAGCTTTCACATAGTGGATAGTCAAGATCAGTTATCTGATGTTCTCATAGGTTGGGAACAGTCCATGGTTGTTTCATGGCGGATTCTGGATCTAGTGGAAATGTGTACACCTCTGCAGAGTAAAACTATTTCGAGATAGCCGCGTCCTCGGATATGGACGGTTGAATGGCCATGTAGCTAGTATTGTGTCAACTTTTCAAAAGAGGTTTTGAAGGAAGGCTTTTGTACCTGAGAGGTACTAAGGAGGACTGACTTGGTATCTGCGAGATACGAATGAGAAAGAAACTATTACTAAAAGTTTACGAAAAGAAAAACTTTCTTTTCTAAAACAAAGCTTATAAAACCTCCGAGATATGTGATATCTACGAGAGTTAAACTATATTATTTTCAATGATCTTTCACAAAGAACTAAACATGAAACCTCAACCATGATAAATCTTTTATCTGTCATGGGTAGCTGAACCATAAGTATGGCCTACCCACTCCACCAAATAAGCATGTATGCATAATTGTAAGCTCATAAAGGATGTCTTGTTGAGTACATTCAAACGTACTCATTTGGTTTCGCCCCTGGTATCTACTTATCAGACTATGAGGAGCCACCCCAGGAGGAGTTCTATGAGGAGGAGTGCTACACTGATGAACCTGCGAATTAGGATCGTCTCCCAGTCAGCAGCCTGTAGGATGAGGCATGACTCGGGTTCTACTACGCTATGCTTATCGTCTTCCGCTGTGTTTGCTTTGAATGTTTGTCCTGCGTGACAGTTGTTAAGGACTTGGTCATGTGACCATTTATGTAAGACTCTATATTCGTGTAATGGATGATGTTTTCTGTATGCCAACTACGTATGTTGTTCACGACTGGTTCTTCTGGGATCGTGAATGAATGCATATGAGGGGTTCTGGACCCTCCGGTCTGGGGCCTCTACAAAGTTGGTATCAGAGCCATCCTGACTCTAGGAGACCTTAGTTAGCATGGACGTTAGTGTATGCTCCGATAATCTAAGTTATCAATACAAAAAAATTTGGATATATGACTAAGTATAAAACTATTCCCTATATCCCACCACCTCTCTGGGTTAGACTCTACTTGCGTTAAGGTTATTTCTTGCATGAACCTAAAATCTTGCACACTTGGATCTAACTTAAACTATACTTAAAACTTTGTGTAGATGGACGTGGACATCACCGTGGCTTTTCAGTTGGGACGTCCACGTGGCGAGTCTTTCCTTTTCGAGGAGAGGCTAGTATCTATGGCTACTGTGTTGGGGCGCCCACTTCCGGAGCTGCGAGGAGGACTAGTTGTCGGGGCACCTCTGGAGGGAGACTGGTACGCGGAGGTCACTATCCGCGCACCTCTGGCTAGCCCGACAGTGGAGGCCTACGTTTACCGTGCTGTTGATCGTTCTTGGAACGAGGCTGCGGTGCGCGTGATACAGGAGTCAGTAGCACGTCTGGCACACATCGGGGAGTATATGTTCATCGGTTCCCGGTTCGAGCTGATTGGGAGACGTGATGAGGATGGCATACCACTTCCTGTCGAGCCAGACTTTACCACTGTTGGTCCCCACTTGGACGAGATGGAGATTCTGCTACACCGCACTCAGCTCAGGTTGGACGACCAGCGTCTTGACACCCACCACGGCATATTGGTGCACCACACACTGATAGCCGAGACTGACGAGCTGAGGGCTGAGCTTCACGACAGCCAGGAGGAGAGTGGAGCTCTGGCTCAGCAGTTGTCCCAGTTGAAGGAACAGTTGGAGGCTACTACTGCGAGGCACCGTGCCTTACGGAGGCAGCTGAGGGCCACCCGCCTTGGCCGTGCACGCCTCACCACTAGGATGACGGCCCTGGAGGGGGCTAACGCCGTTCTGCGCGGCAGGCTTCAGATAGCTCGTGACGACATAGCCACGAGAGACGCTGCCATGGAGGAGCTTGAGGAGGAGGCCGTAGAGCTCCACAGGGAGATTGAGGATCTTCTGCCTATTGAGGACGTTCCCTCCGACCTGGAGGGGATGGATATGAGCGAGGCTAGCGAGCAGGATGATGATGACCTGCTTGACGAGGAGGAGGAGGACCCTGAGGAGCGTATCTTCGACGTTGGGGACAGCGACGACTCTGTGTAGTCGCTGCCTTCTCACCCTTAGCACATGGTGCTGGTCTAGATACTAGTTAGGTATGCTAGATCGTTTTGCTAGATAGTTTGCTAGTAGTAGCCTTGCGATGACCCCACCAATCGCACCCCCTGTAGCTCGATGAAGCCTTCCTTGTATGATATGGCTTGTGAGGTGTGTGTAATGTTGGAAACTCTGTTTAATTATGGTGATGAATGAAATGTTTGGCTTGGTTTTCTGTTGATTGTCACTACTTTGCGTTCATTTCATTCAAGTTTGCGACTGCCCCGCTCTTGTTTTTGAAACATATCACTAGTATTCCTTTTGTTTAAGTATTAAGGTACTGGGTTTTCAAAAACAAGCATTTATTTCTTAGACTTACACATGTTTCACTTCAGCATGGCACCCCGTCGCGAACCCCCACCGCCACCACCACCCACAGTGGAGGCGCTGTTGGCACTGCTGATGGAGGATCGCCAGGCCACCCGAGCTGAGAGTGCAGCTACCATTGCCGCTCTACAACAACTGGCTTCTGCCAACACCAACAATGGCAATGGCAATGGTGCTCGCTCGAGACTGAGAGACTTTCAGCACACCAACCCCCCCAGTTTTCACAAGGATTGTGGAGCCTCTCGATGCTGACGACTGGCTCCGCACCATTGCAAACAAACTGGAGGTCGCCTCAGTTGAGGAGAATGATAAGGTCCTGTTGGCCTCCCATTTTCTCGCTGGTCCTGCCAGGACCTGGTGGGAAACTACACGTGAGACTGTTGCTGCTGGTCACGTGTTCACCTGGGAGGATTTCTCTGCAAGGTTCCGCAAGTATCACATTCCCCAAGGAATGATGGCACTTATGCGGGAGAAATTTCTGAAGCTGACGCAGGGAAGCATGCCTGTGTCTGAGTATTGGGAGAACTTCACTACTCTGTCCAGGTATGCACCGGAAGATATCAACACTGATGCTAAGAAGAAGGAGAGGTTCTTAAATGGGCTGGATGATGAGCTCCAGTGCTCTCTAGTAGTTGTTCCATTCCAGGATTTGGAGACCCTTGCTAATGCCGCTATGGTGCTGGAGCACAAGCGGAAAGCTGCTGATGATAACCGCAAGAGGAAAATGACTGCGCATGGAGGACCTAGTGCCCAAAGGACTCGCAACACTCCGTATGCGAGGCCACCATCCCACAAGGCGCCTGCTTATGCACCTCGCCCCAGCCACAACTATGCACCAAGGCCCAACAACTACAACCACCCTGCACCTCATGCACCAAGGTACGGAGGAAATAGCTATGGTGGTAACCATGGTAATCATTCTGGGAACCATCATGGAAACCGCTATGGAGGCAATAATAGTGGAAATGGGAACAACTCCAACAATGCTCCCAATGCTAACCCAAGCCCAAAGCCTTCTGGAGGTTGCTTTGCCTGTGGAAAGGAAGGTCACTTTGCTTGGAATTGCCCAACCAAAGTTACTGCCCCAGCCCAGCCTACTGCAACCAAGATGAACCATGGTCCTTCCACTGGACGTCAGAATAGGATGAAGGGACACCTGAACCATATCAATGCTGCAGAAGCTCAGGAGGCACCAGACATGGTGATGGGTATGTTTCCTGTCAACTCGGTGCCAGCCGCAGTACTGTTTGATTCTGGTGCATCGCATTCATTTTTCACTAAACCGTTTGCTGAGAAAAGTGGTATGAAGCATTCTCGTATGAACAACCCTATGTTAGTACAAATACCTGGGGATAGTACTAAAGCCAACCTAATTTGCAATGAGGTACCAGTAGAAATTCAAGGGAAAACTTTTCATGCTGATCTTATAGTGCTGGGATCCAAAGGGATAGAAGTGGTACTCGGTATGAACTGGATGGCCAAGTATAAGGGAGTTATCGATTGCACTAAGAAATCTATTGAAATGATCTCTGAGGATGGGGAAAAGGTTGCGTACACTGCAACTCGACCCTCGTCACAAGTTCACTGCCACACCGGAATAGTCCACCCTGTCCTTGAGGAAGTCCCGGTATTTTGCGAATACCCGGATGTTTTTCCTGAAGAATTACCCGGTATGCCCCCTGATCGGGATATCGAGTTTGTGATCGAGTTAGTGCCCGGAACTGGACCCATAGCACAGAAGCCGTATCGGATTAACCCAAAGGAATTAGATGAGTTGAAGACTCAGCTGGATGACATGTTAAGGAAAGGATTGATTCGCCCTAGTGCATCGCCATGGGGATCTCCGATCATTTTTGTGGGAAAACGGGACGGTACCACTCGTTTATGTGTGGACTACCGCAAGTTAAATGATGTTACCATCAAGAACAAATACCCGTTGCCCAAAATTGAAGACATGTTTGACCAGCTGAATGGGGCTGTAATCTTCTCTAAGATTGACCTTCGGACTGGTTATCACCAACTGAGAGTCCGTGATACTGATATTCCCAAGACTGCTTTCACCACTCGTTACGGGCTGTATGAATACACCGTAATGTCCTTTGGTCTAACCAATGCCCCTGCCTATTTCATGAATCTCATGAATAAGGTATTCATGGATTTTCTAGACAAGTTTGTCGTGGTGTTTATTGACGACATTCTCATATATTCAAGGAGTGAGGAGGAACACGAAGAACATCTGAGAATTGTGCTCGGAACACTTCGTGAGCATCAATTGTATGCTAAGTTTAGTAAATGTCAATTCTGGTTGACGGAAGTCGGGTTTCTTGGACATGTAGTGTCTGCGGGAGGAATATCTGTTGACCCTGCTCTAGTTCAGTCTGTGGAGAAGCGTGCTGCTCCGACCAACCAGACTGAAATCAGATCCTTTCTGGGTTTGGCAGGATATTACCGCAAGTTTGTTCAGGGATTCTCGAGTATAGCCAGACCCCTCACCCAGTTGCTCAAGAAGGATAGCAAGTTCCTATGGACGGACAAGTGTGATGAGAGTTTCAATGAATTGAAGCGTCGACTGGTGTCTGCCCCAATCCTTATAATGCCGGATATCACCAAGAATTTCGACGTATATTGTGACGCTTCTAAGCTTGGTCTAGGAAGCGTGCTTATGCAAGAAGGGAAGGTGATATCTTTCATATCCCGCCAGTTGAGACCCCACGAATTGAATTATCCCACTCATGACTTAGAGCTTGCTGCCGTTGTTCATGCTCTCAAGACATGGCGGCACTTTCTTATGGGAAGAAGAGTGGAAATTTACACGGATCATAAGAGTTTAAAGTATATCTTTACTCAACGTGAGCTCAACATGAGGCAGCGCCGCTGGATTGAGCTCATTAAAGATTATGATCTGAGTATTCATTGTCACCCTGGAAAGGCAAATGTGGTTGCAGATGCTCTTAGTCGAGAGCCGGCCTCTCTAAATGCTATGATTCTAGTAAGGCAACCCGAGTTGTGGAAAGAGCTGGACCAGCTTGGCATTGAAGTGGTCAGCTATGGCATGTTAGACGCCATAGAACTTAAACCGACCCTGGTTGACCAAATCAAAGAAGCGCAGAAAGGCCAGAAAAGTATTGATGGTATTAAGGCCCGCATGGAGAAGGAGAAGGTTGCTGGATTTACCATCGATGCTGATGGGGGATTATGGTATGAAGGCCGTATTTGTGTTCCCTCTGAGTCTGATCTCAAGCAGACCATCATGGCCGAAGCTCATGAGACCATGTATTCTATCCATCCTGGAGGAACAAAGATGTATCAAGACCTGAAAGAAAGATTCTGGTGGCATGGAATGAAGCGAGAGATTGCTTCATTTGTAGCCAAGTGCCATGTCTGCCAGCAAGTAAAAGCTGGGCACCAGCGTCCCGCTGGATTGCTCCAACCATTGCAAGTGCCTGTTTGGAAATGGGATGAAGTGGGAATGGACTTCATCACTGGACTTCCTAGGTCCAGCCGAGGAAATGATTCTATATGGGTTGTTGTGGACAGGCTCACGAAAGTGGCTCACTTTATTCCTGTCCGGACCACCTATCGTGGAGATCAGCTTGCTGATCTTTACATTTCTCGGATTGTCAGCCTACACGGAGTCCCAAGCAGGATTGTATCTGATCGAGGCACACAGTTCACATCTAGATTTTGGAAGAAGTTGCACGAGAGTTTGGGAACCAAACTAGCTTTTAGCACAGCCTATCACCCGCAGACTGATGGACAAACAGAGCGTGTGAACCAAATTCTGGAAGACATGCTCCGTGCTTGTGTGTTGTCCTATGGAATTAAATGGGAAGACTGTCTGCCCTTCGCAGAGTTTTCTTACAACAACAGTTATCAGTCTAGCTTGCAAATGGCTCCTTTTGAAGCTCTGTATGGGCGTAAATGCCGTACACCTTTAAATTGGACTGAGACTGGAGACAGTCAGGTTTTTGGTGTGGACACTTTGAAAGCTGCAGAGGAGCAGGTCCAACTTATTCGGGAACGTTTAAAGACAGCTCAATCTCGTCAGAAGAGTTATGCTGATACGAAGCGTCGTGATGTCTCTTTTAGCATTGGAGATTTCGTGTACCTTCGTGTTACGCCACTCAAAGGGATGCAGCGTTTCCATGTCAAAGGAAAGCTGGCCCCCAGGTATATTGGCCCTTTTAAGATATTGGCACGTCGTGGCGAAGTTTCTTATCAGTTAGAATTACCTGAGGAGCTATCTGCGTTTCACAATGTTTTCCATGTGTCATTGCTCCGGAAATGTCTACAAGTACCTGAGAAGGATCTCTCGTATCAAGGCGTAGACTTCAGGACCATTGACATCAATGATGACTTGACTTATCGTGATAGACCCCTGCGGGTTCTCGAGGAGATTGTGCGCGCTACCAGGAGGCGTGCTATAAAATTCCTTAAGATTCAGTGGACCAATCACTCTGGGGAAGAAGCTACCTGGGAGCGTGAGGATGATATCAGGAAGGAGTTCCCTGATTTTCTTAAAGCCTAGACCCGCGAATCTCGGGACGAGATTCTTTTAAGGGGGGGGAGATTTGTCACACCCCTGTTTTTAAGCACTTGTATAATAGTAATTTAGCAAGCCTCTTAAGACTTTTGTAATGAAATTAAGTGGACAACATGTTTGTGTGGTAATTTTTATCTATGCAATTTAAGTGGTGTGTTCTTTTCACTCACTTGAGGAGTTTTTCTCCTAAGAAAAACATTGTTTTCTATTTGTTTTCCTATGTTTTCCACTAAGGTTCTTAAGAGAATATTTTTTCAAGACTTGAGGTAACACTTTGTTTCAACTTAAAAATGTGTTATTGATGGTTAGGAATCAACTTGAACTTGAAATAAAATTAATTGGAAAAGATTTCATTAGATTTTCCAATATAATTTTTGTCCTGAAAAACAGCCAAGTAGCTGTTTTCAACCCTTGTTCTCTATCACAAGGATTATCCAATTATGTATTTTCTTTGATCAAAACTACTCTCTGTTATGAGTACAACAAAACTACACTCTTGGAAAAACCTACAAAGAAAATTAACACACAATGCCATGATGGTTTTTGAGCCATCTTGTTAAGACAGAATGTTTGGCAATTTAAAAACAGAGATTGTACCTACTTTGTCATTTATTTTCAGAACCTTAAACCCCTCCATTTTCAGATCAAATGATTGGTTCTGAAACTTGGATAGTTGCTCTTTGTTGAGCATTTTAAATCACACTTTTTGGAGTCTGTTTGCTTGGTGAAAACAACTCCCACTTTTGCTATCTCTGTCTGCTTTTCCAGCACTTAGAAAAATTCAGAAAACTGCCTAACTGAATTTTTCTGACAGAACAGGGATTACAGTTTTAAACTTGATGTTTTAGCTTGTGTGTACTGATCCAAGCATAGCCACTTTGCCAATTCGAAATCCATGTTAATAAGCTTCTAGAAGGTGGCATTGGATCCCTTTTTGGCTGACCAGGGAGGGAGAAAAGTGAGGTGGCATTTGACTAAGTGATGATGTCACTTATAGTGGTTGGAATAGTGTAATTTCTCACTTTTGCCCATCCCTTGGCCCTTGCTGTGGCTTTGCTCACACACTTGTACTAGATTGTCCCCAGGGCACCAGTTAGAAGCGTTGCCACCCGTGGAGAACCCCCAAAGGGCAAGGCATGCCCATGCCATTGCCAACCCGAGCACCCCCACCTTGGCCCCGGGCCTACAAAGCCTTAGAGGCCAATCCCTCTCGCCAGCACACTCACCTCACCACACTCACCCACCCCATCGAGCTCTCGCTTGCTCATTCGCTCTCTGCGAGCGAGGCAAGCCGTGCCCATTTTCGGGCCCGAGCAGATCGAGCTCGAGGTGGCGCCGCGATCACCGCACCTCCCACCCTCTTTTCTCTTCCACAGTGACCCCCTCACTCGTGCGCATCTCCCTGACATCCTCCTGCCCTCGGTCGTTTGCAGGTTGGCCCGCGCCGTCGCCGCCGTGTCCGCCTCGCCGTCGCAGAGGAGAGACCGACGGGGAGAGCTCCATCCTCGCCGTCACCGCACCACCCGCACCCCACAGCACCGCCGCCGTCACCCGCCGCGCCACAGCACCCCTAGGTGAGCCACTAGCCCGTGCCGTGCGCGCCCGTGACGTGTTCGTCCGCGGGACAGAGAGAGAAAGAGAGGAGAGAGGTGCGGGGAGGAAGAGAGTGGGTGAGCCGTCGATCTGCGAATCGACGGTCCCCTTTGAACGATACCGTTTCGCGCACGCGCGTGTGCTAGCGGGCTGTTCCGCGCGTTAGCTGGGCCGCGTGGGCAGATCTGGCCCGTTTGGGCTGAGTTTCCTTTTTTCTATAAAAATGAACCAATCTGTGCATGTTTACTTTAGCTATTTTTGAGCAAGTTAAAAAGTTCTTTTTGCTTAGACAATTTTTGTACTCGTAGCCATACAAAATCACAACCATATCCCACTGGCAGAAACATGTTTTGAGTTTTAATTATTTTTCTATAAATCATATGCCAGACAGTACCCTAAAAATTGAAATGAATAGAACTTCAAAAACACAAAACATTTTTTAGCAAACTCAACTGTTTTGGAAAGCCCTTTTCAATACCTACCAGTAGAATTTTAGCTTACACCAAGGTGAGTTACCATTTGGAAATGCCATCCATTTTGGTAAAGCATCTGTGAGCTATTCCATGATTTTTAGGGGGAGTTTGGGACATTATTTTTGAGTAAGGCAAGTTGGAGAGGCTTTGTAGTGATAAGGACTATCACATCCTAGAAGGATTTACTTTTTGGAGCCACAGAAAAATTAGAGAGACAGAACAAGTTTTGGGTACTTTCTGTCTAATTTTTATTTCTAGATCTTGCTTTATATGTTCATGTTGTGATATGCAAATGATGTGTTCTTGCTTGTGATGTTGTTTTCCAGTGTGGTTATGATGTGTACAAGTTATATGAGCATGTTAGAATAAATGGTTTGAGTGGTAGAATTTTAGGACTATTTTTCCTTGCATAGATCTTGCTCATAGCTAGATTTTTATATATGTTTTGAGTAGATCTTTAAATGCTTTTAGGCTTGCTGCTAGATTAATTTCCATGGAACCAGTACCACTTAGGTACTGTTAGTTTGTATATAGCACCTCTAAATACTTGGTGCTTGTGTTGGAAATAGATTTAAATAGAAATGCTTAAGGACTAGATTTCATACTAGGATATTCATGTATGCTTTTTGTTTTGTTTTCCCCTAGGGAAAAATATGAATCTTTGGTGTTGAAACCAGAGGATGGAATGTCCTTGTGGCATTATTATCTTAGGGTTTTCACCTCTGATAGGTTTCCTCTAAAGTAGCATAAAAGCATGAGTAACACTTGGATGACTAGGAATTAATCTCCTCACATGGGTAGCATTTTAAGCATAGTTTTTCTTTGTTTCCTAGCTATGTTTTTATGATATTTTTGTGAGATCCAGTAGCATTTATGGTACTGGTTAGGGGTGTATTTTGCCTCTGCTATCTTGCACACTTGTGCATAAAATTAACTAAGTGTAGCCTAAACTAGTCTAGTATCTTTCCTAAATTTTCTACTAGTATGAGTAGGAGTTTTTGGATGCTAGATTGTTTGTTTGGAGCACTTTTATAAAAGTGACCAGAGGCTTATTAACCTCTTGGTGAGCATTTTTGCTAGTGGAGCACCCACTGGTATTTTTGCATCATGGTGGAAAATAGGCTTGACTTGTTGTCATGAGCTTTTTCACCACTTGGGCATTTTTAGCAAATTATATGTGCTAGCCATAGAGATTGTTGGGGGAGTTTTTAGACATCAAAATGTGTTTTATGTGGCACCCTACTGTCTAGTAACATGTGCTTTACCCCACTGGTCCATGGTGTTCTTAACTAAGAATCATGGTTTTGGCCACACATAAACACTAGGAAAAAGCAGACTTTTCAACTATAGTTTTTTATGCCAATTTTTCTTGAGGGAAAAATTGAAAACTTTGTGTGGTACTTCTTGATTTCTTTCTGTATGTATTACTTGTAGCATTGTTTGCCTTGTTTGGTTCTGAAAGTGTGTCTTTATTTCTTTTTACGACGTTAGAAAACGAGGAGGAAGGATTTGCTGAAGAAGGGTATTGCAACTCCTGTTACTTTCAGGACCAGGACCATCACTTGTACCAAGGCAAGCCATCCTAATGCTTGCTGTATAAATACTTATCATTATCTATCATGCATGCTTTTCACTTCTGAAGTTTTTACAAAACTATACCTTCAAAACTATTTTTGTGTGAATCCTACTACTACTATTAATATTACTAGTATAAGGAATCATAATAGTAGTCAACTTGGTATTACCAAGCCCTTAGCCACTAAATGGTATATAAATACCATACACCCACTTAAAACTTGAGTTCTTAAATGAACTAAATAAAAGGTGTTTTTGTAAACAAATGCCTTATGGAAGGAAAACCCCGGAGGAAGGGTGAGACCCTGTCTACCGGAAGAGTTGTTATGATGGGAAATTTTATGAGAAATGTTTACAAAAGACACATAACCTAGTCTTCGCTGGACAACCATTATCGTACTGCCACTTTACCCCAATATGGGTAGGGGCTTGATTAAAAACTTGTTATGGTTAGTATGTGAGCTATCTCAAGTGCTATAGAGGATTGAATCCTCCGAACCGAAATGTCACTAGGAGTGGAGGATACGGGATATCTAAAGTGTGGGATTAATTTTCCCTCCGGATGCAGCAGTTGGGTCTCCTGTTTGGGCGGTGTGGGACATGGCTTGCCAGGGAGGGTAACCCCAATTGAAGAGATAGTCATGTACTAGCTTTCACATAGTGGATAGTCAAGATCAGTTATCTGATGTTCTCATAGGTTGGGAACAGTCCATGGTTGTTTCATGGCGGATTCTGGATCTAGTGGAAATGTGTACACCTCTGCAGAGTAAAACTATTTCGAGATAGCCGCGTCCTCGGATATGGACGGTTGAATGGCCATGTAGCTAGTATTGTGTCAACTTTTCAAAAGAGGTTTTGAAGGAAGGCTTTTGTACCTGAGAGGTACTAAGGAGGACTGACTTGGTATCTGCGAGATACGAATGAGAAAGAAACTATTACTAAAAGTTTCTGAAAAGAAAAACTTTCTTTTCTAAAACAAAGCTTATAAAACCTCCGAGATATGTGATATCTACGAGAGTTAAACTATATTATTTTCAATGATCTTTCACAAAGAACTAAACATGAAACCTCAACCATGATAAATCTTTTATCTGTCATGGGTAGCTGAACCATAAGTATGGCCTACCCACTCCACCAAATAAGCATGTATGCATAATTGTAAGCTCATAAAGGATGTCTTGTTGAGTACATTCAAACGTACTCATTTGGTTTCGCCCCTGGTATCTACTTATCAGACTATGAGGAGCCACCCCAGGAGGAGTTCTATGAGGAGGAGTGCTACACTGATGAACCTGCGAATTAGGATCGTCTCCCAGTCAGCAGCCTGTAGGATGAGGCGTGACTCGGGTTCTACTACGCTATGCTTATCGTCTTCCGCTGTGTTTGCTTTGAATGTCTGTCCTGTGTGACAGTTGTTAAGGACTTGGTCATGTGACCATTTATGTAAGACTCTATATTCGTGTAATGGATGATGTTTTCTGTATGCCAACTACGTATGTTGTTCACGACTGGTTCTTCTGGGATCGTGAATGAATGCATATGAGGGGTTCTGGACCCTCCGGTCTGGGGCCTCTACATACACCGTCCCGCCAGCGCCGGCGCCGTAGTGGAGGAAATCGAGGAGGAACAATAGCAGCAACCGCACCACAGACCAGCACCGCACCCGCAGCACAACTAGCAGCACCACCACCACCATCAAAACACTCATTCACCACCGTAACAGTCGCGTCACACGACAGCAGCTCGGAGACACTGGGGTTGCATCCTCGGAGGGCCATCCCACCGGCGTCGGGTTTGTGGTAAACGACACGGAGACGTGGTCGAGCAGAGGCTCGAGCTAGGGGTCGTGGTCGGCGCAGATATGCACACCAAGGAGGCGATGTCGGGCCTCACGGCGGCAGGGCAGCCGCGGGCGTCGAGGAACAGTGGCCGGACCGGCAGCAGAGGAGGTCGTGGTACTAGGGACGAGCTCGTGGCGGCGTGGGAACCAGGAGGCGCTCGGAGACGGATGCGCCCTGGCCATGGGGTTCGGGGACCAGGAGAAGGCGCCGGAGTAGGGCTCGTCGGCGAGCTGCAGAGGACGGCGAGGTCGAGCAGGAGCTCATGAGGGGCCGAGCTCATGGAGGAAGAGGAGCAGAGCATGGGGCGCCATCGAGCAGGGGATTGAGGTAGCCGAGGTGGCGCAGAGGGCAGCTGTGAGGGCCGGAGCAGGGGGCGGCGGTGGCGACTGCCATGGAAAGAGAGAGGAGGAGTTCGTGCGTGTGCTGTGAGGAAGAGAGAGGTGGGAGGAAGGAGCGAGGAGAGGGAGCAGCCGGAGGGGCGTCGTCGGCAGGGAGGGGTCGAAGGAGGGAGGAGGCTCGGGGGTTGGGGGAGGCGTGCGGGGTCGAGGCTGGTCGTCGACATGAGACAGAGGCGGAGGAGTTCGGGAGGAAGAAAGGACGAGGAAGGGGATCGAGGGAGAGGAGGCAGCGTCGCTGCCTGTTGGGGGATCGATCGATCCCCTTTCCTCCCGTGCGTGCGTGGGTGGCTGCTGGTGAGGGAGGACCCGATCGCGAAAAAAAAGACGAGGGGGGTGGCGGCTGCAAAATTGGAGGGGGTAGGAAGCAAAAAGGCTAGGGTTTCGGTGGGCAAGGCTGGATTGGGCTAGAATGCCTAGCTGGGCCGACACTGGCCCAGTTCGGCTTGGACTGCTCTTCCTCTTTCTCTTAACACATTTTTTTTGTTATTATTTTCAGAAATTGTTTAGACAATAAGAAAAATAGATTTTTAAACATCAAATAAATTTTAGTGAATTTGTGAAAACATGATTTGATTAATTTCAAATAGTTTGCAAGTTTTAAACGGATGATGATGCATGAGGATGTCATGCGATGCAAAAATAAAAACATCGATCAATTCTATTTGGGGAAAAAAACCCCGGGCGTTATAGACGACACCACTAATAAGGGATTGCGCCCTCGCAATCCACCACTAACCCGGGAGGGGAAAGAAGTTCAGCTATCGATTCTTCATGCTTCCTGTTGATCTCCTCGACACCACTAACAAGGGCTTCTCGACACCACTAACAAGAGATTCTTGCTCAGAGTGACGACGATGTTCTTCCATCAAGAATCTTCCGATGATCGAATCTATTAGGTTAAAAGCTTAGAGAACATCCACCCACGTAGGATCCTAAAACTTTGCAAGATAGACAAGAGGGGGAGACTCCAAAACAAATAAGATGGGAGGGTAAATAGAATAGGGATAAGGAGAAAACAAGAATCCTATTGAGATGTTTTCCAAAATAGTTTAGCAGAAATAGTTTTTGACACTCTAGAAACAACGACCGTTAGCGAGGTTATCCTACAGGCTTTGCGGACCCGTTGCTTCGATAACCATTCGTATCGAAACAATATCGGGAATCGGAAACCATGCTCTGATACCATTTGTGACGCCCCGGGATCGGGCACTATGCAGATTTCAGCATTCCCACCAAAATCCACATAATAACCGATTCCAGGTTGCCACTTGTGATAACATTACAACAGTTCGCGAATATTCCGCAACAACAACAGAAAAGATATATAAAAGAAGACTCAAACGAGCCAAGGATACAACTGATACAATACAAAGATCCAAATAACAGCGGAAGAAACAACATAGCGTCCGACTACGGACAAGATACAAATTGGACTAAGAGTCCTGAAGATAACCGATGGCGTCCAATCCCTGCCCAGGCCAAGCCGGAGGGATTCCCAAGCTAACGTCGTCAGACTTCAAACCTGTTGACTGCAATGTGGAATATGCAGCCACGAAAGGGATTCGTGGGTCAGTACGGTTAAGTACTGGCAAGTGGATAAACCATACTCACAAGATGCTAGCGTAACCAATCATCACAAGATACAAATACTTTGGGTACAACGGAAAGGAAGGGATAACTTCAAAGAAGCGGCAGCGGGCTGCACTAACTAACTACAGAGACTCGCTACAACATCCGGCTAAAAGAGGGGGATAAGATAGCGTATCAGAACCAACTACAACTACTCACCAAACAATACCCATCCAATGTTACCCCCTACTAAGGAAGCAACCCAAGGAAACTCACACAGTTGATTAAGGTGACATTCATTTTGATGGTGAAGGTAATCTATATTACTAGTCAAGTTATCATCGTTAAGTGTAAGTTGTCTGAGTACTTGTTAGCCAGCACTTTCACCAAGTCATCCATAACCGCGGACAACACGGCTTCTCGAGAAGATTTAACCCTGCAGGGATGCACCAATTTGGCCGTACACGTAAGAATAACCAGCCAGACGGGGGATCAACCCACCAAGCGAGGTACTCAACACAACCCAACTCTTCTTCGCATCAAGCCCAAAGAACCACGTGCTGTGCGTGCGCGGCTAATCGAGCCCCCACGAAGAAAAGGGGGACCCTCATAGCACTGGAAGACCACGCCGCCCTAAATGCCGACTACAAAAGTTCCACCCTGGCGCCAAGGGCTCGCACCTGCATATGCATGCATCAAATGGAAAGCCCGAACTAAGTGTGGAGATTTGGACGAGATGCGAATCGAATCAGAATTGCGGGGGACGCCCATACTCGCTTCCCACATGCGGTTAGTGCGCTCATCATGGATCAATGGACAAGACCCTTTTCCTAATTAGGGTCGACACTAGCAGGCCTCAAAACCACGCCGGGCCTCCTGCCGGTGCCTTATCATAAAATTATTATTACCCAAAACATTAACATGTTGTTGATTGAATTGAAACCCAACTATCAAACTAAACAGGTGATAAGACGGATAACAAGACTTGAGCGCAAACAACACTAAGCATGCAACTACGACACGAGGGGCCAACAAGGTAAACAAACAACAGTTGATAGGAAGTGGAAGGAAAGGCTATATCATGGCTGCAAGGTAAACATATGATAGGATCGAGACACAAGCAACGAATCATAAGGCTAGCATAAGAACAACAGAAAGAATCGGTAACAAGTGATGAAAGGCAGCCATTTGGCAGCAAGTGAGTATACTTGCCTGAGATCCAGCAAGTAGAGGTACATCCGAAGAACTTGTCGTTGCTCACATCAGCTCAACGTCCTATCCGCGAAGAAGCAACGAACCTCGAACAAACACCGGATGCAACAATTACTACTACGGCAAAAGATCCAGCATGATCAAGATATGGATGCATGACAAGTTTAAGGATGCATCAAAGATAAAATAGTTGACATGGTAAACATATTTAAATGGGACCATATGCAATTTGGATTGCATATGGAAAAGCCCATGAATTAATGTTGAATTAAACGATCTACAAATAACCATCACGTGAAAGTTGATTAGAATGATGCATGTATGAGGAAAACAATGAGAAAACAACAATAGCTTCAATTTTGAAATGTTGTTTACCAAGTTTGGAAATTTTATTTATTAAGTTATGAAATTTGGCTTCTTAAGTGAGTTACACAAACATTTATTGTTTTCACCCATTTTAATTGTTCAAAACAGATAACAAAATTCATATTTGGAAAGAACACAAGATTTTAGATGGAATACATATTTCATTTGTTGAATTTGGATTTTAGATGAGCAAGTTATTAAATTGACAATTTTAAATGCATTAATTAAGAAATAGTTGTTTTCAGCAATTTAATTTATTCAAAATGGAAAACAAAGTTTATATTTGCAAAGTTCATGAAAAATGGGATGGAAAACATATTTTATTTGTTGAAATTGGATTTTAATTGAGCAAGTTATGAATTTCACCATTTAAATGATTTAATTAAAGCATTAAGTAATTGCATTAGTTTTATTTATCCAAAACAGAAAACAAATGTTATATTTGCAAAGTTTAGAGAATTTTGACTGGAAAACATATTTTACTTTTCAAATTTGGAGTTAGAATGAATTAGTTATGATTTATGCAATTAAATCAATTTAAATTGAGCCGGAAGCCCAACATTTAATTTAGGAGGTTCGAGTTATTTATCTACCCATCAAGATTAAATGTTGTTTAACATGGCGAGAAAATATAAAGATGAGCTATGCAATTTTTTAAATGGAACCGGAACAATATTTAATTATCCCAACTCATTCCATAATTAATTATTAGGTGATATTATTATTGCCCGCAACCACAATATGCAATGCAACAAGATGAATGATTTGATATGCACGACATAGATGACATTTAGAAAATAGGCATATAGGGTATAGGGTTGGGGTTTGGGTTCGCACGTTGGAAAGAGGATCGCCGGGGTCAACGCCGGAAACTTCGGAACGTGGAGGAAGTAGACGTTCGTTCTCATGTAGTCGAGGAAGTAGTCGTACTCGTCATCGGTGGTAGTTGTCGATCTTGTCATCGAGGTTCGAAGAGGAAGTAGACGTAGTCGTGGTCGAGGTACTCGCCGCGTCCGTATAGAAGATCTTGGTGGTTCCGATCTTTGTGGTCGATGGCGAACTGGACGATTCTCCGGTCTTCGGGGTTCACGACATCATCTCCCGGACACGCACGAAGGCGGCCAACGCAAAACGAACACAGCGAGCGAGGAGAGATCGTGTCGGTGGTCGGTATTCGATCCCACACATCCCCGTGGTCGTTGTCGGTCATGGCGTCGTGGCGGATCTTGTCGACGAGGTACATGTCGGGGAGGCGGTAGTTGTTCATGGTGGTTCTTGTTGATGCATCGTCGACGAGCTTGGTGTGCTATCTTCCGAAGATCTTGATGATGTTTTAGCCTTCGTGGTCGAGGGTGTTCTTGTCGATGGGGTCATGTACCGGGCACGGGCACGAAGGCCTCGGCCACACCAAACAGAGCAGGTGCATGAACAAGTGCCTCGAGAAGTTGTAGCCGAGGCAGTGGCGACGTGGGTGCCGACGCCAGGTTGTGCTGGTACACCGTCCTGCCAGCGCCGGCGCCGTAGTGGAGGAAATCGAGGAGGAACAATAGCAGCAACCGTACCACAGACCAGCACCGCACCCGCGGCACAACTAGCAGCAGCACCACCACCATCAAAACACTCATTCACCACCGTAACAGTCGCGTCACACGACAGCAGCTCGAAGACACCGGGGTTGCATCCTCGGAGGGCCATACCACCGGCGTCGGGTTTGTGGTAAACGACACGGAGACGTGGTCGAGCAGAGGCTCGAGCTAGGGGTCGTGGTCGAAGCAGAGATGCACACCAAGGAGGCGATGTCGGGCCTCACGGCGGCAGGGCAGCCGCGGGCGTCGAGGAACAGTGGCCGGACCGGCAGCAGAGGAGGTCGTGGTACTAGGGACGAGCTCGTGGCGGCGTGGGAACCAGGAGGCGCTCGGAGACGGATGCGCCCTGGCCATGGGGTTCGGGGACCAGGAGAAGGCGTCGGAGTAGGGCTCGTCGGCGAGCTGCAGAGGACGGCGAGGTTGAGCAGGAGCTCATGAGGGGCCGAGCTCATGGAGGAAGAGGAGCAGAGCATGGGGCGCCATCGAGCAGGGGATTGAGGTAGCCGAGGTGGCGCAGAGGGCAGCTGTGAGGGCCGGAGCAGGGGGCGGCGGCGGCGACTGCCATGGAAAGAGAGAGGAGGAGTTCGTGCGTGTGCTGTGAGGAAGAGAGAGGTGGGAGGAAGGAGCGAGGAGAGGGAGCAGCCGGAGGGGCGTCGTCGACAGGGAGGGGTCGAAGGAGGGAGGAGGCTCGGGGGTTGGGGGAGGCGTGCGGGGTCGAGGCTGGTCGTCGACATGAGACAGAGGCGGAGGAGTTCGGGAGGAAGAAAGGACGAGGAAGGGGATCGAGGGAGAGGAGGCAGCGTCGCTGCCTGTTGGGGGATCGATCGATCCCCTTTCCTCCCGTGCGTGCGTGGGTGGCTGCTGGTGAGGGAGGACCCGATCGCGAAAAAAAAGACGAGGGGGGTGGCGGCTGCAAAATTGGAGGGGGTAGGAAGCAAAAAAGGCTAGGGTTTCGGTGGGCAAGGCTGGATTGGGCTGGAATGCCTAGCTGGGCCGAAACTGGCCCAGTTCGGCTTGGACTGCTCTTCCTCTTTCTCTTAACACATTTATTTTTGTTATTATTTTCAGAAATTGTTTAGACAATAAGAAAAATAGATTTTTAAACATCAAATAAATTTTAGTGAATTTGTGAAAACATGATTTGATTAATTTCAAATAGTTTGCAAGTTTTAAACGGATGATGATGCATGAGGATGTCATGCGATGCAAAAATAAAAACATCGATCAATTCTATTTGGGGAAAAAAACCCGGGCACTGTGTGCAAATCTTGTAGGTGGTGCACTGTGTGCAAATCTTGTAGCCCACCAATAAATTGCAATCGAACTAGCTGCTCTCCTTATACTTTTGCAACGCGAGCTTTATAGTCTTCGCTAGGATCATTTGGTTCCTTAGCTCACATTTTGGTTGCATTAGTACCATTTATGTTCGTGCGTGTGTTTCCATATATTTTGGAGATTGACTTGTTGTTGCTTTGTGATCATTGTGGTTCTCCACTTGCCATTACAATATCTTGGTTTCCGTTCGTTCCATTTGCTTTTCACTTTCCATACCTATCCACCCATAAGTCGTGTGTATTTTGGAGCTTGTTTTTGGATCTTTCAAACTCAAGTCACTTCATTCTTTTTGTTATCGGTTTCTTTTGGCATGGTCCACTAGTTCCAATACTTGCTAAAAGGTGAAGTTTGGGCTCTTAGGTTTTACCACTCTATATATACACTTATGCTTGTGAGTTACCATGTGTAGCAAGAGCGGGGCATATGGAGACTATGATGACCATGACGAGTACAAGATGGACCACTACGACTAAAATAACGACAATGACTTCAACGAGCAAGACATGGGTGAACTCTACCACGACATGGACCTCCACCACGACTATGATGCATCAAGAATGAAGGACATGGTGGAGCACCACTACTATGAGCACGAAATGGTGGATGACCACTACTCCGAGCATGACATGGTGGACCACCACTACTACGACCACGACGTCGAGATCTACACCGACTATTTCTACTCCAAGCATGACATGGAAGAGCACCACACCAACCACAACAATTTCGACTCCGACATGGACGAGCTCATCAACCAAAAATGTATCTCCATGCTTTGAGGGCCATATCATATGTCCTATGGTTCATACTCAAGAACGAGGAACTTCAAGGAGGTCACCATGAGATCATCATATGTCCCTCCTTCAACCTCAATATGGTGCCACAACAAGCCCACAAGAAAAGAAGGCCAAGTTCCACCAACTTCAAAACGGCACCACAAGAAAAGTGTCATTGAACATGTCAAACCATCAAGGCACACCAAGGACATCACCAAGGCCAACTCAAGACAAGAAGACAAAGACCCTTCAACCTCAAGATGGTTCTACAAGAAGGACACAAGACAAGAAGGTCAAGCTCCTTCAACATTAAGATGGCGCAACAAGAACTACATCCCGCCCCCTATGCAAGAAAAAGCTAAACCAGGCAAGAAGGCCAAGAAGCCAAGGCATCCAAATGACTTTCGACTTCACCCCACCCATGAATAGCGAGAACGTTGCAAGCTTCTCCATCAACAAACTTCAATCTCCAAGTTGGCTCCCACACAAGCTACACCAACACTCCAAGTGCACGATGACTTCCCCACACACAACATGGCAGCGAGCGAATCAAGAGGTGTCTCCTTCAAGTGCTACCACAACAATGGATAACCATGCGCAAGTCATGAATGATCTATTCCTTTTCATGGATAAGACCTTCTAGAAGTACGAGCATTCTACTTCTCAATGGTTACAAGATCTCGAGAACTCCATCAACAAAATCTCCAAGCCTCTAGCAAGTTCAAGACGGAGATACAAGAAACGAGATCACACATCCAAGGCCAAGACCACCATGGTGCCCTCAACAAGTATACATCATGTGGTACCTACATCAAGTTCCACCACCATCAGGGCTCCCAAATGGCAAGATGAAGACCTACACCAAGATGGGGAAAGAGAAAGCCCTCCCATATATGATGATGATGCTACGAGCCTACTTTCCCATCTCCTTCAAGATGAAGACATCTTATGCCCCATTTGCAAGGGTTATGGTCACATAATGTGGGATTGCCTAGGCGGCGACCAAGATGGTGCGTCAAGTGAAGAAGCCGAGCATGGGAGTTTCCCTTCGGCAATGGAGGCGAGTGATGATGCGGATCTTATGGCTCACACATTTGGAGGCGATAAGGTTGATGAGGTTGAGCATGGGATATTCCCTTCAACGAAAGAGGCGTATGGAGTTGAGGATATCGAGCCTACCCCTATGTACCAATCCCATGTGAGCATGAGAGCCACTTAGCCCACATAAGTGAGAGAGCATGTGAGATGAGTGACTCCACCATATGTGAGATTGAGTGCACACACTTTGATGGCATGAGTGATACACCACATGAGTTGAGAGAGGTAGTTGATAGGTCATGTGAGGCTGAATTCTAACCACTCATCCTCTACCTCTAGTATGTTTCCTCATGATGTGCTAGGTTCCATTGAGCATGATACGCCACTCCTAAAGATGGTGCTTCCTATTGAGAAGAAGATGTACATGGTGGATGAAGGTGATGTCACCCCATGTCTACATGAAGATGGACAAGTTTGCCACATGAAGGATCCTACTACCACAACATCTACTTCATATGAGAAGGACGACAAAGGTATGGATGTTGACCCCACTAGTGGACAATATGAATGATGACTTCTTGCATGTTGTGAATGAACCTATCTTTGATGATATTGCCATTGACATGCTTTTCTCCAGGTGCTTACATTTTTCTCTCATTGTTGCAACCAAAATGTTGAACAATTGTTCTTTCAAATGCTTGGTTTGCAAAAATATAGCTATGGTTTTAAATGAGTTTGTCGCCATAGCATCCTCACTTTATGGAGATTTTTCACTTTCGCTTGTTGAGCTTGCTCAACCCTTCATCTTGCATTTTGACCATCCACACATTTCATATTTCATATTTGATTTTGATGTATTTGGTCATGTGCGAATGAAAAGACATGTCATGATGGATATGTGTTCATTTACTACAAACAAAATTTCTTCATTTGGTCGTTTGTACGTTTGAGTACCCGCATTCTAATGCCAATCTCAATTGAACATGAGTTGACAAAACGAGCTCTTGAGAGCATAATAAAATTGTGTTGCGGATCGAACCCGACTCTAATACCTTTCTCATGTTTTGCATCAAACACGTTGAAAAATTGCTCATCCCTTTGTTTTGTTTGCAAACATGTTTGTGATGTTGTTCTCCTTTGTGACAAGAATGCTTTCTTAATCTTTCATATAGATGATTTTTGTGTTGCAACAAGTATGATGAACAATTGTTTTTTCCGATGGCTTGCTTGCAACCATAATAATATTTGAGCATGTATTGTTATGACTGTTTCGGTTTCCCTTACATTGGTGTTGCAACAAAAATGTCAAAAATTTGCTCTTTCCTATGTTTTGCTTGCACCCATGATGATAATATTTGGGACATTCTTCATCTTGTGTTTTTGCCAATGTATCCTCTTATTGCACCAAGGATTTTGGCAAATTTTTATTTCCAATGCTTTTTGTGCAACTCCTCAAAGTTTCGTGGAGATTTTGTGTTCCCATATTTTGGAGATGTTTCAATGAATTGCTTGCACATTGACCTTGCATATGCACTAGATTCCATATATTTGTGTTGTGCTAACGGTGCTATGAACAAGAACGTACATGGCATGAATGATGTGCTCCTCTATCTTGCACACACGTGGTTTGCTTGGTCTTTGGTGTGTAGGTTCTACCTTTGGATGAGATGGCTTGCGTGGCTACATCACCACCTTTCTATGACGGGGGGTCTTATAAGACAACCACATCGACATCTTACTAAGATGTCTCCCCTCTACTTAGAAACCCATGCTATGAGATTCAAGAATTGGCTACTCTTTGATTGTTTTTTTTGTCTTTCTTGTGAACTTGATAAGTTACATGAAGGCCAAAGGAATATTGAAGAACTGCCATACCTTTTCCATCAAGAAAGACCACATGGTGACTTCGACTTCTACGACAATCCATCTACCTCCTATACATGTTGATGACGAGTTAGCGTCGAGGACGACTCTTTTTCAAGTGAGGGGAGATGATGCAGCGCGACCCATCCCACTGGGCATGTTTCACACTCCATCATATGTCAAGTCACCATGGATTCAAAAGGTGAACTCCTTCCTCAATGATCCCTCATATCGCATGGCTTTGTATGGTATATTATGTGACTATCGACCCTCTTGCATTCATAGGTTGGACATAATGAGCATGGACGCGAGGGGAGATGGCGAGGAAGCCCAAGAATCAAATCCATCCGAGGCATACGCGTGGAAGAGGAAGAAGAAGCGAGGAGAAGAAGTCGAGAAGAGCCAGGAAGGCCGGACTACGCAGCCAAGAAACCCGGCCTAGGTCGGCTCCCAGGCCGGCTACCCTACAAAGCCGCCTGGACTCCCTTCGAGCCTCGGGTCGTCCACCCTTACCGGCTCGGCCTACAGGCCGGCCTCCTTGCGACTCCAGGTCGGCCTTCCTACAGAGCCACCCGGCCTCCCAGCCGGCTAGGCCGGCTCCTCTGCGACTTATCTGCATGTGCGTAGTGATAGGGAATATTTTCTTGCATCTCCCCTACCTACCCTTCCACTATATATAGGACCCCTCCTCCTCCTTCCTAGGTAGACAAGAGTTGATGTGAGATAAAATTGGGCTTTGTGCTCCCCTCCCATGTGGAGAACCTCCCTCATGGGATTCATGACCACTTCATAGATTCGTATATTGGATTGTATCAAGGTTCCTTGGTGATTGCTATCCTTTTCTCTTGGGAACCAGTTAGTGTCACACCAACCTTCTCAACTGACCCTTGAGCCAATTAGCGTGTTGTTAAAGTGGGTTTGCGATCCCTCCCGGACGTGAATCCATTAAGATCAGGCCAACCTAAAGACCAAGCCTTTAACATCCGGCATCATAGCCCTTAACACGTTACCATGCCTACGTTGATTGTAGCTAAGATTAAGTCAGGCGACCTTGTGGAGATCTATTAACACGTTAAACACTCGGGTTCTATTATGCCGGGTAGACTTTTTATTCACAAGCGAGCCCTCGTTCTCACTCGTTTTGGGCTTGTAAAACTTCTTATTAACTCATTATTAAATGAGATGAGGCAAGTCTTTTGCCTCCGTTTCAAAAAAATAAAATAATGAAGGTTACAGACATGATGACAAGGGTGTGGCCGTAAAGATCTGAACAATGTCAAAATTTCTCCAGCTCCCTTAGTGTCCACGTCCGAGCGACTGCAAACAAATATGGGTACAATAGAAGCATCGACCAATATCTATGTTTTGCACTACCACAATGTTCTCAACGTTACCTAACTGATGAAACGCTCGCCTCCACCTCTCATGGGTCCAACCTCATCTAGTCAGGCAGCACGCAGTCAAGTCCTCCAGTCCCCGTTGCAAACAAAATTGGTCCACTGGAACGATGGACACACTGGCTAAAAAAATAATATCGTGTGCTGGGTTTCCTGTGTGGATCATATCAGTCACTATTTCATATTTTACAACAGCGCTGCATCTGCCGCTCCGACCAGTTCAAACACAGACCATATATGCCAAAAATCTCAACTAATTTCACCAATATCAACTGTAGTAGTTCCAACCATCAACTTGCCTCCGCTTCCTGCTTCTCTGCGTGTTCTTCCTTCAGTAGCTCCTGCGCTGTAGCCATCTTAATTAATTCGCTCTCTGCTACTGAACTGGTAGCAGATAATCCATCAGCAGCAGGAGCAACTGGGGTCGATGGGCCCGAGGTGGAGCCCGGGTATTGCGCCACGGAGTGCTTTGATGCGTTCAGCGCGTTACAATGTGGGCAATAGTATGTAATGTGCGGGTAGTCTTCCTTCCGGGCCAAGCCTGCACATTTAGTATATTAGTAGGTAACACATCCATTCTTTCTAATGTAATAGCTGAAAAGATCAGAGTTTAGTTTATCGTACGCACCATTATGCATATGGCAATTGCCACAGATCAACGCGTACGACTGTGATGGGTCCTCCCCCACAAGTAAGGCAGCGATTTTTGCAATCCATCCACCATCACTTGCCCCTGAGCCTTGGTAATGTTCTACAACCATTGGCGGCTGTACGTTTTCCAGGCCAGCACTAGATTCAGCCCCTTGTGCCGAAGTATGAACTGCAGTTGTACTTCCAGTCCTGCTGCCTCTTACATTGGGTTGCTTCCTGTTTCTCAGCCCATCTGCTGGTAATATCTCAGCATTGTTGCTCATAACCACTGCTGCATCAGAATTTGGCTCTTCCCCAAGATGTACTTTTAAGCCAGAATCTGCCCCCAGCTTAGATGCCAAAACTGAAGCGGCAGCAGCTTTTGCAGCTGGATCAAGATCATATTTCTGCACATGTTCAAGTCAGTATACACTTTGTCATCATTGAGAATCGCTGTGGCCGTGCCATGATAAAATTCTATTCCAAATAATGAACGCAATAGCTTGAGCAATGGCCACTGACCTGGATAAGCTGTTGGGTAAGGTAGTAATTTGTCCGCTCTTTCAGCTCATCAATCTTGGATTTCCTTTCAGCTCTCAACTTTTCAAGCGTTTTCTCATCTTTCCGCTCAACTGCAAACACGAAGAAGTAATTCAACGATACTAATAAGGTGTACTGATAAGATGCTAAAGCATATATGTTAGTACTGGATAAGATGACCATGTTACTACATATGGCAAGATCCTTCCTGGCAAAAAGAACATTATCCATTTGACATTTGTGCATCAGAACAAGCATGCAGATTCTACAAGAAAAGATGCAAATCTCCAACAAAGCATGTCAAGCAATCATGCAACTGTCATTATTGTTTGACCCCTCCTTCTTTTCACAGCTTATTGATCCTTTGTTGATGATACAATAGTTATGCTAAATACAGTGCTAAGACTTCAAAGTTGGCAATAAAGCTAAGGAATAATTCTCCCTTTTATTTTAAACACTTAGATTGTATTCGGATAAAATTGACCATGGAGCTGGTTATAACACAAACTCATGTTTCCATTTTGAATAAGGAACCAGGGGACCAATAACCTCCTTCATGGAGAACTTATTTACAAAAGTCCCAAGCAGTTTGAGACACACTTTGACTGCCATCAAATTTCAGAATGTCGACAGAGAACAATAAACATATCAGTATCCCAGAAAAAAAAATGCGAACTTCATATCTATACTTCTTATAAAGCAAAACCCCACTAACATGCATTAATGAATTTTCTATCTCAACATGCAAGCTATCCACATCATCCATTCTCCTAGCCAATAAATTGTCCATGTCATATGATATTTATTAATCACTACATGCAAATTACACATCACCCATTCCTTAAAACATCCAATTGTGTACATTAATAATTTAAAATATGTATATACTATGATCAATTTAATTTTGCATATTCATTTGGAAAAAATAATGTATCACATCTCTTATAAATTTTTGTTTACACATCAAGCATTTCTTAAACCATCCAATAATTTAAAATATATATACTATGATCAATTATAGTTTGTAAAGCCATCCCCGCAGCAACGCGCGGGGTATCTTCTACTAGTTATAATATATTATGAAGTATATAAACATAAATTCTTGAAAGATGAGCTACATATTACTATGTCTGAATTCAAACCCAACAACAATCCTTTACTGCACAAATTTTAGGAAAGACAGGTAAATAATAGTAAACCTAACACCATCCATAAGATTGCATAGAAGGAAAAGTGCAAAGAGTGGTATTGCAGGAGCAAAACTAGAGCACCACAATACAACAGATGTGCAAATGAGTGAAAAAAAAAACTATGTATGCCAGTGCGTCCATATATTGTGAATCAGGTCAGAAATGTAAACTTGAAAAGAGTGGATGTTAGTTGAATTATTTTTAATTCAAGACAGAAACTATAAATAACACTGACCCCAGCATCCGGGGATTAGAACGATACTCCGCCGGATAAGAACATGCTGTTGATTGACAGAAAGAATCCAACACAGTGCTTTGCACATAAAAAAAGTGAACGCAAAGATATAGTTTTCAAAAAGTCATATTACAGTACCATGACAGAAGTAATGCAGGACTCGCTAAAAATAATTTAAAAACTAAAGAAATAGATAGAATATCTGGATTACTAAATATGAAATGTTCTGACAAGAGTTTCAAGATACTTACGCATCCTTGTGAATTTTACAACTGCTGAATACAGCATAGCAGATGCAGCTGGCAGAACAAACATAGGCAACACTCGAATTGCCCTCATTTGCCATGTTAGATCCTCATTTCTTGTCATCATGATAGCATAAGTAACAGCCACAACCTGAGAACAGGCCGAACTATTAATCTCATGCACCAATTGCTTGCTGGGTATATTGTAGTACAAAAATAGCCATTGCCGTTCTAAGACGACTGTAACCCATAGAGGTGCAGAACTCAAATAATGGGCATATCTAGAGGAGCACATAGACAAACTTGGAATCCCCTAAATAACCCAAAAACAGGCTCACACAACAGCTTGATAGAAAACCAATGTTTTCCTTTTTGATTGATACTTGACACTGTACCTTCTCATCAATCCTACTTACTTGTTCTTCCAATAAAAAATCTCAAAATAAACCAAGGTGCAACGATATTACAGTACAGTATTCCTGTAGACACACAGTCCAAATACAAGCTTTACTTATGTATTAACAATGTAAGCATGTAATTAGACATGCCTTAATTTCCACATTGGAATCAATAGTACACGACTGAACATTTTGCGCAGGTGTACAAAAGGCCTACATAAACCTCATAGATTCTCTGTACTATATTTGAATGCTACTAATTAGTAGATCCGAAAGGAAATCGCAAACAGCATTGGATATTAAGGGAACAAACATAGCCAATATTTAAGGGTCGATTTCCACTGAGAAAGATCAACTCTGGGGTCTAAGGACTGGAAATGCAGGGTAACAACCCATGCCTAACCACCGTGGGTGGAGCGCCGGACAAGACACACGGCTAATCCTACATGGTTCTGTTATTGCTTGCGAAAATCTAGAAACACTACGTTCACTTCATCCCAATAAAGTCGTTTCCCTTTTACCCTCCGGAAAAATTAAAACACTACCGTCGCATGTTGCCACACGCGCACACGCACACGCACGGATACACAGAGATGGGAAAAAAAAAAGTTCCAATGTTTGATTGAAAGGACGCACGAACAGCGAAATCTCCTAGCGTTAACAGATCGAGTCACCAGCAATCCAAGCATAGGCACGTCTATAGCCGGTACACCAGATCATCTCAGATAGCATATGCGCAGTAATTCGAGAAGAGAACAGAGAGGGAGAGAGGGACGTTGGGTGGAGGGTGGGGGGATTTAGCTACCTCG
Source organism: Alopecurus myosuroides (assembly GCA_028641055.1). Lineage (NCBI taxonomy): Eukaryota > Viridiplantae > Streptophyta > Magnoliopsida > Poales > Poaceae > Alopecurus > Alopecurus myosuroides. The sequence continues at coordinate 139,021,765 of CM054060.1, forward strand.
GCGAAGACGGATATGACGATGATGTTGCGTACGGTGCGGCGGGAGACCTGGGTCCGGCGGCGCATCCGCGCGTGCACGGAGGCCTCCTCCTTGGACAGGTACTGCAGCCGCTTCTCGAAGTCCTCCCGACCGCCGAAGAGGCCGCGCCACATCCTGCCCAGCACCCCTCCTCCCCCCTTATTCTTCTTCTCCTCCTCCTTCCCCTTCCCTTCCGCCGGCTCGCCTGGTCCCTCCGCCGGCGGGGAAGCCATTGCCTGTGCTGGTGGATCTGCGCGTCGCGGGATCCGGGGTGGTGGGGCGCCACGCGACGGTGGCCCTGGCCTCCGCTTGCTGGCTCTCGAGAGAACTCCCAGCACTAACTTTTTTGGTGATTGTCCGACTGGGGGGTGGGGGAGGGGAGAACGAGTAAACGAATGCAAAATTCTCAACAACAAAAAAAAGAGTAAACGAATGAAACGCACGCACACGCGTCCAACCACTGGAAGAACGAACTCGTACCGTGCCGTGTGCCCGTTTCCTTACGGATTCCTTCGGACAATCAACGGTGCGGATCGAGCACGACCAGATCACAAAGGCACCAAAATTCCTTGCACCAGCTTTTCGAGATGAATTTTGACGGCTTCGCACGGTCGGAAAAGCGATGATGATTCGAAGGCAAGGCTGTGCATCTTTCGGTAGCTTGGCAGAGAGGGTGAATATGAATTGCGCAGCATGTGCACGCCTCGTGTCTGTCTGCCTTTGGTAACACGCACGGCGTAGACTCGTCACGAAGCCACCTGCTCCGGTCTACCGGCGGGCGACGGACTGGGATCTGTTTGGAGGCTTCCCCCACGCGTCGTCCATCATGCCTCCATGTTGCTCCATCGATGTTGCCGGCGCATTAAAAATTGAACTAGCCCAGGACCGCTGGCAAATCCAACTGGCACTGTACTTATCATGGGCATTATTCATGAGGGTTATCTTTTTGCGGAAGATGGACATTCATGAATCGTGCGCTACTGATTGTACATGAGTGTTTACACATGTTAGGTTGTTGAACGTCTATTCAGTCCCGTTACTCAGCACACGATTATGCATTGTGACGAGGAAGAAGTCCATATTAAAGCTTAACCTTGTACTAGCCGCCACCATGAGACGGGAAGGTGAACCTTCTACCCCCGATCTCCACCGGCTAGGGCGCTGGACCCCTCTCACTCCGTCTGCTGCTTCGGCAGCGGGAGGAAGAGGGGAGCTCGTTCCTCCGCTCTGTAATTAGGGTTTGGTTTGTAGGTCATGGTGCGTCGTTGGGTGGTGGAAGCGATGTCCGGACAAATAAATATGCCTCCGATCCACTCCCACACCAGCAGTGTCCTTCATGGCGGCGTCCCGGAGCTGATGGCGTCATGTGGTTGTCGATCCTTCAGATCGGCGTCGTTAGGGTTCTTGGATGGTGTCAGCAAGGCGCCGGCGGCGATCCCATCAGGTGTATCTCTCCTTCTCCTCTGTCCCCGTTGTTGTGACGTTGTCTCCGACGTCATGGTGGAGCAGAAAGGATTTGTCGTCCGGGAGTACGCGCACGCGGTTGGCTGCGCATGTGTTAGCTGGAAGATGGTGCATCCTATGTTGAGTTTGTGGTTGAAGGTTGACAGTTCTGGTTGCCCACTCCGACGTCGTAGTCGTGCGGAGGTGCCAGTTCTGGAATTCGGTGTCGTGTCTGGAGACACGTTGCCCTGGTCTGTTTCGTTCAACAGCAATGGTTTTGCTTTTGGCAAACTACTTTGGAGGTCAGTAAAACTGCAGATCAGCGATGGAGCCGCGTCGAGCTCGGGTGAAGAGGTGATCCATCTTCTTTCTCTTGGTGGTCGCTTTGGTGGTTGTCGATTTTTTTTGCGGGAATTATGAGAGCTTTATTCAACAAAAAATGTCCTGAGATCATCAGCCAACAGGCTTGTGACCAGGAAGCTAGGAGCAGAGTCCAACCAACTGTAAGACACCTGAAGTGAGCACGAATGCTTAGCGCATAGGTGAGTCGGCAAGTTGGCATCTCGGGGTACATGTTGAATTACAAAGGAAATGAAAGAAACATCGAGCTCTCCAATCTCTAATAAGATAGGTGCCACCATAGACCGTGAGTAGCTCCTAGTGTTCCAGAGGTTAACTACCTCTAGGCAATCCGTTTCGATTATCACATGCTGGAATCCTCGAAGTTTTGCGAAGATCACTCCTTCCCGCAGCGATAAAGGTTTTGGTAATCAGCGGGTCCGTGGTACCCGGCAGCGGATTTCTCCATGCACCAAGCAAGGAGGACGAAGACCGCGCCACCCCACCTGCCCCGCCCGAGCCCAAGCTTGCTGTCGGGGGGCTACCCCCGAGTAGGGGTAAGGCAAGTGATAAAGACGAAGATCAGAGTACTGTTGGCCGGGTTGGTGGCTACCCGGGTACCCTCTACCCGGTAGTCTCTATCCGGTCATAAGTATTGAAGGCCAAGAGGCGATAAGGAGAAAATTTGTATTTGTCCGGATAGCGGTCAAGGGGTCCGAGTAGATGGGATGCGTTCCTACTCGGGCAAGAAGTCAATGGAGCCGTTCTGACAGGGATCCCGCGTATCCCGCAGCCGTACCGGCGTGCGGTTCAACTTACTAGGTGCGTGATTATCAGCGACACGGCGTGGTGATAGAGAGGTTGGCACCTGTCTTGTCTTGTCACTGACAGAGGGAACAGGACAGGATGGGGGCTTACACTGTGAGGCTGACAGAGTGGACAGGACCTGTCAGTCGTACGGCGCGGCGGCATCTCAGCGCGAGATCCCGGAAGCGTGCCCTGCGTCACGGTGCTTAAGTCACATCAATTGTACCTTTTAGTCTTTGTTATTTTGGCTGGGCACCAGTATATATGGTGCCCTGCCCCCTCCTGCGTGAGGGGCGTTGCCTCAGATCGCATTTATTGCAAGAGCCAGCGCTAGAGCTAGAGAGAACAGCCGAGTGGCTACTCGGCCAAGAGGCAAACATTGTACTGTGGCTACTCGGAAAACATACATACAGAGAGGTAGGCAGGAGTAGGGGTGTTACCTCCACACGAGGGCCCTGAACCTGGGTAGATCTTGTTGTTTGCAGTGTTATTTACGCGCGGCTACTCGCCGTGCGATCCCTCCCCGGATACCTCAAGCGTCCATCGGCCCCAACTTTATCCATCCCATGGCATCTGTCTTCTCCACACCACGACAGTTGGCGCCCACCGTGGGGCCAGCAGCGGCGCTGGCTGGGGTTCATATTCGGACGGGACCCGTTTCTGCTTCGGGGGAGCGTGTGGTCTGTGGCCTTGTCCACAGATTCGGCTTCTTCAATTTCGTCACCGACAAAGCCGGAGATTTCGGCGGCAGGCCCGTGCCAGCAGGCGGTTCGGTGCTCTCCTTCGGCACGCATCTGGTCTACGTCGCCACCACCGTCATCCGCGAGTTCCCGGAGGAGGTACTCGTCGCGGAAGATCCTCCTGCTGTACTCGCTGCCCGCGGGAAGTCTTCTGGCTGCTCTGCGGACAACGTGGAGGTGATGATGACAGGCCCGGCTATCGATGCCGGGAAAGACGCGGCCGCTACCGCGGGCTTCATCGAGGAACCTGTTGGCGCAAGGGTCCACAAGCCCTACGACGCGCCCCACAACATTCCGGGTTACGTGGATCCTTCCACGTCCACGGCTATACCAGCTGCTACCGTGTAGCTGGGCATGCCACGAGCTAACGAGGCGGAACTCACCGCCTTGAGGGTGCAACTCGAGCAGCAGTGTCAAGCGCTACTCGCGGAGTCCCAGGAGCTGGAGAAGGTAAGGCTTGAGCTTAACCTAGACCAAAATGAGTACAACAGGACCCATGGCTTTACTCCTGTTTCTAGGCTGCCTAGCAAGATAGGCACTACTCGTCGCAACTTAGGCGCTGAGCTGGCTAGAGATGGTAGGGCTGCTAGCCAATTTGCTAGTTTGAACACGGTTGGTAGGCCCAGATACAGCACCCCCGCCAAAACTCTTAGGGATGCAGAGGCCGTAGCTGCTGAGTTGCCGCATCTCGCTGGCGACGGGCGCGCTAGGCAGCAGGATAGACTGTATGAGCTAGTGCTAGAGGCTGCCAGGCAGAACGAGGAGTTCCGGAAAGCCAATCCGGGTGCTGGCGCTTCTCAGGTTGTGCACTCGCATGCGGTCAGATCTACGGATCAGGCCTCATCTCCTCTTCCTGGCAATGAGAAGGACCAGAGTGTGAACTCTGGAAAGAACAAACAGATGCAGGTGTACGACTCGGCTGTCGCCGCAAAACAGCACGCTGTGCCGCGGCAGCCCGGTCAGAAACACAACACTGCAGGAGCAGGCTATCAAGCCAATAAAGCTCACAGCAAGAGGCAAGGAGGAGACCGTGCAGGACCATCGCGGCATCATGCTGCCAACCCGGCTCAGCCAAGAGTGCGGCAGCCAGCGGCTGGGCAGCCGCAGGTGGTTGAGGCAGCAGCCAACCCAGCGGCTCAACCCGGCCCTGTGCCGCAAGACCGCTACGATGATGGGTACGCGGCGATGGGGCTAGCCGGGTACGCTGACCCAAGAGATGTCACTGATCGTTTGGGTGACCGCATGCTGGAGCCCAGCAATGGAAGATACAAGCTGGACCGGATCAATCGGTCTACGCAGCTCGAGAACAAGGGGCCACCTGGCCCAGATTGCTTTGGTCGCCGCATCATGGAGGAGCCCTCCGTGAAGCAGTTTCAGCTGCCTAGGGGGACCAAGTGCTATGATGGCAGCACCAAGCCGGAAGACTGGCTGAGCGACTACGTTACCGCTATGCACATTGCAGGCGGCAACAGGAGATGGGCTGTGTGGTATGTTCCGCAGATGTTGGAGGGCCCTGCTCGGATTTGGCTCAACAATTTGCCAAGAGATAGCATCAACTGCTGGCTAGACTTCTTGGAAGCCTTCGTTAGCAACTTCACCAGCACATACAAGAGGCCGAATAGGCCGCAGCAACTGTCTGCTTGCAAGCAGCGAGAAGAGGAAACTGACCGCGAGTACCTTACTCGGTGGAGCACACTGAGGAACACCTGTGAAGGTGTGAATGAGTCACAGGCAATCGCCTGGTTTGCGCAAGGCTGCAGGCATGACAGCATGTTGTGGCAAAAGCTGCAGAGAGAGATGCCGAGTACGCTCGCCGAGACAATCAAGATTGCTGATATGTATGCACTCGGAGACCCTACTCAGCCTCTGCTCGATGTTGAGCCGAAAATGAAGCACCATGACAGCAGCAGACGCAATGACTTCCGCAACAAGCGCAGAGGTGACCGCATTGATACTCGGTATGATCCCGAGGAGGTGAATGTTGTGATCCAAGGCCATGCGGCTGCTGGGAGTAGCCAAAGGCAAAAAACTGCTGGAGCCCAATACGGGCAGAACCAGAATCAGAGCCAAGGCATCAAGAAGCCATACAATGCTCCCCAGCAGGGCAGCGGCAATCCGGATTCGGCTCCGAGTTTTATCTTTGAGAACATGAAGGTTGGACCATGCAGCTTCCATACTCGGCATCCGAGTAGGCCAGCCAACCATACTACTCGGCAGTGCAGTTGGTGGGACCGCATCAAGGATGAGGACACTGGTCAGCTGCCCCCTCCTCTTCCTCTGCCGCCTGCGAATGCCAATGTGCAGCCTATTCGGGCAGCTGCTCCCAGGCCTGCAGTGAATCCGAGAAGGGAGAACGTGAACCAAGTGGCTCAGGGAGCCAACCGTAACTACAACAACGGCAACCGCAACTTCAACAATAACAACAACCGCAACTACAACAACAACAACAACGGGAACAACAACAACAACAACAACAACGGCAACAATGGTGGCGGAGACCGCAACCAGTATCAAGAGCACCATGAAGGCTACGTGATCTTCACCACCGAGCCAGACGACAAGCAGTCATTGCACAGACGTGCGATGGAGGTAAATGCAGTGATCCCGGCTGTGCCTCACTACCTGCACTGGTGCGACCAAGAGGTTACTTGGTCCAGGGCTGATCATCCCAAGGTAATGCCCAACCCGGGTACCTATGCTCTGGTGGTGGATCCCACTTTCTTGGGAACCCAGAAGAATGTCAGGTTCAGCAAGGTGCTGATCGATAACGGCAGCAGCATCAACATCATATATCGGGATACACTGGAGAAGCTTGGCCTTGCCGAGAACATGCTGCTACCCAGCAGGACCACATTCCATGGCATTGTGCCGGGAGTATCTTGTGCTCCAATCGGCCGCATCTGGGTTGATGTCCTATTCGGCACCAGGGAGAACTGCTGCACCGAGTGCCTGCAGTTTGAAGTAGTGTGACGCCCCGAGATCGGGCACTATGCAGATTTCAGCATTTCCGCCAAAATCCACATAATAACCGATTTCAGGTTGCCACTTGTGATAACATTACAACAGTTCACGAATAATGCACAACAACAACAGAGGTGGTATATACAAGACGACTCAAACGAGTCAAGGATACAACTGATACAATACAAAGATCCAAATAACAGCGGAAGAAACAACATAGTGTCCGACTACGGACAAGATACAATTTGGACTAAGAGTCCTGAAGATAACCGATGGCTTCCAATCCCTGCCCAGGCCAAGCCGGAGGGATTCCCAAGCTAACGTCGTCAAACTTCAAACCTGTTGACTGCAATGTGGAATATGCCGCCACGAAATGGATTCGTGGGTCAGTACTATTAAGTACTGGCAAGTGGATAAACCATACTCACAAGATACCAGCGTAACCAATCATCACAAGATACAAATACTTTGGGTACAACGGAAAGGAAGGGATTATTGCAAAGAAGTGGCAGCGGGCTGCACTAACTAACTACAGAGACGCGCTACAACATCCGGCTAAAAGGAAGGGATAAGATAGCGCGACAAAACCAACTATAACTACTCACCAAACAATACCCATCCAGTGTTACCCCCTACTAAGGAAGCAACCCAAGGAAACGCACACGGTTGATTAAGGTGACATTCATTTTTATGGTGGAGGTAATCTATATTACTAGTCAAGTTATCATCGTTAAGTGTAAGTTGTCTGAGTACTTGTTAGCCAACACTTTCACCAAGTCATCCATAACCGCGGACAACACGGCTTCTCGAGAAGATTTAACCCTGCAGGGATGCACCAATTTGGCCGTACATGTAAGAATGACCCACCAGATGGAAAGGCCCTTCCACCAAGCGAGGCACTCAACACAACCCAACTCTTCTTCGCATCAAACCTAAAGAACCACGTGTTGTGCGTGCGCGGCTAATCGAGCCCACACGAAGAAAAGGGAGACCCTCATAGCACTGGAAGACCACGCCGCCCTAAATGCCGACTACAAAAGTTCCACCCTGGCGCCAAGGGCTCGCACCTGCATATGCATGCATCAAATGGAAAGCCCGAACTAAGTGTGGCGATTTGGACGAGATGCGAATCGAATCAGAATTGCGGGGGGCGCCCATACTCGCTTCCCACATGCGGTTAGTGCGCTCATCATGGATCGGAGGACAAGACCCTTTTCCTAATTAAGGTCGACACTAGCAGGCCTCAAAACCACGCCGGGCCTCCTGCGGGTGCCTTATCATCAAATTAATATTACCCAAGACATGTAACATGTTGTTGATTAAGTTGAAACCCAACTATCGACTAAACAAGTGATAAGACGGACAGCAAGACTTGAGCGCAAACAACACTAAGCATGCAACTACGACACGAGGGCCAACAAGGTAAACAAACAACAGGTAATAGGAAGTGGAAGGAAGGCTATATCATGGTTGCAAGGTAAACATATGATAGGATCGAGACACAAGCATCGAATCATAAGGCTAGAATAAAGGCAACGGGAAGAATCGGTAACAAGTGATGAAAGGCAGCCATAGGTAGCAAGTGAGTATACTTGCCTGGTAACCAGCAAGTAGAGGTACATCCGAAGAACTTGTCGTTGCTCACATCATCTCAACGTCCTATCCGTGAAGAAGCAACGAACTAGAACAAACACCAGATGCAACAATTACTTCTACGGCAAAAGATCCAGCATGATCAAGATATGGATGCATGACAAGTTTAAGGATGCATCAAAGATAAACTAGTTGACATAGTAAACATATTTAAATGGGCCCATATGCAATTTGGATTGCATATGGAAAAGCCCATGAAGCCCATGAATTAATGTTGAATTAAATGATTTACAAATAATCATCATGTGAAAGTTGATTAGAATGATGCATGGATGATGAAAACAATAAGAAAACAACAATAGCTTCAGTTTGATATCTTGTTTACCAAGTTTGGAATTGTATTTATTAAGTTATGAACTTTGGCATTTTAAATGATTTAAACAAACATTTGTTGTTTTCACCAATTTTAAATGTTCAAAACAGATAACCAAATTTATATTTGGAAAGAACACACAATTTTAGGTGGAATACATATTTCATTTGTTGAATTTGGATTTAAAATGAGCAAGTTATCAAATTAACAATTTTAAATGCATTAATTAAGAAATAGTTGTTTTCAGCAATTTAATTTATTCAAAATAGAAAACAAAGTTTATATTTGGAAAGCTTATTCAATTTTGCATGGACAACATATTTTACATGTTGGAATTGGATTTGAATTGCCCAAGTTATGAATTTTGCAATTTAAAAGGTTTAATTAAAGCATTGAATTATTGCACCACTTTTAATTAGGAAAAACAGTAAACAAATTGTATTGAAAAGGTTGAAAACTTTTAGCAAATGTTTCACTGAACATTTTGAGCTATTAAACATAATTTTTGGATCATTATTGAATTTATTATGCATTTTTCCATAAGCATTTTTATTCTGCCCTTTTTAGTAAACAGAAGGAAACATGTTCAAATTTAATTCAATTGTGACCAAATAAAATACCAATGTGTAGAGTTTGTTAAGAAAAAAAATTTAGAGCCCAAGTTTGCTCAAATTGGGTGAACAGAACTCAAGTTATGAATTCCCAAAGTTTCAAATTTTAATAGCCATTTCTGTATTTAATTATTTAGTGCAAAAATTATTACAGAAACATGTTGCAACTTTGTGACTAATAGAAAGAGCACAAGATTCGGAATCCATAGCAATTTGAATCATTGAAATTGGAGCATTTTTCAATTTGTTATGGATTTTACAATTAAAGACTCAGTTCTGTTTTTCTGGATTTCGGGAAATAAAAGAAAAAGGCCGAAAAAAAGAGGTGGCTTTGCGCCTCGGGGGAGATTCGAACTCGGGGCTTCCAGCGTGCGGGACAGGGGGGCAAGCCACTAGGCTGTTGTGCGTTCGTGTTAGATCTATGATGCGAGGTTATTTTGAGGTGAGCATCGTGCGGAAAACTGAAACTGCACAACTTACTGAACTTAGACGAGATGAACTGACGGACGCTGGGAGACGGCGGTGGTGCCTGTGCCGCTCGACGGCGGTCATCCGGGGCAGCTTTGGCCCCCGTGCTTCTGCGAGGACGTAGAGGATGGAGTGGGGGTTCGACTCCCGGCCTCGGTTGTCCTTCTCGTCGACCATGGCCTTGGCTCCATGACCTCCCATCTCCTGCTATGGAGGTGGACGTGGTGGAGAAAAACAGGGACGAAAAGGAGTGGAGAGAGGGGTGGCGGCGGAGAGGAAGATGGGTAGGGAGAGGGCTAGGGTTTGGGAGCAGGAGAGGGGGGCTTTATGCCGTGGGGGGAAGGGAGCAGGTGGGGTGGTGGCGACAGGAGGGTCACGCCCTCCTCGTGCCCGCTCCTGTACGGAAGGAAGAAGGAGGGGGTAGCGGGCCAGAAAGGAGGAAGGTGGGATGGCCCATTTGGGCTGGCCTGCCTCCCCCTGTGTTTTTATTTCTTCTTTTTTTTTTGTAAAAGAGAGATAAGAGAGAAAAGAAAGGGGTTTAGGGTTTTGCTTATTTTATTTTATGCAATATTTTACTGAGTTCAACATGCCATTTACCCAAGTGCATGACAGCTGAGTTTTGAATTTTTTTGAAATTGTGCTCATGTTTGAATTTAAATTTTAAATTCAAATTAGGGTTTTAATAGAAGGGGTTTTATTAACCAAGCAATATTTATTTTCCACTTCAATTTCATTGAAAACAATTTGAGTGTGAAACAAGAGTGCATTGTTTGAATTTCTTAAATTGGTTTGAAAGTTTTAGTTGGTTTGAAAACAAGTGCAATGCATATGATGCATGATGCTATGCAAAAAAAGAAAAAAAAACAACCAAATCTAATTGGGGGAAATCCCCCGGGTGTTACAAGTAGTTGATCTTCAGAGCCCCTACCATGCTCTACTCGGTAGGCCTGCCCTCAGTAAGTTCATGTCCTCAACTCATGCAGCCTACCTGAAGATGAAGATACCTGGTCCCAATGGAGTCATCACCATCTCGGGCGATTACAAGCGTTCCTTGGAATGTGCGTCTGCAAGTTCTCAGCTGGCGGAAGCCATGGTCATTGCTGCCGAGAAGAAGAAGATACATGAGGTGGTCGCTATGGTGCAAGCAGCACAAGGTGGTGCGCCTGGCGTGCCGGGTTCCCAGTACGGAACGGCTTTCCAGGCGTCCCAGGAGACAAAGAAGGTCTAGGTTGATCCTGAGTTCCCAGACCGTGCTGCCATCATTGGCACCGGGTTGGAAGAGAAATAGGAAAGCGAGCTCATCCACTTCCTCCGTGAGAATCGAGATGTCTTTGCATGGTCCAATGAGGATCTGCCGGGCGTCCCGAGGGAGTTGGTTGAGCACTCGCTGCATGTGCGGCATGACGCCAAGCCGGTTAAGCAGGCTATGCGCCGCTTTGGTGATGAGAGGAGGAAAGCCATCGGTGATCAGATCACCAAGTTGCTGATCAGTGGATTTATCATGGAGGTACTGCATCCGGATTGGCTAGCCAACCCGGTCATGGTTGAGAAGAAGAAGGAGGACCCCAAGGCCAATACTACATGGCGCATGTGCGTGGACTACACCGACCTGAACAAGGCCTGCCCCAATGATCCATTCCCGCTACCCCGCATAGATCAGGTGATCGATTCCACTGCCGGGTGTGAACTTTTGTCTTTCATTGATGCCTACTCTGGTTTACATCAGATAGCTCTCAACCCGGATGATCAAATAAAAACTGCCTTTATTACCCCGTACGGGGCTTATTGCTATCGTGTCATGTGCTTTGGGTTGCGGAATGCTGGGGCTACCTATCAGAGATGCATGCAGAAATGCTTGCATGATCAAATTGGAAAAAATGTGCAGGTGTACGTAGATTACATTGTCATCAAAACGAATAAAACACATACTCTGCTTAGTGATCTTGAGGAAACCTTTGCCAACTTGCGAAAATACAGAATAAAGTTGAATCCGACTAAATGCACCTTTGGCGTCCTGGCTGGCAAGTTACTCGGGTTCTTGGTATCCAGTCGGGGCATTGAAGCCAATCCTTCAAAAATAAAAGCTATAGAGAGCATGTCTTTGCCGAGATCACTAAAGGATGTGCAAAAGTTCACCGGATGCCTGGCTTCTCTGAGCCACTTCCTGGGCAGAATGGGCGAGAAGGCCTTGCCTCTTTACCAACTCATGAAGAAGAGCGACAAGTTTGTCTGGACACCACAAGCTGATGTGGCAATCAAGGAACTGAAGACCATGTTGGGTAGCGCTCCCATCCTGGCTAGTCCACTACCCAAAGAGCCAATGCTGCTCTATATTGCAGCAACCAACCGGGTAGTGAATGTGGTGATAGTGGTGGAGAGAGAAGAGGAGGGCAAGACTGTGCAGCGGCCAGTGTACTATCTCAGTGAGGTGCTATCCAGCTCCAAGCAGAACTACCCGCACTACCATAAGATGAATTACGGCGTGTACCTGGGTGCCAAGAAGCTCAAGAATTATTTCCAAGAGCATCCCATCACAGTGGTGAGTTCTGCTCCCATCTCGGATATCATGGGCAACAAGGATGCAAGTGGCAGAGTAGCCAAGTGGGCGATCGAGCTAGCCACGTACACTCCTGTGTACGTGAGAAGAGAAGCCATCAAGTCACAGATTCTGGCGGATTTTCTAGTGGATTGGGCTGAGGTGCAGTATGAGCCTCCCTTGCCGGAAACCAACTACTGGAAGATGCATTTTGATGGCTCCAAAGTGAAGGAAGGCCTTGGTGCTGGCGTAGTGCTTACGTCACCCAAGCGAGATCAAATCAAGTACGTACTGCAGATTCATTTCAAGGCATCTAACAATGTGGCCGAGTATGAGGCAGTGGTGCACGGCCTGAAGGTAGCCAAGGAGATTGGTGTGCAGCGTATTATCTGCTATGGCGACTCGGATTTGGTGGTGCAGCAGGTATCCGGCACCTGGGATGCTCTGGATGCCAACATGGCGTCCTATCGGTTTCTGGTGCAAACCATGACTGGTTTCTTTGAAGGGTGTGAGTTCCAGCATATACACCAAGCAGAGAATAATGCAGCTGACGAGCTGTCCAAGTTGGGGTCTTCTCGGCAGTTCATCACGGCTGGGATTGCCTTGGAGCATTTGAGAAAGCCATCTATCAAGACATCCCCCAACTCAGAGTCTATATTTGTTCCTTCTCTGCAAGGAGAGGAAGCTGTTCCAATGGAGATTGACTAGGAGGCTGCAAAAGAGAACCCGGGGACTGTCGTCTCCAACCCGGGGACTGGCACCTGCAACCCGGGGACTGCTTCATTCAACCCGGGGACTGTCGCATTCATTGAGGGGATCATTTCTCAGTACTCGGGGACTCGTTCCCAACAAAGAAGAGGTCTTGGTGGCTGATCCAATGGAAGTGGACGAACCAGTGTTTCCCACACGGGAGACACCGAGTTGGGCTCTGCCCATATTATCCTTTCTAACGGATGGCACCTTGCTGAGTGACGAGGTCACAGCCAGGCAGATACAAAGAAGATCCAAGGGCTACATTATCCTCAACAAGGTACTGCACAGAAGGAGTCCTACTGGCGTGCTGCAACGCTGTGTTGAGCCAGAGGAAGGAGAAGAAATTCTTGTGGAGATACACCAGGGGGAATGCGGGCATCACGCCTCTTCTCGGGCTTTGGTCAACAAGGCTTTCCGGCATGGCTTCTTTTGGCTCACTGCCTTGAAGCAAGCTGAAGATATAGTGAGAAAGTGCAACGGCTGCCAGAGGTTCGCAAGTAAGATTCATATGCCAGCTTCCGAGTTGAAGACCATTCCCATTACTTGGCCATTTGTAGTTTGGTGTTTGGATATGGTGGGGCATTTCAAGCCGGCTAGAGGCAACATGACTCACATCTTGGTCATGGTTGACAAGTTCACCAAGTGGATTGAGGTCAAGCCTATTCGTAAGTATGATGGAGTCACAGCTGTGAGTTTCCTGAAGGATGTGATCCTGAGATACGGCTACCCGCACAGCATCATCACTGATAATGGCACAAACTTTGCTGAGGGTGTTTTCGCAAGATTCTGCAAAGAGAAGCGGATCCGGCTTGATGTTGCATCTGTTGCGCACCCGGCCTCCAATGGGCAAGTTGAGAGAGCAAATGGCATGGTGCTATCCGGCATAAAGCCAAGGCTGATGGAGCCATTACAGCGAACCCCTGGTTGTTGGCTGGACGAGTTGCCGGCGGTGTTGTGGAGTCTAAGGACTACCCCTAACCGATCAACCGGATACACACCATTCTTCCTGGTATATGGAGCTGAGGCCGTGTTGCCCACTGACCTAGAGCATGACTCGCCCCGAGTAACCCTCTACACTGAGGCGGAGGCGAGAGAAGCTCGAGAAAATGACGTTGACCTGCTAGAAGAAGCAAGAGAGTTAACTCTGTCACGTTCAGCTGTCTATCAGCAAAACTTGAGGCGTTATCACAGCCGGAAAGTAAACCCAAGGGTTTTCCGAGAAGGAGACATGGTCCTTAGGCTCGTGCAACGCACGACCGGGATGCACAAACTGTCCCCTCCGTGGGAAGGGCCTTTCATTGTGAGCAAGGCTCTGCACAATGATGCCTACTATCTGGTTGACGCACAGGCACCCCAGAAGAACAGGCCGGATAGAGCTGGAGAGGAATCTAAGCGCCCCTGGAATGTAGCTCTACTCCGCCGTTTCCATTCATGAGCAGAAAGTTGTATGTATCTCCTCAACCGAGTTAAAATTCTAGTTGGCACTCCGAAATCAAACTCGGGGACTGCCCTTGTCCAAATCTGTTCTGTGTTGTTCTACTCTGTTTTACATTTGTCTACTCGGTTGCTCTACTTAGAATTTCATAAGCATATCTAGTAGTGTGTTTAAACCCAAGGGCCAACTCTTTGACTCTGCTGCTGTCCGTAACCCGGCTTCATGGCAAGCAAGAGAACAAGCCAAGGGTCAATGGGCACACGAAAAATTGCTAAGGAGAAGAGGGGTGTAGCAACCGAGTAGGGTGTTCTTGACTATTTCTGTTGTTTCTTTTTCGGCTAAGTGTTGGGCCGCGTTACTATGCATTTTTCTAAGTGGCTAAGTATTTGAAACTCAAACTTTGAAATCTTGTGACTCGATTACCAAAAAAGCCACAAGTGGCAGGTAAGAGCTGAGACAAAGAGAATGAGTGGATAAAAAATGCAACTCGGGGACTTGCATAGAAACGCAACCCGGCATTGAGACAGAGTTGCTAAACTGATAACTGGATTAAAAATGAGTAGCAAAGGACTTAATTGTATTGATTACATATGCACCCGGCATCCCGGGGATCTGATAAAAGTTTGGAAGTAAGACTTGCATGAATTACACGATAGTGGAAGCAGTGTTATCCGCGTCAGTGTTGGCCGAGGAAGCTTGATCGGAGGTTGCTGTAGCCACGGAGATGGGATCCGTTGTCGAGTCGGAGGCTAGCGGGTAGAGACCGTCCGTAGCAGCAGCAGTCACGCCCAACTCGGGAGCCGACTCTTGGATCACCATCTCGGTGGTGATGGTGGTCTCCTGCGCGGCGGACTGCGGCTGCTTGGCCTCTGGGTTGCTGGCCAACTTGGAGTCTTCAGCATTGCCTTGCTGCTCGCTACTCTCCGTCCCCTTGGTTTTCTCCTGCTTGGATCCCTCCTTCTCGGCGTCCTCCTCGAAGTCGGCCAAGTCTTCGTTCTTATCATCGTCCTCTTCTCCAACGTCTGTGTTAGGCTTGGTGGGGCCGTCGATGAAGACGCTGGTGTCGGCGTAGGAAGCGAGCTCATAAGCCACCTCTTTTCGGCGAGCGACACAATCCGGTTTTTCAGTCCACTTGGAGTCTTCACGGCGTGTTCTTATCCTTTGGAGGTCCAGGTTCTCGTACCAGGAGAGAACAAAGTGCAGCAGCTCGTCAGCTCCTGCCCGAGCTGCGGAAGCATGCCATTTCTTGAGCTCTACCTTGACCTCGTCCAAGTGATCAGCAATCTCGCGGAAGGTTTCCGGGACCTCCTTCTCGGGCCAGAAAAGCTTGTGCAACTTGATACCAGTGGACACCATGGAGGTGCCCAGGCCCTTGAGGGAGCAGATCTATGTCTTGATGTTGAGGATATGGTCATTGATGCTGGAGGTGTCGTCGATGTTCAGACCAGAGGCAGCCCTAGCCTGTTTTGCCTTCTCCAAAGCGGGCACACCAGCGAAATGGAGTTCCGGGAAGATATCTTCATAAGGAACTAAGTTGAGTCAGAAACCGAGAAGAAGTGAAACAGAGAAGAAGGAAACAAAAGGAGAAAAGGGTAGCGGCAACTCACATTCCATTTCTACCAGCAGTTGCCCCAGCTGGATCTTCCAGCCCTCTGCTTCTTGGAGGTACTTGTCGTGGACGTGGCACGAGTCATTAATTTGGACCTCAAGGGCTCGGTTCCTGTCCTTGAGCATGTTGATCTCCAGTTCGAGTGCTTTCTTCTCAGCATTGGCTGTCCTCTCAATCTTCTGCTTCTCGTCGACGTGGTTGATGGCAGTCTGGAGTGCGGCTTGGAGATCGAGTTGGAGCTTCTCGTATTCCGTCCTCTCGGCCACGCGCTCCTTCTCAATCTCTGCTTCTCGGGTTTGCAACTGGTTTTGTACCTCAGCAGGCGTGAGGCACTGCAAGTGTTGCTCCCGGAATTTTTTATACTCTTCTGCGAGAAGAACAACATTATCAGCAGAACAGCCAAGTAGGAAGATACAATAGCAGAAAAGAAAGAGGAAGGCTCACCTTCCAGAGTAGAGATCTTGCTCTGGGCGGAGGCGGCGAAAACTTCGCAATCTCAGTGCTTATCCATCAGATCCTTGAGCTTGCCTGCAGAGAAGACAGAAATGAAGCAAAAAAAGCAAAAAACGGGCGTAAATACAAAACACACAAACCGAGATGCTAAAAGCTTACCTTTGATCTCAGAGATCTGGAGAGTGAGTTCCAGAGCCATCTGCTCCATCGCTTCATGGTCCTACTTGTCGGCTTCCAGAGCCTGGTTCTGTTCTCTGATGTTGCGGTGATTCCAGCGTAGCCGACAGAAAATCTTTGTCCTCTTCTGGGCGCTATCCTGCAGAGAAGAAAGGAAAAATGTAAGTTTTTTGGAAGATTCGGCCCGAGTAAATGTAAACTCGGTTGAGTCTTCACCTACTCGGACCGAATCTCGGGGACTGGGGGAATGACTAAGAGAAAAAGAGAAGAGAAAGGAGAAACCAGCAACTCGGAAAATGCATAATGGAAAGACACTTACCACATAGCTTTGCTCAATGTCCTCTATGTTCTTGTGGAGGACGAACAGCTTTCCGGCCAGGGTACAGCAGGGGCTGGCAACCGTCATCCCAACAGAGCTGACGTCAGCCTTGTTCCAGTCGGTACGGTAATGATCGATCTGGCCCAACTCAAGACAGTTCCAGGTGGGGTTGCCGTGCGCTTTGCTGTTCCAGGCCTTATCCACGTAGCCTACTCGGTCCAAGATGGCCGCAAAGCCTTCTTCGGGAAGCTCTTCCTCTTCTTCGCCATGGGAAGAAAGTTCATTGATGACCAATGCACCCTTCTTCCCCTTGGACTTGGAGGTTCCCACGACTTGGCCTTCTTTGAGCGCGGCTAGACGCTTCTCGTCCTTGGACAACGGGATCTGGTGGCGCTGCGACAAGGTCATCATATACTCGGGGTAGGTGCGCGACGCGCTGCCGCTAGCACCAGCATTCTGTTTCTCGACGGGGCCAATGGTGACCCCGGAGGCAGCCGGGTTAGCGCTTGAAGCGGAAGGAGTCAGCGTCAGCTGAGTTCTCTTCACCTGCTTCCCGGACGGCTCACCTTGCGGCTTGGGGGGCGGCATCTGCTGCCTAGCCTGCGAAGCTGTGCGCTTTGGTTGTATCCGGGTTGCCTCGGCCGTCTTGATGATCTTCTTGGTGCTTGGCGTAGAGGCTGGCCGAGAAGAGGGTGGTGGCACTTGAAGAGTAGGCTGAGAAGGTGGTTGTGTTGGTGGAGGAATCGGTGCGCTGGGTGGAGTCACCTGCGGAGTTGGCGGCACAGGTGGCCGGCTACTCGGTGCAGCATCTGGCTGCACTTGGTCTTGGCGGGTTGGCTCCACCAGATCGTCTTCTACCCGCTGCTCCGCAGCGGGATCTGGCCTTGTGGCTGCAGTATCTTCTGCCCGCGGATCGGCCGCGGGGTCATCTTGCTGTTCTGCAGCGTTGTCTTCGTGCTGCTGCTCGGTGGTGGCATCTGGTCGCTCGAGGGCGGCATCTTCTTGCTGCTGCTCGGCAGCACGATCAGTGTTCTCCTCTGCGGATGCGACAGGAGGAGTAGGCGGCCTCTCAAGGTTATCAGTAGCCTGGGCAGTTGGCCGCGCGTCAGGCGGCGACTGCTCGGAGGTGAGGTCCACTTCAACCCTGGCGCCATCGTTCTCGGCGCCAGTGTCTTCTTCTTCATTAACTGGGGAGGACGCACGCGCCCTTCCCCGTGGCTCTTGTTTCTCATCGTCATCCGAGAGCTCAACAGTCTCCGCTCGGGACGAGGCTGTCCGTGTCTGAGGAGCTGACGAAGTAGTGGCATCAGCGTCGAGAGGCGCGCTGGAAGGAAGAATAGGGCAAGATCAGAAAGCAGAGAAGGGAATCAAGGGAAAGGTGCAATAGGAAGCGGCAATAAGTCAAGATGTACTCGGAGGAACACTTACCCGTTGCTGGTGGGGGCTTTCCTCTTGCGGGTAGCGAGGGCTTTGTTCGTTGGTTGCTTCTTGGTCCTTTTGGGGCAGGTGCCTGGGCACCACTGCCAACTCTCTTCCGAGTATTGGGAGCGGCCACCGATAGCGGATCGACGACCAGTACTTCCTCCTCGTCGTCTAACTCAGGATTCTCTGCAGAGTAGAAGAAGAAAGGAGTTAAAGCAAGGGGAAAGAGAGTCAGAGTTTATTGCTATCAAACAGAGAGGTGAACTCAATCACCTTCGTCATCTTTGGACCAATCCCGAATAGAGGCATTTGCTCGAAACTTACCGGGCTGAGTAGCGTTGGGGATACACAAGGTATCCTGAGTGTCATAGGCGGTCGTGTCATCCTCTTCTCGGTCCTTGGTCCAGTTGGCTTCGAAGATTTCATTGTCCTCTTCTCGCTGGCGATCAATGTGCTGTTGAGTCAAACATAAAGCACAGTAAGTTGAGTTCTCGGCTAAGGTTCTACTCGGGGTAGAATGCAAACACAAAGCATATTCAGCTAAGGAATTCTATTCGGGTTAGCGTGCAAACACAAAGCATATTCAGCTAAAGTGTTTCTACTCGGGACAGCGTGCAAACACAAAGCACATTAAGCTAAGTGGTTCTAGTCGGAACATCATGCAAATACAAAGCATATGAAGCGAAGAGGAGTTCTACTCGGTGAGAACTACAAAGAATAAGGGTGCAGAGAAGAGCACTAGCCTGAGTGATCTTCTTGGTGCGGCTATACGGCATAAAGCCGTAAGCCCAGTTCTCGGTAAGCGAGGTCGACATGATGGATCTGGCCCAGATGGCCACCTCAGCCTTGGTGAGCTCGAAAGTTGTCGTCCTGGTGCAATCACGGGGGCCTCCCATGTAGCACATCTTGTGCACTCGGTGCTGGAGTGGGAGTACCCGGCGCGACATCCAGCACGCAATTGGATCGTCCTGCATCATCCCTTCTGCCACCAGCTCGGTCAGGCGTCTCTCAACCCGGAGGACGTCTGGCACGGTCTTCTTTGGGTGGCATCCCCAATTCTGCCCGGTGGGCAGCTCGTTCTTGAACTTCGGGAGCCCTATCCGGTCTTCTATGGGCTTCCCCTTCTTGGCGGGTACGTTCTTCACGTCAAGGAACCCGCGCTGCCACTTGCGCACGGTATCTAGCCCGAGAACTCTCGGGTGGTGTCCGGTGCGGCGCTGCAGCATCATCGCGCTACCCGTCTGGGTCATCACGCGGGGGGCCGAAGTGTTGCCGGGATCTGGAATCTTCTGTTTGCGGAGAAAGAAATACTTCACCCAGGTATGAATGGTGGGGTGGACACCGAGAAAAGCTTCACACACGGTGGCGTGTGTGGAAAGCATGACTATGGCGTTTGGTGGGAGATGGTGAGGTTGAATGCCGAAATGGCGGAGAAAATCAGAGAAAAACTTGGAGATGGGAAGGCCGAAGCCGCGTTTGAAGTGGGATAAGAAGACAACGTACTCATCCTTGTCCGGTTTCGGGACGAGCTCGGTGCCCGGATGCCGGCAGACGATGCCGGGAGGGATGCGGCGGGTGTTAACCAACCACTGGCAGTCCTCCGCGGTGACGTCCGAGCCCTCCCAGCCGGCTCGGGCGGGAACCGCATCGTCTCCGTGCGCCATGGAAGCGGAGTTGCTTGCGGGAGAGGAAGAGCTCGACGGTGATGCGCGGAGATGCGTTTCTCTCTCTCTCTCTCTCGCTGTGCGTGGGATGGCGGCGCTGTGAGTGCTCGCGGTGGCGATGTGCTCAACGGCGGCGACAGAGGCGAGGGGGTGTGAGATTGGAGAAGGAGCAGGAAAGAGAAGGAGTGGGCGGCGGGGGGGTATTTATCTCGCGCCGCGAATTGCAGTTACCACCGGATTGATCGTGGGCATTGATCGTGCGGCGTGGGTTAACTGCCCGTTAGAAACGCACACAGCGCGAAACGCGCGCGTAACGGGCGCAGTTAATCCCACGTCCCAGATCGTGGGCTTTTGAGTACCGTTTGACGTGACCTAACGGGCCGTGGGCCCCAGGCGCAGAGTGTGGCACGTGCCCTGCTGTGTCCCTGGCACCGAGGCGTCGGGGGCACGGGGCCTGACATGTGCCCAGTAGCGACACGAGAAGGTGGATTTGGTCCGATCCAACGGGATCGCGTTCGAAAATTCGCTAAGTCAATCTACTCGGCCGCGCAGTAGAGAGAATGCTCTACTCGGCTACCAGGAAAGTTATCTCGTAACCACAGTTGGAGAGATTTGAGAAGGAATTACTGGTTCAAGTTGAGGTGCAACTCGGTGTTACTGCTTCGAGAAGACAATTTGGTTTAAGCTGGCAGGACCCTGTGAACAAGTTCGCTGGACTCTACCAGCTTTGGGGACTAATGTCGGGAGGCTACCCCCGAGTAGGGGTAAGGAAAGTGATAAAGACGAAGATCAGAGTACTGTTGGCCGGGTAGGTGGCTACCCAGGTACCCTCTACCCGGTAGTCTCTATCCGGTCATAAGTATTGAAGGCCAAGAAGCGATAAGGAGAAAATTTCTATTTGTTCGGATAGCGGTCAAGGGGTCCGAGTAGATGGGCTGCGTTCCTACTCGGGCAAGAAGTTGTGACGCCCCGAGATCGGGCACTATGCAAATTTCAGCATTCCCGCCAAAATCCACATAATAACCGATCCCAGGTTGCTACTTGTGATAACATTACAACAGTTCACGAATACTCCACAACAACAACAGAAAAGATATATACAAGACGACTCAAACGAGTCAAGGATACAACTGATACAATACAAAGATCCAAATAACAGCGGAAGAAATAACATAACGTCCTGCTACGGACAAGATACAAATTGGACTAAGAGTCCTGAAGATAACCGAGAGCGTCCAATCCCTGCCCAGGCCAAGCCGGAGGGATTCCCAAGCTAACGTCGTCAGACTTCAAACCTGTTGACTGCAATGTTGAATATCCAGCCACGAAAAAGAATTCGTGGGTCAGTACGGTTAAGCACTGGCAAGTGGATAAACCATACTCACAAGATACCGGCGTAGCCAGTCATCACAAGATACAAATACTTTGGGATCAACGGAAAGGAAGGGATTATTGCAAATAAGCGGCAGCGGGCTGCACTAACCAACTACAGAGACTCGCTACAACATCCGGCTAAAAGAGGGGGATAAGATAGCGTATCGGAACCAACTACAACTACTCACGAAACAATACCCAATCAATGTCACCCCCTACTAAGGAAGCAACCCAAGGATAACTCACACTGTTGGATTAAGGATGGATCAAGTTATTGTGTCAATAAGACTATTACTAGTCAAGTATCATTAGTTAGGTGTAAGTTGTTCTGAGTACTTGTTAGCCAGTACTTTCACCAAGTCAACCATAACCGCGGAAAACACGGCTTCTCGAGAAGATTTAACCCTGCAGGGATGCACCAATTTGGCCGTACACGTAAGAATAACCCGCCAGACGGGGGATCAACCCACCAAGCGAGGTACTCAACACAATCCAACTCTTCTTCGCATCAAGCCCAAAGAACCACGTGATGTGCGTGCGCGGCTAATCGAGCCCCCACGAAGAAAAGGGGGACCCTCATAGCACTGGAAGACCACGCCGCCCTAAATGTCGACTACAAAATTTCCACCCTGGCCTCGGGTTCGCACCTGCATATGCATGCATCAAATGGAAAGCCCGAACTAAGTGTGGCGATTTGGACGAGATGCGAATCGAGTCAAATTGAGGGGGGCGCCCATACTCGCTTCCCACATGCGGTTAGTGCGCTCATCATGGATCAGTAGACAAGACCCTTTTCCTAATTAGGGTCGACACTAGCAGGCTTCAAAACCACGCCGGGCCTCCTGCCGGTGCCTTATCATCAAATTATTATTACCCAAAACATTAACATGTTGTTGATTGAATTGAAACCCAGCTATCAACTAAACATGTGATACGAAAGGAACAACAAGACTTGAGCGCAAACAACACTAAGCATGCAACTACGACACGAGGGCCAACAAGGTAAACAAACAACAGTTAATAGGAAGTGAAAGGAAAAGGCTATATCATGGCTGCAAGGTAAACAATATGATAGGATCGAGACACAAGCATCGTATCAAAAGGCTAGAATAAGAACAACGGAAAGAACCGGTAACAAGTGATGAAAGGCAGCCATTTGGCAGCAAGTGAGTATACTTGCCTGGAATCCAGCAAGTAGAGGTACATCCACAGAACTTGTCGTTGCTCACATCATCTCAACGTCCTATCCGGGAAGAAGCAACGAACCTCGAACAAACACCGGATGCAACAATTACTACTACGGCAAAAGATCCAGCATGATCAAGATATGGATGCATGACAATTTAATGGATGCATAGAAATAAACTAGTTGACATGATAACATGTGTAAATGGACCCATATAAAAATTGAGTTGCATATGAAAGGCCCATGAATTATGGTTGAAACAATTGTTTTACAACTAACCAACAGGTGGAAGTGGTTTAGTATGATGCATGGATGAGGAAAACAACAAAATAACAACAATAGAACCAATTGGGAATAAGGTTTACCCATTTTGAAAATTCACTTATTAAGTTTTGGAATTTTGGTTAATTAAAGGTGTCACACAAGCATTTGTTATTTTCATCAAGTTAAATTGTTCAAAACAGATAACAAAGTTCATATTTGAGAAGATCACAAAATTTTAGGTGGATTACATGTTTCAATTATTGAAAAAGGAATTACAATGATTTAATTATGAATTAAACAAGATTAAACAAGTTTTAATTGAATTTAATTCAAGTTTGAAAATTATTTGGATTTTATTTGTTCAAAACATAAATTCAAATTCATATTTGAAAAGGTTATGTTTTTTTCTGGTTTGAAAACATATTTTATAAGTTCAAAAATAATTTAATTTGAGCAAGTTATGAATTTAGCAAATTTAAATGATTTAAACAAGGTTTAAATTATTCAAGCAATTTTAATTATCCAAAACATGAAACAAAATTTATATTTGAAAAGGTGGTTCAAAATGGCATGGAAAACATATTTTATTTGTTGGAAAACAATTTCAAATGATTTTGTTAAGCATATTACCAATTTTAAATGCATTAATTAAGAGATGAAACAATTATTCAATTTAAATGTTGCAAAACCAGAAAACAAAGTTGATATTCAAGTGTGGCATGTGATTTTGGATGAAATTCATGTTTTGAGTATTTAATTTGGAGCAACCATTTGAAAGTTATTAATTATGCCATTTAGTTTGTCATTTTTAGGGATTATTAAATAACCTTAATTTTAGGTGTCCAAATTGCAAAACAAAGTTGATAAACAGAAAGTACATTGAATTTTGACTGAAAAACATATTTTACATTTTCAATTTGGAGTTTATTTGCAATTTCTATGTGTGTTTGAAGTTCAGGGACTTATTTGTGCTTTACAGGGACCTAAAAAGAAAGAAAAGGTATGCAGATGGGCCCCTGGGGCGTTTTACACCCAGTGCCCCTGGCCTGAGCCTCTGCCGTGCGGGGCCAGCGCCACCGTGGCGGGTGTGGGAGATGAGGTGGCTCCCAGGACCACCGACTGGTGGGCCCTGGCCTCTGCGCGCGTAATTGACAAAAAAGGGGTGGGCTTTTATTCCCTCCGCGGGGATCGAACCCGGGACTCGGCTAGCGCGCAGAGGGAGCGGTACCACTGCGCTGGGAAACGTTTCATGACAGGTAGGGGCGGCGAGCTAGGTTGTAGTTACTGCTGTTACTCTGAACTCCGTCAGAGAAGTTCAGTCATCGAGCAGCGAACACGATCGGCAGCGGCTGGACCGAGATCGACAGCGGTGGGGTGCTTGTGCTTACGTGACAACCGTGTGGAGGCGTGCAGGGTGAGGTGCAGCTAGGAGCGGAAGGGAGAGGGGAAGGAGGAGCAGAGGGCTCACTGCGGTTGGTGTCGAGGAAGCGAGGTGCTGTCGACGTGCAGTGACGGCGGGGGGGCTTCCGGCGACGGCGCGGCATCCACGGTGACTCCCAGCAACCCGCGAGGAAACGGGGAGGTGGACGGAGCCACCACGGCTCCATTCCCGTGGCTGGCTCGTCTTGAGGATGACCGGGGCGACGGCGAGCGGCCAGTTCCTGACGGCGGCGGTGGAGGTTGCAGGGGTTCAGAAATAAGCAGAGGGGAGGTGGAAGGGGGAGGAGGTCATGGCGGCGGGGAGAGAGGGTAGGGAGCTAGGGCTAGCGGAGGGGGAGGTGGAGGTTTTAAGGGGCTTGGAGCTTGGTACGGCAGCAATCGGAGAGGGGGAGGCGATGATCAAGCGGTGGCGATGCAGTTCGTACTGTCGATGACGACAGCAGGAGGTAGGGGATGCCCTGGACGAAACGGTATCGGGCCAGAGAGGGGAAGAAAAAGGGGAAGTGGGCTTAGGGGGATGGGCTGGAGGAAAAAGGGCTGTGGAGGGCTGGCCTGCCTCCCCATTTTTTTTCTTTTCTCATTTCTTCCTTCTTTTTTTTTTGGTATAAGAGAGAGAGAGAAAGGGATAGGGGTTGAGGGGTTTTTATTTTATAACTATTTTTTATTTGATTTACAAAACAGTAACATCAAGGTAGTTTAAATTATTTTCAACAATTTGAAAAATGACAATTTGTTTGAAATTTGCTATTTGAAATTCATATAGGATTTTCAATTGATTTTTAAAATAGATAAATTTTATTTAATAAGCCCAAACACTAAGAAAACTTAGTGAGCTTAAAAGTTTGCAAGTTGTTAATTTCTGAACCACAATTTGATCATGCCCATTATGATTGATTTTTGAAATGAATTTGAATTTATCATTTGGGGTGTTGATTAAAGGGAGGTTTTAAATAATTTCAACTGCAAAACTATTTGAAACAATTGAGTTGTTTTAGTTTGCAATTTTTAAATTGGAAATTTTGGACAATGTTTGAAAGTTTAATTTGGTTTGAGTTTTTCCAGTTGTTTTGAAAACAGGATGCAATGCTTATGTGATGCAAAAAGGAAAACGATGCAACCAATTCTACTAAGGGGAACACCCCAGGTGTTACAGAAGTCAATGGAGCCGTTCTGACAGGGATCCCGCGTATCCCTCAGCCGTACCGGCGTGCGGTTTAACTTACTAGGTGCGTGATTATCAGCGACGCGGCGTGGTGACAGAGAGGTTGGCACCTGTCTTGTCTTGTCACTGACAGATGGAATAAGACAGGTTGGGGCCTACACTGTGAGGCTGACAGAGTGGACATGACCTGTCAGCCGTATGGCGCGGCGGCTTCTCAGCGCGAGATCCCGGAAGCGTGCCCTGCGTCACAGTGCTTAAGTCACATCAATTGTACCTTTTAGTCTTTGTTATTTCGGCTGGGCACCAGTATATAAGGTGCCCTGTCCCCTCCTGCGTGAGGGACGTTGCCTCAGATCGCATTTATTGCAAGAGCCAGCGCTAGAGCTAGAGAGAACAGCCGAGTGGCTACTCGGCCAAGAGGCAAACATTGTACTGTGGCTACTCGGAAAACATACATACAAAGAGGTAGGCAGGAGTAGGGGTGTTACCTCTACACGAGGGCCCTGAACCTGGGTAGATCTTGTTGTTTGCAGTGTTATTTACGCGCGGCTACTCGCCGTGCGATCCCTCCCCGGATACCTCCAGCGTCCATCGGCCCCAACTTTAGCCATCACATGGCATCTGTCTTCTCCACACCACGATACTTGCCTCAATGACACCATCACAATTTATGTTTACATAGCCGACATCAGGTGGACGCCATCCATACCCTAATAGAACGCTTGCATGGTGCCGTGGGATGTCAAGTAATGCCAAGTCCTCGCGGATACGACGCACCGAGAGCATTGGATCAAACTGGTCATGCCATGTGTTTATCGATTTCTCGAGTTCCATATTGCCCACATGATAGAAATGATTTCCGCCTTCTCCTTCTCCATGAACCTGACGTCACACAGGATATCTCGCGCCCAAGTGTCTGGATGAAGGCGTGGAAGTCGGACCTCCAACAGGGACAGTTCCGTGTCCCAAAAACGACGTGCATGCGAGCAGTAGACAAGGGCATGCATGAGATCTTCATCTGTCGCTAAACAAATGTTGCATCGAGCATTTTCTTTTATATGTCTTCTCAAAGTACATTCATCTGGTAGGATGTTTTTAACAACAAGCCACCAAAATACTCTAAATTTTTCTTGAATTTTCAGTTTCCACAGGGACTACCACATCTGATCATCGGTCTGTGAGGTTCCTACCCCAGTTCCTTCCTCTATAGCATGTAGCTCGTTATGAGTCCTTAGTAAACGGTGTGCTGATTTCACACCATACAACCTTGATCTCTCAAAATTCCAAGCCAAGAAATCATCCCCACATCTAGCTCTTAGTGGTATATTTAGAATTGATTCGACGTCTGGTGGGATGAAAAATTCTCTCACCGCTTGCTTCTGTCTTCCATGTCTAGGAAATCAATAAGATCCTTAACAAACACAAATTTATTATCATTTTGTCTAAACTGGGGTTCTAGAGTACGTGCTCCCGGGATCCAATTGTCAGTCCAATGTTGATAGAGGATCTACCCCCCCCCCCCAACTCGTTTAACCATACCAAGTTCCAATACTTCTCGTCCCTTCATAATTGCTCTCCAAATTGGCGATGCAAAAGATGGTGTGTTAGACTGCATGAAATCCACCTCAGGGAAATATTTAGTTTTCATGACCCTGGCACAAAGAGAAGTCTGATTAGTTATGAATCTCCAGCCATGTTTCCCTAATAATGTCGTATTAAAGCTCTCCAGGCCACGGAATCCCATTCCACTCTTTGCTTTCGGGGTAGCGAGTGCCTCCCAGGACACCCAATGAACTGATATTTTGTCGAGGGAGATACTCCATTAGAACCTAGCCATACAGGAAGAGAGAGTCTTGCAAACTTTCTTTGTCAAGCGGAAACAACTCATCCTATATGTAGGTATAGCTTGAATAACAGTTTTGAGTAGAGTTTCCCTTGCAGCACAAGCTAGCAGCTTTTCCGACCAGCCTTGCATTTTACTTCGATCCCTCTCAAGAATATGATAAAAAAATACCACTTGTAATACACCCCACAGCCATAGGGAGCCCGAGGTATCGTTCACTGAAAGTTTCCACATGAATCCTAGTAACTGCTTGATTTCTTGTGTCAAAACAGCCGGGGTATTTGGGGTGAAGAACACCAAACTTTTGTCTCGATTTACTGCCTGCCCCGAGCTCTCCGTGTAGATAGCCAGAATGTCATTAAGACGCTGCACACTACGTGAGTTGGCACTGATAAAAATAAGACTATCATCCACAAACAACAGATGGTTAACCCACGGGGGTCGTGGCGATACTCTGATACCTCTATGGACAAACACGCCACCATAGTTGTTGAGTAAACATGTCAGCCCTTCTCCACAAAGAAGAAAGAGGAAAGGTGACATTGGATCACCCTGTCTAAGTCCACGTGATGGTGTAAAGAAAGGAATAAGCTCACCATTCATCCTCACCGTGAACCTGAGAAGAAACACACTTCAAAATGAGTCTCACAAAAGCATTATTGAACCCCAATTTCAGAAGAATTGCCTCAAGGAAATGCCACTCAACCCTGTCATAAGCTTTCATCATATCTATCTTAATGGCACAAGAATAATTCTTCCCTCTCTTTCTTCTCCGCATGGACTAAACACTTTTAAAAGCCACTAAGACGTTATCTGTAATTAAACGTCCTGGGACAAAAGCACTTTGTTCCTCTACAATGATGGCATCCATGAACAACCGCAGTCTATTTGTAATAGCCTTGGCTGCATTTTTGTATAAATCTGAACATAGAGAAATAGGTCTGTACTGGGAGATTTGCTGCGGGTTCCGTACCTTCGGGATCAGCGTTATTGACGTATCGTTCAACCCAACATGCAACTCTCCACCATTAAGAAAATCAATCAGAGTCGGCACTAGATCTTCTTGGATTAAATCCCAATGACGCTGAAACCCCCCGCTATAAACCCATCAATGCCCGACGCTTAAGATGGTGCCATTTGAAACAATGCCGCGCGCACCTCCGATGGCTAAAAGGGTTTAACAAGAGAGTCATTCATATTTGTTGTAACACGCATAGGAACATGCTCTAGCAGCTGGGACATGTCATTAACTCATTGAGTCGTGTACAAATTCTGATGAAAGGTTAGGACTTCCCCTTTATCCTCATGTTCATTAGCATAGATATTTACATCTAATCGCATTAGGCCAGCAATTATGTTCATCCTCTTACGCTAGGCTGCCTGGGCGTGAAAATATGCGGTGTTGCGGTCAACTTCCAACAGCCACTGGGCGCGTGATCGCTGTCGCACCCATATCTCCTCCTGATGAAGTGCCTCACGCGATTTCAGCATCGTTCTTTTTTCTTCATCCGATGGGCCTCTCCCCACCGATTAACGCCTAATTCTCTCAAGCTTCTGGCGTAGGGCTCGCACCATTTTTGCCAAAGAACCAAACTCCCGGGCTCCCCAGTCACCAAGGTCACTCTAAATCTTTACTATTAAGGTTGCTGTGGTGGTATGGTGTCACACTTCTCATTATTTACAAAGCAAATGCCACCGCTGTAACAAACATTCTTTTTAAAAGCTAACCGTTTTGAGAGAGAAAAATGAGAGGAGCGTGCAACGGATGTACCGGTTAACACCCACGATCCTACTATTCTGTAGCATGAAGCGCTAGTTCCTAGATTTTCTTCACCAAAAACCACCACCACTCACCAATTTATCTCTACCTCTATTCCCGTCCTTTTCGTCGAGCGCCTTCTCCCGAAACGAATCACGCTGACATGTTTGTCGCTCTTCTTTTCTTGCTCGCATCCAGCACAACCCCTGACACGAAGGGCGCTTGGCAATCTTGGGAAGATCTTGGTAGACCAAGCAACGAGGCGGCGGCACAGGTACTCATCTTCGGCGCCCTCCTGCTCTTTGCTGTCCTCCTGCCCTTCTCTTCCTCAATTGGCGAGTGGACGGCGCCCCGATGCTATCCAGCCGGAGCCCTCCCTGGGATCTCTCACCTTTGTCTTCTCTCTATAGGCACGAGACCTCCACAGAGCAATGGAAAGTGGAAACCACCACCCGAGCCTCCAGCGACCGACTTAGGTACAGCCCTGCCGCCCGTCTCCCTCCCCAATCCCTTTCAAGTATTTCTCTGCTCAGTGTCTACTGTCTCGATTTCGCTTCTCTCTGCAGGCACGCGTGACGAGAAGCTGCTCTGCCTCTCGAAGTTTCTCCTTATATTTATGATTTCTACCATGTTGACAATGTTGAATCGCATAAGTAGTCTGACTCTTAAATAGCGTCTACACTGGCAATAGCTCAGATAATTAGCAACAACTTTGATTTTGGTGTGTCTCACCCATGGGAATATTCACGGGTGATATTTGCTTGTCTTTAATTTGATTGATGCAGTATTACAGATTGGTACTATAGAGCAAGGAGATAAATAAGGTTGGTGCATTGTTGTATTTTTTCTCCGGTTATTTGAATTTTGTTCCGTGCATGTGGGTTGTCTCTGATACCAATCACAATTGTTGTGCATATGAATAGTAGCAGCAAGCAATGGTTACATTTATTCCCTTAGTTTGGCATGACATGAAGATCTGTTTAGAAATTAGAATGCTTAGATCACACTCTTATTGGACTGAAACATAATTATTTTAAAGTTTTATTTCAGGCCAATTTAGTATCTATTGTGCACAATAATTCAAACAACTTACAGGATTGTATTGTGATTTCTTTTTCTCTGAAATTTGAGCTGCACCTATGTGAAGAATCAGCTGTGGGTGTTGGCGCGGAGTGAATTAGTGGTCGTTGTCTATATTGTGCAGTTTAGTTCATCAGAAGAAACTTATACATGATATTGGCGAGTTTCATATATTTTTGGATGAATATCACATCACATTTGTTTGAAGCTTATCAATAATTGTTAGTTGCCAGAGCAAAGATTGAGTGTGGAGGCGGTGGCCGCGGCGCCAACAAAGGCTGCATCGTCGGATCATAGATCAGGATGTTCGCTCTCCCAATATTGGCACTCTTATGTTATCGAGGCTCAGCTAGGTCGCCAATCGACGCAACCAACAACCTCCAGATTGTTCTTCCAACCAGGCGCTTTTCAGGCAACCAACCATCGTGCCGGCAGTTGTGTTGTTTGGTTTCATTCTGAATTAATCTGGTAGTGGATATAGTAGGAGATATTATTGCCGGGATTAGATGGAGTGCTAGACTTCAGATGTTTTCGTGATATCTACAAATGCTCACTTGTGAACTACACCAGCTTCTGATGATTTTTGTTGCAATACGCGATTATGAAGCTTTGTGTGTTGTCCCCAAGACATTTGTGCCCTGTTCTGATGCAACCCCAAAAAAGAGGTATGATGCTCCAGAATGGATGGATATATTCCTCGTTTTGAACCTAAGTTTTTTATATTCTCATTTGGTATCAAGAAAGATTGAACCAACCATAGCTGAAGCAATAATTGATTCATCGATTCATTAGTGCTTTGTAGATTTTTGTATTTTCACCAAACACTTGTTACTCTACAAACGATAACTTCTGACATTTACCAATACAAGTATTATTCTACAAATGGTAGCGTGACATCTGCAATTGACCAGTGAAGCATCAAAGCCGTAAGCAAACTCTGATTATCCAATTGATGGTGTATCTCCATGCTATTCACTGGTAGCCTCACTCTCCTTTGATTTTGACTATCCAAATGTTTTCTGTAGGTCTGCAATTTTTAGAAATGGTTTCCAGCAGAAGAAATATTCGTATAGGTAGAACTGAAGCCTCATGATATGCAGACTGCCAAAAGTTCTCTGTCATCTAAGTTTCTCCAGGTGCGTCTGTTATTCCTCAAGTTTAGCCTGTAGAAATAAATAGCAGAATCTAAATCGAATACAGTCGTAAAAAATCTACATGACATTTGTTTACATTTCTTACCTGAATAGATATCACTGGTTTAAATTTTAATCAATGTAAGGAATTTATGATCATCACTCACTGCATCAAAATTTACAACTGTCCAGTTGGTCCCTCTGATGTCGTGGATATCCTTCTACCTCCCCCACAAGCATGGCCTCTTGGAGGATCCAGTGTTACTTTTTCTTTGACATTCCAAATCATCTTAAATTAATAATAGTGCAATGTATGTTGATCAAGCTCACTTAATATTATTACTAAATAACACTCTTCTTAGGTTCAAAGGGTTAGGTACTAAAGTGAGACTTGAGAATTTGTTTTTTTAAGACGGGTAGAGATTTGCTTCAAGGTTTGAGATTTGCTGGAAGGTTAAATTTCTTTATAGAAATATGAGATGCTACTATTACTTCCGGTGATGGAGATGTTTAGTTTTGAAACCCTCCTGGTTTTTCTTATAGGGTGTTAAAATGTTTGCTAGCGGGATCGAGGATGAGCCGGTGTGGTGTACCGGAAGGTCGACTCGCTTTTAGGAATGACCATTTCAAGACTGCTCTTAGGACAAGCTACCCATCTGCT
This sequence comes from Alopecurus myosuroides, assembly GCA_028641055.1. NCBI lineage: Eukaryota > Viridiplantae > Streptophyta > Magnoliopsida > Poales > Poaceae > Alopecurus > Alopecurus myosuroides. Next base: position 139,053,388 of record CM054060.1, read on the forward strand.
CTTCGTGAAACTGTAAGTTGCTCTAGAAACAATGTAATATTCAGTTTGTGTCTACTTATTTTAATTTATGAAATTAGGTTCTGGAAGTTCCGAACTAGGACGATATTGGTGGAATAGAAAATGTCAAGAAAGAATTGCAAGAGGTATGTAGAAGCAAGTTGATTTTATTATCCTTTTCTATCAGTCTTTTTAATTGTAATGTATCATTAAAAAAATTATGTAGACCGTTCAATATACAGTGGAGCATCCAGAGAATTTTGGCACGTCCCCGTCCAACAGAATTCTTTTATACGCCTCCCCCTGGTTTTTGTAAAACCTTGCTGGCCAAGGAAATTTCCAACGAGTGCCAGGCTAACTTCATTAGTGTCAAGAGTCCGGAGCTTCTTGCCATGTAGGTATAGTGAGAGTGAACCCAATGTTCGTGAATTTTTTAACGATGCGCACCAGTTTGCACCATGTGTCCTATTTTTATATGAGCTAGACCCAATTGCCACACAGGTTTGAGAACCCCTCTCCCTCGCATGTTCTTTGCTACCACATTTTCCATGGCTTAAAAATGTTGCCGTATGACAGAGACGAGCCAGTCAGGGTGATGCTGGTGGGGCTGCTGATAGAGTGGTGCAGAGATGGATGGCAAGAATGCCAAGAAAACGTCTTCATCAGTGAAGCCACAAACATGCCTGACATCATAGACTCAAGATTGCTTAGACGCGGACGTCTTGATCAGTTTATGATGTAGAGATCCATGAAAATGATTCATATGTATTTCTACCATTTATGATGTAGGAACTTCATTATTCAGCCATTCTTAGGGATACCCATATCACTTTCTGAATTTCAGTTCTACCTTGGAGACATGGTTCTTCTGTGCCAATACCCAAGATATATCGTTTTTTTTGTAGCTCTCTCAACTGAAATGACCCTTTATTTTGAAGAAAATTTTGGTAAAAAAATACTAGCAATATTTCATGATCCATTTGGGGTATTGTGAAGCACCCATGATCTTGCTTTCTATGGCCGTTTTCACAATATTGCATCCTCATTCTACCAGTATCTAATCTTTTATTTTGGTGATTGTATTTTTTTCTCAGTGTTCTGTTTTACATCATGCAATAATTTAACATTTACTATTTATAAAATGTTTTACTATATAGATTAGTCAAATATGTGCGTTCGTATTCCCTTTTCATTTTCTCGTGTTCCTGACCTTCATACTAAATTATAGTGATGGGAAGCTCATCAAAATTTTAACAACATGGACATAAAAAATGTAGCAATGCATGGGACACGGTTACTGAGTATCTAATAAAAATATATACACGCTCCCGTAGCAACGCACGGGCATTTATTACCAAGAGTAGCAACCGACCCGATAGACCTTGTCCATGGGAACCAAGCTGCCACATCTCCATCACCTCCTTATCATAATTAGTGTGAGTCAGCCACACATTTTCATAACGAAATGATTTCGGTTGCCTTCTATTTTGAGAATTTAAATGATCCCTCGGTTCCACTAAAATAAGACAATGATCTGATTCTGCCATACTAATATGTCTGACCCGTGTGTGCTCAAAGCATAATAAGAATTCAGAATTCGCAAAAGCACGGTCAATTCTAGCTTTGACATTTTTGCCACCTGCTTGGCGGTTGTCCCAGGTATACTCAACTCAAGACCACCCCAAATACTGCAATTCACAATCATCCACAACTTCACGAAAGGCTTTCATCTGCCACTTGGGCCTCATCGTACGACCAAAATGTTCATGCTCAAACAGAACTTCATTAAAGTCACCGATACACGACCACGCACTATGTTGAACAGTAAACAAAGTCCTTAGGAATCTCCAGCTGTGATGTCTATTTTCTGTCTCCGGGGCTCCATAGAACCCTGCAAACTGCCATTGAGGGGAGGACCGGTCAACCTTCTAAACCATACAATCAATATGACACTCGCTTTTATTCTTGATATCGACTGTCACCTCATTTGACCAGAATAGGGCTATGCCACCGCTTAGGCCAGCACTGTCAATCGCAAAACAACCCGCAAAACCAAGCTGGTTCTTAAAATGCACTACTCTCTCAGCTCTAATTTTTGTCTCCATCACAAAAAGAAGAGCATTCCCTTTGTGTTTCACAATGCTGAGAATTTCACGAATTGTCTCTTGGTTCCCAAGCCCTCGACAGTTCAAACTTAGGCAACTCACTGGGGCGGGCAGTGCTGCTCTGCAGCATCTTCCGTGTTGTTTGAATTTGTAGGAGTTGGCTTTTTCTTCTTCGGGTTCCTCAGCGAACCCTCTTCAGTATCTGCCTCGAGCTCTTCATCCTCAGTGGCCCGGCCATCGTTATGGAGTACTATTGCACTAGTTGTCGGAGCTTCAGAGTTTGAAAGCTGAGGTAAAAGAGGTCGATAAACCGGCTTGTGTGGACCTTCCTTCCTCTTATTCTGCGAATTATTTTTCTTTAAAGGCGGGGTCACTTCTGCATTAGGATCCGAGATGAGCTCGACACCTTCTCATCACGTGACTTGCTATAAGATGTGTATTGTTCTTTGCTCGAGCTTTCACTAGATGCGGCCTTCCTTCGATCATCCGGCGCCCTAAGGTACATACCGAATGGGGGATTCCCTTCCTAATCCCTCTACCATGGGGTGTGACAGAGAAGATCAGAATGACTTAGCCTTCCACAGGAGAAACAAAAATTTGGAACTTGTTCAAACTGGATATCATACCAGTCTTTGCATTTTTCTCCACGAGGATTCAATTAAAATCCCCCTCCTCAATGGCTTATGAATATCCACTGTAACTCTGGCCCTTGAAAAACCACCAACGGGGTCAACTTGGACGGTCTTAATGGTTTTATAAATTTCTCTCGCCACTGCCAACCCCCACTTATTGTTCGTCAGATTGAAGGGAAGGTTTAGTATCGTTACCCACATCTGCAATCTATCAAATCTAGCTCTGATGGGCGCATACACTCAACAAATTCTTCAAGAATCACAACATGTCTACTGACATGCCACAGTGCCCCATCCCATACACGGTCTCGATCTCTTTTACTTTCAAAATCCACCACAAACATGTTTTCTCCAACAGATCAAAACTTCAAGCCTATAGGGTTTCCCCCAGGCTGGTCTTAGGGAATTGGAGATGGTTTGGATGTGGAACGAATTCTTGTAGAGCACCTTGCCAGCTTGTGCCCACTTCTCCTCCGTCTTGTCTTCTACGTCATTGATCACCAGCGGAGTCGCTTCCTCTTCCGTGGGATCAAGTTTCTGCAGCGCTTCCTCCATGTGAACCCTCGTTGAATTGGGAGAGAGAGTTCCTTGCTTCCCCTTGGTGGAATCGGATGATGAAGCCATGCCGATCTCGCTATGATTCGCCCCACCGATCCAAAATCAGCATGTGCCGCCTTGTTCTCCCCATAAACTGTAATCGCAAGAGAGGTTCAACGACAATGGTTTTTCTTCTGGCAAACTATTTTGGAGGTCCATAAAACTGCAGATCAGCGATGAAGTCGCGTCGAGCTCGGGTGAAAAGGTGATCCGTCTTGTTTATCTTGGTGGTAGCTTCAGTGGTTGTCGATGGAGAGGGACGAGCGCTGGTTTTTGCGTAGAGTTGTACTGTCTTTTCAGTCATGTAATGTCGGTATTTATGAAGGGAATATGCCCGAGAGGCAATAATAAAATGGTTATTATCTTATTCCTTGTTTATGATGAATGTTTATTTCTCATGCTAGAATTGTATTAACCGGAAACGTTGATACATGTGTGCTTAATAAACAAACAATGGTTCCTAGTAAAGCCTCTCTTTTAACTAGCTCGTTGATTAATAGATGATCAAGGTTTTCTGATCATGAACATTGGATGTTATTAATAACGGGGTCATGTCATTAGAAGAATGATGTGATGAACATATACCCAAAGAGAATATAGCAATGCGATCAAGTCATTTAGTTTACATTGTTATATCAAACATACGAAGTAACTTATTCCTTAGACCATGAGATCATGTCAATCACTGATACCGGAAGAGTGCTTTGATGGCATCAAACGTCACACCGTAACAGGGTGACTATAAAGGTGTCGTTAAGTATTCGGAAAGTATTAGTTGAGGATCATGGATCAAGAGTGGGATTTGTCCATCCAAATGACGGAGAGATATACTCTGGGCCCTCTCGGTGATATCACATCGAAACCGCTTGCAAGCACGTGATATGATCACAAGGATGTTATATCACGGGAACGAGAAAAGAGTACTTGTCGGTAACGAGATTGAACAAGGTATGGTTGATACCAATGATCGAATCTCGGACAAGTAAAATATCGCGAGACAAAGGGAATAGTTCACGGCGTTGTTGGTTCACACGATCACGAGAGTCATCGTTGAATATATAGGAGTCATCACGGATCTCCAGATCCCGCTGTTGATTATTGATCGGAGAGGAGTCTCGATCATGTCTATCTTATTCGCGAACCGTAGGGTGACACACTTAAGGTTCGATGACGCGTTTGAGAGGATACGGAATATCGAAGAATACTTTGGACAGCACCGAAATTGTTTCGGGGAAAATTGAAATAGTTCAAGGGGTTTTTCGTCGAATGGTTGTTAATAGAATTAACAAATGATTCGAGGTGCTTTATGCAAATGTTTGTTAATAGAATTAACAAATGCTGAAATAAAGAAATAAAAATGTTTTATTGATTTATTAAAGAAAAACTCTTGGATTTTCTAAGTGGGGTTTAAAGGAAAATGAGTGGGTGTGAGTATAGGTGGCCAAACGGGCCGTGCTTTTTGGGCCGGCCCGAAGCACGGCTCGGAAGCACGGCCCGAGCACGGCACGGCCCACGACTAACGGGCCAGGGCACGGCACGGGCCCGCTAGTGCCCGTGCCCGTTTTCGTTTCGCGGCACGCGGGCCGGCACGGCACGGCACGGCTTAAATGGGCCGGCACGCGGCACGGCACGGGCACGACATGGCACGGCACGGGCACGACATGGCACGATTAAATTAGAGGGGTGTACATCCTTTTTATAGGAAAAAAAATGCGATTTTTTAGACTAAATTAGCCTTCTAATGACTAAATATAGCTAAACAGACGAAAACTGACACAAATCACACTTCAAATGGGCTAATTGCCCCCTAATTACTCCCTAACGGTGAAAAAACAGCATTCCCGCTCTTTTTGGGCCCAAAAAAAACTTGAAATTCGAATTTCTGCGTGCCTAACGGGCCGTGCCCTAACGGGCTGCCGTGCCTGAAATCGGCACGCTGGGCCTCAATCGTGCTAACGGGCCGTGCCCAAAACAAAACCGCAGCCCGCGGGCCGGCACGGCACGGCCCGTTTAGCGCCGTGCCTTAACGGGCCGTGCCCTGGCGGGCCGTGCTTCCGTCAGGCACGCACGGGCCGTGCCGTGCGGCACATTTGGCCACCTATAGGTGTGAGTGGAGTGTCCACTCACATCATGAGGGAAGAGGTGGGGGCACACCATGGGGCTGGCCGCACCCCCCTTGGGCTGCCTCCCCCCTCTCCTATAAAAGGAGGGTGAGAGCTCTCCCTCCTCCACACACTTGGCCACTTCCCTTTCCCTCCACCCGCTGCTCCATTTCATGGTCTCCGGCTTGGCGAAGCCCTGACCGTGAGATTCTTCACCACCACCACGTCGTCGTGCTGCTGGAGTTCCAAGGGATCCTCTACTTCCGCGCCCCGCTGGAACGAGGGAACGGAGGTCGTCATCAACCGTACGTGTGACCGATCACGGATGCACCGCCGGATTGCGGTGCCATCTTCTCGCTATCGGGATCGGTGTGAGTACGACTACGCCAACAACGAGATTTGATCTCGTACCACTTTGAGTCTTCGAGGGTATGTGTTCTCCTTAACCCTCTTGTTGCCCGTTGCAATTCGTCTCCTAGATTAGATCTTGGCCTTTCGGGTGTCTCTCGTGTAGGAAAATTTTTGTTTTCTATGCTACGTTCCCCTTCAGTGGTATCAGAGCCGGATCTATGCGTAGATGTTTTGTACGGGTAGAACACATAGGTGTATGTGGGCGTTGATGATCATGTTATTACCTCCTTGACTATTTTATGATCTTAGTGGCATAGTGGGATGAAGCGGCCCGGACTAACCTTACATGTCCACGTGCATGAGACTTGTTCCACAACTGACATGCAACTTGTATTGCATAAGTGGCTTGCGGGTGTCTGTTTCTCCTACTATAGTTAAGATCTAATCTATGAAGGGTTGTTAAAAATGTGTTTATCAACGTTGTGGTTGATGTTCGTAGGTATGAACGGTTCTATCATCGAAAGCCCTAAGCCACGTAAAATATGCAAAAATAAATTAGATGCGTCTAACTAGTTTTTTGCTGGGCATGTGATGTGATATGGTCAATATTACAAATTTGATTATGAGACGATCTATTTTGTAAATTATTGATATACCGGAAGGTATGCATATGGTTGTCTTCTTATTGATGGACAATCAAGTTTGGGGTACCGTGGTACTTGGTACCACGCCGGTGGAATGATTGAGATCATACCATAATGCACATGATGGAGATCAAGTGCAAGAAGGACCATATCATATCACGTTATCCTTTCATGTGATGTATGTGATGTTAATCCTTTTTTATGCATCTTGTTTTGCTTAGATAACGATGGTAGCATTATAAGATGATCCCTCTCACTTAATATCAAGATAATAATGTGTTCTTCCTTAAAGTATGCACCGTTAAGAAAGTTCGTCGTTTCGAGACACCACGTGATGATCGGGTGTGACAGACTCAACGTTCGCATACAACGGGTGTTTTCAAGCCTAGCATGTACAGACATGGCCTTGAAACACACACAATACTACGGTTCTACTTGGCGAGCCTAGCATGTACAGACATGGCCTCGGAACACGTAACCGAAAGGTAAAGCATGAGTCATATGGATGATATGATGAACATGTCGATGTTCGCCTTTGAAGCTACATCATCTCACGTGATGATCGGTTTTGGTGTAGTGAATTTGGTTTGTGTAATCACTAAAGACGACTAAGGGGGATGTTGTTTTTGAGTGGGAGTTCATGGCTTAATTTGAATTAACTTGAACTTATTTATCATGAACAACAAATCAAAGTGAATTTGCACAACTTGTAGTAGTCATTGGCATCCTCATAACTACCTTACACTTAGATTGTTAATTGAGATATAACTGTTATGATCTGGTAAATACCATTTAAGATTGGTACCGTATTAGTCTAATTTAAAATTGAGTCCTGTTGTAGATTTTTGGTATTTCCTACCTAGCTCCATGTGGTTAATGATTGATTAATCTAGAGAGCAAATAATTCCTACTTAGAATCCAGAGTCATGGTTGCTTCCGTATTACTTTATCTTCAAAAGAATGTTTTGTTGATCAAGGTGATTTAGGAACTGAAAAGAGTTGTTTTCAGAAACAATCAAGTGAAAGATATATTGATATCTAGAAACTTATTTGTGACAACATGACTGAGTATAATTTAGCGTGACAATGTTTGCTTATATTATCTGAATATATGCAAATTTAGCGTGACAATGTTTGCTTATATTATCTGAATATATGCAATGATTGAAGACGCTAGGCGTTTGAATATTCCAAGAAGTTGGGCGCTCAAAATTATCCTCTAAATCCCTTCCTTCGAGCTATAGTAACTTAATCATAAAATTGTTATGATGGGATGGATTAGAAGTATGGGTAAAGTATTTTACCTTACTTAGAAATTGTTAAGAGTGGAATCTAGAAGAATGCTATTAATATGGTGATATTAGTAGAACAATCAAACTCAAAGTATGACTCAATGGGTGATAGTATATGACTAACACGCCAAAGAAAATGAGCTAGTAAGACTAGCATTGTTTGATGTTGAATGATTCTTCTATAAAGGAAAGGGAATATTGAAAATAGAATTACAAAAAGATATATGGCAGAAAAAGAAGATAACTGGAAAGTCCAGCTCAGGAGTATATGCTTGATATACAAGTTATAGATGTATTACTAGTTAACAAAGTATTTTTGGGTATTTTGATACCACATTGGTTGGTATGAGTTGTCATACAAAGCAACGCAATGAAAGAAATACAAGGGCCTAAAAGGAACTAGTAATAGATGTGGAATCGATTATGACAAGAACATAAATAAAGTGTTATTGTGTTCATTATCGTATCGAACCAACCAGTCAAGATTTATTTGAAGAACTTAATAATTTGTTATTTTGTTCTAGTCTTTTGTGAGAACAAATGAGATTGTTCAAACTATGATCATATTCCATAATTGATGGATATGTTAATATAAATCATGTTGGTAAAGTAAACATCTATAAGACTAAATGCTAAACGTTGCAAGACGTTGAAGAGTTTCACTTAAATTGTGACACCACCATTTTAGTTCATATCGGAAAGGAAAACATGAAGGAACTCCATATTGATGGACTTCCGGAGTCATTTTATTGACGCTTGTGAGACCTCTTCCAAAAGATGACTAGAATTCTGTTCTTAGGCCAAAGTAGAATGGACGACTAATTTAGTGGAGATTATACATATTGATGTATATAGTCCATTATGTGTAGTCATGTATGGTGGATTAATTTTTCCTTCATAAAATTCTGTCGATGATTTAAGTAGATATGTGAGTATATCTATTTAAAGGGAACAGAGTTTGACATTTTGAATTGGTTCAAAAGGTTGTTAATATGAAGTTAAAATCAATGTAACAAGATAATCAAGTATTTATGATTGGATCATAAAGGATAAAGTTTGAGTTACAAGTTTAGCAAAACATCTGAGAAGTTGCAGAATTGTTCTACAACTTATACTTCTCGAATACCCCACATTAGATTGGAGTATTCAAAAGACAAAATCAAACCCTGTTTGACATGGTAAGATTAATAAAATTGCCATTATAATTTTGTAGTTTATACATTAGTGACAACCGTTTTCCACTGAAAAGAGCACCATCATGATCCGCTGAAATTGACAACATATAAGATATGGTTTGGGTAGTTACCCGAATTGTCACTTTCTTAAGTTTTGGTATGCATAGCATGTGTAAAATGTTTACAACCAAAATAGGATAAATATATGTTTATAAGGTTATCCCAAATAAAACATTGGGTATTTCTCCTATCACCGAACCAAAAGACAAATGTTGTTTGTCAGAAAGGGTTGATTTCTCGAGAAAGTAGTTCTTGCGAAACAAGTGAGTGGGAGCACAGTACAAACTCAACAAGGTTAGAGAATCTTCGTTATCATGTCAAGAGTAGCGCAGCACTGGAAGTTGTTCCGGGGTTTACTATTTTGACTAAGTAGAAGACACTACAAATGTTGTAGATACTTCAAATGAGTTTGCGAGCTGTACCAGAAAAGTCCAAAAACTTTGTACTTAGAACAACTTGTGGTTTAAGTGTAAAGTGTTGTTTTGACAACAAAAGGACCTGGACCTTATAAAGGAAGCAAATGATGGGCCCTGACTTCGTAAAATTGACTATGAGTCATTATATCCGCCATAGTATCCTTGTATGAATATCAAGTATGTGACTTGGTAGTCCTTTCGATAGGCATGATGCCTGACGATAGCAAAAGGGTCTATATAGCGACAAAGACATGGATTTTACATCTTTTGAAAGTTGTACTTATCGAAAAGTTGTTTTCGATGAAGTTCAAAGAGTTAACTACTACAAGATTTTGATCTTCCGTAGTGATGCTTTAGTCTTTGCGGATAGTTCTAGCAAAAGATTACATATTATGATATGGAAGTTGAATAACAAAACCAACTCTCCTCTCGAGGAAGTTTGATCAAGGATGTGTACTTGACACAGTCTGAGAGTTTTGTAAAATTCAAAAGGTTGCTAGAAAGGTATGCACACTTCAATGGTTGAAGTGAGCATAACGAAGTTGAAATCTTTAGCTTAATGAAGTTATCAAAAGAGTTTTATTCCATCATGAATGATAAAGATGCTTGTAAAGTTACAAGAAATTAAGTGGGAGCGCTATGACATATTTTGATTGGAAAATATGTATTTTAAATTAACACTATTAAGATTTTCATATTGATGAAAGGCTTAGAAGATATTGGGCATATATATCTATAAAAGATGGATTGAAGCGCCTGATATGATTGAAGCCAAATTACATAGATGAAATATTGAAGTAAGTCAATATGAAAATGACAAGAAGGAGTTCTTGTCACATGGAAAATAATTGAGCAAGATTCATGTGTTTTGACACATGATGAGCATCATTGAAATTGAGATTTCTAAGTCATGTTTCCATGCTATGTACACAACCAGATGAGTCCTATGCTATAAAATGTTATAGTAGGATAATTCATATGATGATTAGACGACAGTGGGAGAGATCCTTGTGTCATTTTAGAAATGCTAAGGATATGTTTTCCTATATAGTAATGACAAAATATTAGTTGTAATATGTTACACTAATAGTCTTGTCATTTATTCAAGTAATTTTATCTCAAATAAAATATGTGATGAAGGGTAGCACAATAGGATGGAAGAAAGTTCCATGCTGGATTTGAAAGAGTTTCAAAAATTAAAATATTGTGACAGATACTACAACAAAGGCTAAAGTATATCGTTGTGTTAACAACTGATTATAAGCGTATTTTGTGTCAAGGAGTTCTTTATTGAACTTGGTGAATTTCCAAGAATGCTGAAACTATGAAGCTACATTTTCACAATGTTAGTAACATCAGTTTAAGCTGAGGAATTAAGGTATCACCGGAACTTGGTGAGTTTCCAAGAATGCTAACACTATGAAGCTACATTTTCACAATGTTAGTGACATCAGTTTAAGCTGAGGAATTAAGTTTTCATCAATTGACCATATATATATACAAAGCCATCTCATTAGAGAATGAGTGATGCGTGTAGACGCAAAGAACATGCAAATACAATAGAACCTGAACAGTTCAGATCTTTTTGATGATGTTTACCGCATGCGAAGCATGGTAATAACACTGGTACGCCATATGTGTTAAAGTGCTTACAGACTAGATTATTGACTCTAGTGCAAGTGGGAGACTGAAGGGAATATGCCCGAGAGGCAATAATAAAATGGTTATTATCTTATTCCTTGTTTATGATGAATGTTTATTTCTCATGCTAGAATTGTATTAACCGGAAACGTTGATACATGTGTGCTTAATAAACAAACAATGGTTCCTAGTAAAGCCTCTCTTTTAACTAGCTCGTTGATTAATAGATGATCAAGGTTTTCTGATCATGAACATTGGATGTTATTAATAACGGGGTCATGTCATTAGAAGAATGATGTGATGAACATATACCCAAAGAGAATATAGCAATGCGATCAAGTCATTTAGTTTACATTGTTATATCAAACATACGAAGTAACTTATTCCTTAGACCATGAGATCATGTCAATCACTGATACCGGAAGAGTGCTTTGATGGCATCAAACGTCACACCGTAACAGGGTGACTATAAAGGTGTCGTTAAGTATTCGGAAAGTATTAGTTGAGGATCATGGATCAAGAGTGGGATTTGTCCATCCAAATGACGGAGAGATATACTCTGGGCCCTCTCGGTGATATCACATCGAAACCGCTTGCAAGCACGTGATATGATCACAAGGATGTTATATCACGGGAACGAGAAAAGAGTACTTGTCGGTAACGAGATTGAACAAGGTATGGTTGATACCAATGATCGAATCTCGGACAAGTAAAATATCGCGAGACAAAGGGAATAGTTCACGGCGTTGTTGGTTCACACGATCACGAGAGTCATCGTTGAATATATAGGAGTCATCACGGATCTCCAGATCCCGCTGTTGATTATTGATCGGAGAGGAGTCTCGATCATGTCTATCTTATTCGCGAACCGTAGGGTGACACACTTAAGGTTCGATGACGCGTTTGAGAGGATACGGAATATCGAAGAATACTTTGGACAGCACCGAAATTGTTTCGGGGAAAATTGAAATAGTTCAAGGGGTTTTTCGTCGAATGGTTGTTAATAGAATTAACAAATGATTCGAGGTGCTTTATGAAAATGTTTGTTAATAGAATTAACAAATGCTGAAATAAAGAAATAAAAATGTTTTATTGATTTATTAAAGAAAAACTCTTGGATTTTCTAAGTGGGGTTTAAAGGAAAATGAGTGGGTGTGAGTGGAGTGTCCACTCACATCATGAGGGAAGAGGTGGGGGCACACCATGGGGCTGGCCGCACCCCCCTTGGGCTGCCTCCCCCCTCTCCTATAAAAGGAGGGTGAGAGCTCTCCCTCCTCCACACACTTGGCCACTTCCCTTTCCCTCCACCCGCTGCTCCATTTCATGGTCTCCGGCTTGGCGAAGCCCTGACCGTGAGATTCTTCACCACCACCACGTCGTCGTGCTGCTGGAGTTCCAAGGGATCCTCTACTTCCGCGCCCCGCTGGAACGAGGGAACGGAGGTCGTCATCAACCGTACGTGTGACCGATCACGGATGCACCGCCGGATTGCGGTGCCATCTTCTCGCTATCGGGATCGGTGTGAGTACGACTACGCCAACAACGAGATTTGATCTCGTACCACTTTGAGTCTTCGAGGGTATGTGTTCTCCTTAACCCTCTTGTTGCCCGTTGCAATTCGTCTCCTAGATTAGATCTTGGCCTTTCGGGTGTCTCTCGTGTAGGAAAATTTTTGTTTTCTATGCTACGTTCCCCTTCAATTTATGCGTCTTGTATGTGGATCTTTACTTTATAAATGAGACAACTATTACGATGCAAAAAAAAATCTTAATCTTGTAGGGGTTAGATAAATCGGACCCGCGACTCTCAATCCCTGAAATTAGGATCCTAAACTAACAATTCCCGGTCTAAATCCAACCTTACAACCGTTTGCTGCCAAAAACACTGACGTGGTAATGCTTCACCGGGATTTCAGTGGCGGGGCAACAAAACGATGTTTTTAGGGGTTCGAATAGGTAAGTGAGAGAGAGAGACCATGTGAGGAGACCTAAGCGCCTAGTAACCGAGGACGTAGTTCTCCACTGCCGCTGCCGCCAACGGATCTCCCATCTCTGACCACCTCTGGCCAAACCCATCACATTTGGAAAACTCCCAGCATACTCTCTCCATCCATCCCCAAAATATTGACTCCCGAGTCGCCCCGCACGAGGGCGACTCCGGAGGGTCCCGATTCAATTGAGAAAACCGATGCCCGATCTTCCCCCACCGGCCGCCGCCGCCGGCGGTGGTGGCGGCCACGCCATGGCTGTCAAAGAAGGCGGGCGGGGCTGGCGTAGCCTGCCGGATTCCCTTCGTGCGCGGGGGAGGGGGGAGGGGAGGAGGGGGGGTCGGCTCCTTGATGGTGTAGGTGGAGGTATGGCAGTGGGATGGTGGTGCTCCGCTATGTGCGGCGTCTGTCGTCGTGCTGCAGGGAGGCATGGATGGGGTTGAGAGGGACGAGTGTGTGGTGATGGCCGGAGGAGACGACATAGAACCTACGGCGATGGCGCTACTGCGCATGCCTAGGGTGAAAGATCGAGAGGTTAACTAGAGTGGGGTGAATAGGTTAACTATAAATTTTAACTTATTTTTCGATTTAACAAGAGAGTGCTCAAATGTGGATTGTCTATATTATGCAACTAGGTGAACAGTCCTATATATTGAGCAAATACAAGTAGCACAAGGTATATATATGACTAAGATAGTAGCAATAAGTAAAGGTAACTTGAGGGATAACCGAACACAATGACGCGGAGATGTATCCCAAAGTTCACTTCCCAATGGAAGCTAATCTCCGTTGCAGCGGTGCGGTGCCACCAAAGTGGAACACCGAGTAACCCTCAAATGGCACACCGTATCTCCTTCGAGTCCTTCCACCGATGTGGAGAGGACCGAATCACTATGTTGCCGTTGAGGTTGACAATTAGAACCTTTACAAGGATGAGCCACACTCCACAACTTTGGAGGGTCCTCACCAAATCCCGGGAGCCACCAAGACTCCGGGAAGCAAGATCCACGAGCACAGGAGCTTCGGGGACAACAACAAGGCTCCAAGATCCGATGAGCTAAGAGCAACAAGGTTCTTGCCTCCAATGAACTAGGAACAACAAGATCCCTAGGGGATAAGTGGGTTGATGACAAATCGACTTGGTGGAGTTGTAGATCTAGTGCTTCTCCTCCAAATACCAAGAGATCAAAGGCTTTGGTTGGGTATTTGGGGAGATCCTTGAAGCTTGGAGTGGTCACAAATGGTGGATAGAAGTGTCTCAAGTGACAAGTGCTCAAGAAGGAAGAAGACCGTGATGACCCACAAGTATAGGGGATCGCAACAGTCTTCGACGGAAGTAAAACCCAAATTTATTGATTCGACACAAGGGGAGCCAAAGAATATTTATAAGCCTTAACAACTGAATTGTCAATTCAGCAGCACCTGAAAGTAGACTTGCTCGCAACAATTTATCAGTGGTAACAGTTTTATAGCAGCAATAGTAGTAAAATAGCTGCAGGAATAAAATAGTAACAACAGTAACAATTACCGGAAACAGGAGGATGAAAATACCGTAGGCAAAGGGAATGGATGAACGGGTGTTGCATGGACAAGATAGTTCATGTAATAATCTAAACATGAGCATTGCAGATAATAATAATAAAGCATCCAAGTTATAGGCAAACGATATGCATGTGTTCCAATATAGTCATACGTGCTCGCAATAAGAAACTTACACAACATCTTTTGTCCTACCAGCCCATTTGCAACGGAGCCTCAAGGAAAACTACTGGTAATTAAGGTGCTCCTTTTAATAAAGCACCGGAGCAAAGCATTAACACTCTGTGAACACACGTGATCCTCACATCACAACCATCCTCTCCGCTTGTCCCAATTTCTGTCACTCTGGGCCTCGGGTTCCGGACAATGACATGTGTAGACAACTTGCAGATATGATCAAGAAACATAATTATACTCATGAAACAATAACATGTTCAGATCTGAGATCATGGCACTCGGGATCTAAGTGACAATCATTAAGCATAACAAGTTGCAACAACAGTAGAAAACACTAACAATGGATACTAGGCACTATGCCCTAACAATTTGGCATTATTACATGATCAATCTCATCAAATCTCTTCCATCCCTTTCAGCCTACAGCGGTGTTTACTCACACATGGACGGGGGAAACATGGATGGTTGATGGAGAAGAGGTGGTGGTGACGATGGACATGATCTCCTCCGAATCCCCGTCCCGGCAGGGCGGTGGAACAGGAACTTCTGATCCCCGAATTGAGTTTTGAGGTGGCGGCGACGCTCTGTTGTGTTTCTGTGGAATATGACGAACCCTCTGTTGTTTTAGGGTTACAGGCGATAAGTAGTCGAAAGGGGAGCCCGAGAGGGTGCCTGGAGGCCCCACACCACCAGGTGGCGCGGCCTAGGGGGAGGCGCCCAAGGGTGGTGTGGCCCCCTCCAGGCCCCTCTCCGGGTCTCCTTCTGGCTCCGAGGGTCTTCGGGTGTTTTAAGGTCTTTGGGATCTTTTCTGGGCATTTTCTCGAAAGTTGATTTTTCTGCACAAAAACCAGGCACCAAGGTAATTCTGCTGAAAACAACGTTAGTCCGTGTTAGTTGTATCCAAAACTCACAAGTTTAGAGGCAAACAATAGCAAAAGTGTTCGGAAAAGGAGATACGTTTTGGACGTATCAACTTCCCCCAAGCTTAGCTTATTGCTTGTCCTCAAGCAATTCAGTGACAACTGAGTGCGATAAAAGAACTTTTACGAACATATTTGTTTCATATGATGTAAATATACTCACTATATGATCAAGTGTTTAGACAATTCATAATAAGAAGTATGCAACATAAAAGTCACCTAGCAGTTATGCAAACCATGAAGAGATACCAACAAACTAATAATAAACAACATGAAGTATATCAATCTACAGGATTGCAATGCTCATAATAGGGTATGATAAAGTGTACTTGCTTTCCCTTAATAATGGAGCAAAACATAAATGCTAGGACACATCAAATGAAGACTAGAAGTAAAGATATCAAAGATACAAGCATCAAAATTCTACCACAATCAACCGTGTTCTAGGACAAGCACATTTCACTAAGAATAACAACCATGCTCTCAAGAAGGTGCATAAAGTGAGAAGGTGAAGACTCGGCATAAAAATAAAAGAAATATCTTTTGCAGAGGGAAGCAGGGATTAACTCATGTGCTAGAGCTTTTTATTTTATAAACAGAGGTATTGAAAACATTTTTTAGAGAGGTGTATGCTATTTCAACGAATGGTAAACAGACAATAAAGTACGTCACAAGCCAACTAGACTTCACAAGAGCGGGTCCCATAGAAGGACGCATCTGGGTAGAAGGTCATCCATGTTTCTCTTTTTTTACACAATTATGCTTTGACTGATAAGTCAGGGGCAAAAATAGTGAAGATAATTTATAGTAACCAATTTTGGGGCTGGGCACCCCACCGCTAGCTATTCTATCATTTGGATAAGCGGATGAAACCACTAGTACAGGGTGTGAAATCCAATCAACGAGTGAGATAAATAAATTCTATTTACGTTCTCATGAGCTAAAACAGGGGCACAAAACATGAATAATTTTTTTGATGATTTTAAAGGTAGCACATGAGAAATTTATTTGAAGTGGCGGTTAAATACCACATATAGGTAGGTATGGTGGACACATTTGGAAAAATTTGGTTTTGGGGAGTTGGATGCACGAGTAGAGCTCATACTCAGTATAAGTGAAGGCTAGCAATAGACAGAGAGCGACAACCAAGAGAGCAACAACTGTCATAATCATGCTTGCGACAAAAAAAATTTAATAGGAAGTGGAAGGAAGGCTATATCATGGTTGCAAGGTAAACATATGATAGGATCGAGACACAAGCATCGAATCATAAGGCTATAATAAAGGCAACGGGAAGAATCGGTAACAAGTGATGAAAGGCAGCCATAGGTAGCAAGTGAGTATACTTGCCTGGTAACCAGCAAGTAGAGGTACATCCGAAGAACTTGTCGTTGCTCACATCATCTCAACGTCCTATCCGCGAAGAAGCAACGAACTAGAACAAACACCGGATGCAACAATTACTTCTACGGCAAAAGATCCAGCATGATCAAGATATGGATGCATGACAAGTTTAAGGATGCATCAAAGATAAACTAGTTGACATAGTAAACATATTTAAATGGGCCCATATGCAATTTGGATTGCATATGGAAAAGCCCATGAAGCCCATGAATTAATGTTGAATTAAATGATTTACAAATAATCATCATGTGAAAGTTGATTAGAATGATGCATGGATGATGAAAACAATAAGAAAACAACAATAGCTTCAATTTGATATATTGTTTACCAAGTTTGGAATTGTATTTATTAAGTTATGAACTTTGGCATTTTAAATGATTTAAACAAACATTTGTTGTTTTCACCAATTTTAAATGTTCAAAACAGATAACCAAATTTATATTTGGAAAGAACACACAATTTTAGGTGGAATACATATTTCATTTGTTGAATTTGGATTTAAAATGAGCAAGTTATCAAATTAACAATTTTAAATGCATTAATTAAGAAATAGTTGTTTTCAGCAATTTAATTTATTCAAAATAGAAAACAAAGTTTATATTTGGAAAGCTTATTCAATTTTGCATGGACAACATATTTTACATGTTGGAATTGGATTTGAATTGCCCAAGTTATGAATTTTGCAATTTAAAAGGTTTAATTAAAGCATTGAATTATTGCACCACTTTTAATTAGGAAAAACAGTAAACAAATTGTATTGAAAAGGTTGAAAACTTTTAGCAAATGTTTCACTGAACATTTTGAGCTATTAAACATAATTTTTGGACCATTATTGAATTTATTATGCATTTTTCCATAAGCATTTTTATTCTGCCCTTTTTAGTAAACAGAAGGAAACATGTTCAAATTTAATTCAATTGTGACCAAATAAAATACCAATGTGTAGAGTTTGTTAAGAAAAAAATTTTAGAGCCCAAGTTTGCTCAAATTGGGTGAACAGAACTCAAGTTATGAATTCCCAAAGTTTCAAATTTTAATAGCCATTTCTGTATTTAATTATTTAGTGCAAAAATTATTACAGAAACATGTTGCAACTTTGTGACTAATAGAAAGAGCACAAGATTCGGAATCCATAGCAATTTGAATCATTGAAATTGGAGCATTTTTCAATTTGTTATGGATTTTACAATTAAAGACTCAGTTCTGTTTTTCTGGATTTCGGGAAATAAAAGAAAAAGGCCGAAAAAAAGAGGTGGCTTTGCGCCTCGGGGGGGATTCGAACTCGGGGCTTCCAGCGTGCGGGACAGGGCGCCAAGCCACTAGGCTGCTGTGCGTTCGTGTTAGATCTATGATGCGAGGTTGTTTTGAGGTGAGCATCGTGCGGAAAACTGAAACTGCACAACTTACTGAATTTAGACGAGATGAACTGACGGACGCTGGGAGACGGCGGTGGTGCCTGTGCCGCTCGACGGCGGTCATCCGGGGCAGCTTTGGCCCCCGTGCTTCTGCGAGGACGTAGAGGATGGAGTGGGGGTTCGATTCTCGGCCTCGATTGTCCTTCTCGTCGACCATGGCCTTGGCTCCATGACCTCCCATCTCCTGCTATGGAGGTGGACGTGGTGGAGAAAAACAGGGACGAAAAGGAGTGGAGAGAGGGGTGGCGGCGGAGAGGAAGATGGGTAGGGAGAGGGCTAGGGTTTGGGAGGAGGAGAGGGGGGCTTTATGCCGTGGGGGGGGGGAAGGGAGCAGGTGGGGTGGTGGCGACAGGAGGGTCACGCCCTCCTCGTGCCCGCTCCTGTACGGAAGGAAGAAGGAGGGGGGTAGCGGGCCAGAAAGGAGGAAGGTGGGATGGCCCATTTGGGCTGGCCTGCCTCCCCCTGTGTTTTTATTTCTTCTTTTTTTTTGTAAAAGAGAGACAAGAGAGAAAAGAAAGGGGTTTAGGGTTTTGCTTATTTTATTTTATGCAATATTTTACTGAGTTCAACATGCCATTTACCCAAGTGCATGACAGCTGAGTTTTGAATTTTTTTGAAATTGTGCTCATGTTTGAATTTAAATTTGAAATTCAAATTAGGGTTTTAATAGAAGGGGTTTTATTAACCAAGCAATATTTATTTTCCACTTCAATTTCATTGAAAACAATTTGAGTGTGAAACAAGAGTGCATTGTTTGAATTTCTTAAATTGGTTTGAAAGTTTTAATTGGTTTGAAAACAAGTGCAATGCATATGATGCATGATGCTATGCAAAAAAAGAAAAAAAAAACAACCAAATCTAATTGGGGGAAATCCCCCGGGTGTTACAAGTAGTTGATCTTCAGAGCCCCTACCATGCTCTACTCGGTAGGCCTGCCCTCAGTAAGTTCATGTCCTCAACTCATGCAGCCTACCTGAAGATGAAGATACCTGGTCCCAATGGAGTCATCACCATCTCGGGCGATCACAAGCGTTCCTTGGAATGCGCGTCTGCAAGTTCTCAGCTGGCGGAAGCCATGGTCATTGCTGCCGAGAAGAAGAAGATACATGAGGTGGTCGCTATGGTGCAAGCAGCACAAGGTGGTGCGCCTGGCGTGCCGGGTTCCCAGTACGGAACGGCTTTCCAGGCGTCCCAGGAGACAAAGAAGGTCCAGGTTGATCCTGAGTTCCCACACCGTGCTGCCATCATTGGCACCGGGTTGGAAGAGAAATAGGAAAGCGAGCTCATCCACTTCCTCCGTGAGAATCGAGATGTCTTTGCATGGTCCAATGAGGATCTGCCGGGCGTCCCGAGGGAGTTGGTTGAGCACTCGCTGCATGTGCGGCATGACGCCAAGCCGGTTAAGCAGGCTATGCGCCGCTTTGGTGATGAGAGGAGGAAAGCCATCGGTGATCAGATCACCAAGTTGCTGATCAGTGGATTTATCATGGAGGTACTGCATCCGGATTGGCTAGCCAACCCGGTCATGGCTGAGAAGAAGAAGGAGGACCCCAAGGCCGATACTACATGGCGCATGTGCGTGGACTACACCGACCTGAACAAGGCCTGCCCCAATGATCCATTCCCGCTACCCCGCATAGATCAGGTGATCGATTCCACTGCCGGGTGTGAACTTTTGTCTTTCATTGATGCCTACTCTGATTTACATCAGATAGCTCTCAACCCGGATGATCAAATAAAAACTGCCTTTATTACCCCGTACGGGGCTTATTGCTATCGTGTCATGTGCTTTGGGTTGCGGAATGCTGGGGCTACCTATCAGAGATGCATGCAGAAATTCTTGCATGATCAAATTGGCAAAAATGTGCAGGTGTACGTAGATTACATTGTCATCAAAACGAATAAAACACATACTCTGCTTAGTGATCTTGAGGAAACCTTTGCCAACTTGCGAAAATACATAATAAAGTTGAATCTGACTAAATGCACCTTTGGCGTCCTGGCTGGCAAGTTACTCGGGTTCTTGGTATCCAGTCGGGGCATTGAAGCCAATCCTTCAAAAATAAAAGCTATAGAGAGCATGTCTTTGCCGAGATCACTGAAGGATGTGCAAAAGTTCACCGGATGCCTGGCTTCTCTGAGCCACTTCCTGGGCAGAATGGGCGAGAAGGCCTTGCCTCTTTACCAACTCATGAAGAAGAGCGACAAGTTTGTCTGGACACCACAAGCTGATGTGGCATTCAAGGAACTGAAGACCATGTTGGGTAGCGCTCCCATCCTGGCTAGTCCACTACCCAAAGAGCCAATGCTGCTCTATATTGCAGCAACCAACCGGGTAGTGAATGTGGTGATAGTGGTGGAGAGAGAAGAGGAGGGCAAGACTGTGCAGCGGCCAGTGTACTATCTCAGTGAGGTGCTATCCAGCTCCAAGCAGAACTACCCGCACTACCATAAGATGAATTACGGCGTGTACCTGGGTGCCAAGAAGCTCAAGAATTATTTCCAAGAGCATCCCATCACGGTGGTGAGTTCTGCTCCCATCTCGGATATCATGGGCAACAAGGATGCAAGTGGCAGAGTAGCCAAGTGGGCGATCGAGCTAGCCACGTACACTCCTGTGTACGTGAGAAGAGAAGCCATCAAGTCACAGATTCTGGCGGATTTTCTAGTGGATTGGGCTGAGGTGCAGTATGAGCCTCCCTTGCCGGAAACCAACTACTGGAAGATGCATTTTGATGGCTCCAAAGTGAAGGAAGGCCTTGGTGCTGGCGTAGTGCCTACGTCACCCAAGCGAGATCAAATCAAGTACGTACTGCAGATTCATTTCAAGGCATCTAACAATGTGGCCGAGTATGAGGCAGTGGTGCACGGGCTGAAGGTAGCCAAGGAGATTGGTGTGCAGCGTATTATCTGCTATGGCGACTCGGATTTGGTGGTGCAGCAGGTATCCGGCACCTGGGATGCTCTGGATGCCAACATGGCGTCCTATCGGTTTCTGGTGCAAACCATGACTGGTTTCTTTGAAGGGTGTGAGTTCCAGCATATACACCGAGCAGAGAATAATGCAGCTGACGAGCTGTCCAAGTTGGGGTCTTCTCGGCAGTTCATCACGGCTGGGATTGCCTTGGAGCATTTGAGAAAGCCATCTATCAAGACATCCCCCAACTCAGAGTCTATATTTGTTCCTTCTCTGCAAGCAGAGGAAGCTGTTCCAATGGAGATTGACTGGGAGGCTGCAAAAGAGAACCCGGGGACTGTCGTCTCCAACCCGGGGACTGGCACCTGCAACCCGGGGACTGCTTCATTCAACCCGGGGACTGTCGCATTCATTGAGGGGATCATTTCTCAGTACTCGGGGACTCGTTCCCAACAAAGAAGAGGTCTTGGTGGCTGATCCAATGGAAGTGGACGAACCAGTGTTTCCCACACGGGAGACACCGAGTTGGGCTCTGCCCATATTATCCTTTCTAACGGATGGCACCTTGCCGAGTGACGAGGTCACAGCCAGGCAGATACAAAGAAGATCCAAGGGCTACATTATCCTCAACAAGGTACTGCACAGAAGGAGTCCTACTGGCGTGCTGCAACGCTGTGTTGAGCCAGAGGAAGGAGAAGAAATTCTTGTGGAGATACACCAGGGGGAATGCGGGCATCACGCCTCTTCTCGGGCTTTGGTCAACAAGGCTTTCCGGCATGGCTTCTTTTGGCTCACTGCCTTGAAGCAAGCTGAAGATATAGTGAGAAAGTGCAACGGCTGCCAGAGGTTCGCAAGTAAGATTCATATGCCGGCTTTCGAGTTGAAGACCATTCCCATTACTTGGCCATTTGTAGTTTGGTGTTTGGATATGGTGGGGCATTTCAAGCCGGCTAGAGGCAACATGACTCACATCTTGGTCATGGTTGACAAGTTCACCAAGTGGATTGAGGTCAAGCCTATTCGTAAGTATGATGGAGTCACAGCTGTGAGTTTCCTGAAGGATGTGATCCTGAGATACGGCTACCCGCACAGCATCATCACTGATAATGGCACAAACTTTGCTGAGGGTGTTTTCGCAAGATTCTGCAAAGAGAAGCGGATCCGGCTTGATGTTGCATCTGTTGCGCATCCGGCCTCCAATGGGCAAGTTGAGAGAGCAAATGGCATGGTGCTATCCGGCATAAAGCCAAGGCTGATGGAGCCATTACAGCGAACCCCTGGTTGTTGGCTGGACGAGTTGCCGGCGGTGTTGTGGAGTCTAAGGACTACCCCTAACCGATCAACCGGATACACACCATTCTTCCTGGTATATGGAGCTGAGGCCGTGTTGCCCACTGACCTAGAGCATGACTCGCCCCGAGTAACCCTCTACACTGAGGCGGAGGCGAGAGAAGCTCGAGAAAATGACGTTGACCTGCTAGAAGAAGCAAGAGAGTTAACTCTGTCACGTTCAGCTGTCTATCAGCAAAACTTGAGGCGTTATCACAGCCGGAAAGTAAACCCAAGGGTTTTCCGAGAAGGAGACATGGTCCTTAGGCTCGTGCAACGCACGACCGGGATGCACAAACTGTCCCCTCCGTGGGAAGGGCCTTTCATTGTGAGCAAGGCTCTGCACAATGATGCCTACTATCTGGTTGACGCACAGGCACCCCAGAAGAACAGGCCGGATAGAGCTGGAGAGGAATCTAAGCGCCCCTGGAATGTAGCTCTACTCCGCCGTTTCCATTCATGAGCAGAAAGTTGTATGTATCTCCTCAACCGAGTTAAAATTCTAGTTGGCACTCCGAATTCAAACTCGGGGACTGCCCTTGTCCAAATTTGTTCTGTGTTGTTCTACTCTGTTTTACATTTGTCTACTCGGTTGCTCTACTTAGAATTTCATAAGCATATCTAGTAGTGTGTTTAAACCCAAGGGCCAACTCTTTGACTCTGCTGCTGTCCGCAACCCGGCTTCATGGCAAGCAAGAGAACAAGCCAAGGGTCAATGGGCACACGAAAAATTGCTAAGGAGAAGAGGGGTGTAGCAACCGAGTAGGGTGTTCTTGACTATTTCTGTTGTTTCTTTTTCGGCTAAGTGTTGGGCCGCGTTACTATGCATTTTTCTAAGTGGCTAAGTATTTGAAACTCAAACTTTGAAATCTTGTGACTCGACTACCAAAAAAGCCACAAGTGGCAGGTAAGAGCTGAGACAAAGAGAATGAGTGGATAAAAAATGCAACCCGGGGACTTGCATAGAAACGCAACCCGGCATTGAGACAGAGTTGCTAAACTGATAACTGGATTAAAAATGAGTAGCAAAGGACTTAATTGTATTGATTACATATGCACCCGGCATCCCGGGGATCTGATAAAAGTTTGGAAGTAAGACTTGCAGGAATTACACGATAGTGGAAGCAGTGTTATCCGCGTCAGTGTTGGCCGAGGAAGCTTGATCGGAGGTTGCTGTAGCCACGGAGATGGGATCCGTTGTCGAGTCGGAGGCTAGCGGGTAGAGACCGTCCGTAGCAGCAGCAGTCACGCCCAACTCGGGAGCCGACTCTTGGATCACCATCTCGGTGGTGATGGTGGTCTCCTGCGCGGCGGACTGCGGCTGCTTGGCCTCTGGGTTGCTGGCCAACTTGGAGTCTTCAGCATTGCCTTGCTGCTCGCTACTCTCCGTCCCCTTGGTTTTCTCCTGCTTGGATCCCTCCTTGTCGGCGTCCTCCTCGAAGTCGGCCAAGTCTTCGTTCTTATCATCGTCCTCTTCTCCAACGTCTGTGTTAGGCTCGGTGGGGCCGTCGATGAAGACGCTGGTGTCGGCGTAGGAAGCGAGCTCATAAGCCACCTCTTTTCGGCGAGCGACACAATCCGGTTTTTCAGTCCACTTGGAGTCTTCACGGCGTGTGCTGATCCTTTGGAGGTCCAGGTTCTCGTACCAGGAGAGAACAAAGTGCAGCAGCTCGTCAGCTCCTGCCCGAGCTGCGGAAGCATGCCATTTCTTGAGCTCTACCTTGACCTCGTCCAAGTGATCAGCAATCTCGCGGAAGGTTTCCGGGACCTCCTTCCCGGGCCAGAAAAGCTTGTGCAACTTGATACCAGTGGACATCATGGAGGTGCCCAGGCCCTTGAGGGAGCAGATCTATGTCTTGATGTTGAGGAGATGGTCATTGATGCTGGAGGTGTCGTCGATGTTCAGACCAGAGGCAGCCCTAGCCTGTTTTGCCTTCTCCAAAGCGGGCACACCAGCGAAATGGAGTTCCGGGAAGATATCTTCATAAGGAACTAAGTTGAGTCAGAAACCGAGAAGAAGTGAAACAGAGAAGAAGGAAACAAAAGGAGAAAAGGGTAGCGGCAACTCACATTCCATTTCTACCAGCAGTTGCCCCAGTTGGATCTTCCAGCCCTCTGCTTCTTGGAGGTACTTGTCGTGGACGTGGCACGAGTCATTGATTTGGACCTCAAGGGCTCGGTTCCTATCCTTGAGCATGCTGATCTCCAGTTCGAGTGCTTTCTTCTCAGCATTGGCTGTCCTCTCAATCTTCTGCTTCTCGTCGACGTGGTTGATGGCAGTCTGGAGTGCGGCTTGGAGATCGAGTTGGAGCTTCTCGTATTCCGTCCTCTCGGCCACGCGCTCCTTCTCAATCTCTGCTTCTCGGGTTTGCAACTGGTTTTGTACCTCAGCAGGCGTGAGGCACTGCAAGTGTTGCTCCCGGAATTTTTTATACTCTTCTGCGAGAAGAACAACATTATCAGCAGAACAGCCAAGTAGGAAGATACAATAGCAGAAAAGAAAGAGGAAGGCTCACCTTCCAGAGTAGAGATCTTGCTCTAGGCGGAGGCGTCAAAAACTTCGCAATCTCGGTGCTTATCCATCAGATCCTTGAGCTTGCCTGCATAGAAGACAGAAATGAAGCAAAAAAAGCAAAAAACGGGCGTAAATACAAAACACACAAACCGAGATGCTAAAATCTTACCTTTGATCTCAGAGATCTGGAGAGTGAGTTCCAGAGCCATCTGCTCCATCGCTTCATGGTCCTTCTTGTCGGCTTCCAGAGCCTGGTTCTGTTCTCTGATGTTGCGGTGATTCCAGCGTAGCCGACAGAAAATCTTTGTCCTCTTCTGGGCGCTATCCTGCAGAGAAGAAAGGAAAAATGTAAGTTTTTTGGAAGATTCGGCCCGAGTAAATGTCAACTCGGTTGAGTCTTCACCTACTCGGACCGAATCTCGGGGACTGGGGGAATGACTAAGAGAAAAAGAGAAGAGAAAGGAGAAACCAGCAACTCGGAAAATGCAGAATGGAAAGACACTTACCACATAGCTTTGCTCAATGTCCTCTATGTTCTTGTGGAGGACGAACAACTTTCCGGCCAGGGTACAGCAGGGGCTGGCAACCGTCATCCCAACAGAGCCGACGTCAGCCTTGTTCCAGTCGGTACGGTAATGATCGATCTGGCCCAACTCAAGACAGTTCCAGGTGGGGTTGCCGTGCGCTTTGCTGTTCCAGGCCTTATCCACGTAGCCTACTCGGTCCAAGATGGCCGCAAGGCCTTCTTCGGGAAGCTCTTCCTCTTCTTCGCCATGGGAAGAAAGTTCATTGATGACCAATGCACCCTTCTTCCCCTTGGACTTGGAGGTTCCCACGGCTTGGCCTTCTTTGAGCGCGGCTAGACGCTTCTCGTCCTTGGACAACGGGATCTGGTGGCGCTGCGACAAGGTCATCATATACTCGGGGTAGGTGCGTGACGCGCTGCCGCTAGCACCAGCATTCTGTTTCTCGACGGGGCCAATGGTGACCCCGGAGGCAGCCGGGTTAGCGCTTGAAGCGGAAGGAGTCAGCGTCAGCTGAGTTCTCTTCACCTGCTTCCCGGACGGCTCACCTTGCGGCTTGGGGGGCGGCATCTGCTGCCTAGCCTGCGAAGCTGTGCGCTTTGGTTGTATCTGGGTTGCCTCGGCCGTCTTGATGATCTTCTTGGTGCTTGGCGTAGAGGCTGGCCGAGAAGAGGGTGGTGGCACTTGAAGAGTAGGCTGAGAAGGTGGTTGTGTTGGTGGAGGAATCGGTGCGCTGGGTGGAGTCACCTGCGGAGTTGGCGGCACAGGTGGCCGGCTACTCGGTGCAGCATCTGGCTGCACTTGGTCTTGGCGGGTTGGCTCCACCAGATCGTCTTCTACCCGCTGCTCCGCAGCGGGATCTGGCCTTGTGGCGGCAGTATCTTCTGCCCGCGGATCGGCCGCGGGGTCATCTTGCTGTTCTGCAGCGTTGTCTTCGTGCTGCTGCTCGGTGGTGGCATCTGGTCGCTTGAGGGCGGCATCTTCTTGCTGCTGCTCGGCAATACGATCAGTGTTCTCCTCTGCGGATGCGACAGGAGGAGTAGGCGGCCTCTCAAGGTTATCAGTAGCCTAGGCAGTTGGCCGCGCGTCAGGCGGCGACTGCTCGGAGGTGAGGTCCACTTCAACCCTGGCGCCATCGTTCTCGGCGCCAGTGTCTTCTTCTTCATTAACTGGGGAGGACGCACGCGCCCTTCCCCGTGGCTCTTGTTTCTCATCGTCATCCGAGAGCTCAACAGTCTCCGCTCGGGACGAGGCTGTCCGTGTCTGAGGAGCTGACGAAGTAGTGGCATCAGCGTCGAGAGGCGCGCTGGAGGAAGAATAGGGCAAGATCAGAAAGCAGAGAAGGGAATCAAGGGAAAGGTGCAATAGGAAGCGGCAATAAGTCAAGATGTACTCGGAGGAACACTTACCCTTTGCTGGTGGGGGCTTTCCTCTTGCGGGTAGCGAGGGCTTTGTTCGTTGGTTGCTTCTTGGTCCTTTTGGGGCAGGTGCCTGGGCACCACTGCCAACTCTCTTCCGAGTATTGGGAGCGGCCACCGATAGCGGATCGACGACCAGGACTTCCTCCTCGTCGTCTAACTCAGGATTCTCTGCAGAGTAGAAGAAGAAAGGAGTTAAAGCAAGGGGAAAGAGAGTCAGAGTTTATTGCTATCAAACAGAGAGGTGAACTCAATCACCTTCGTCATCTTTGGACCAATCCCGAATAGAGGCATCTGCTCGAAACTTACCGGGCTGAGTAGCGTTGGGGATACACAAGGTATCCTGAGTGTCATAGGCGGTCGTGTCATCCTCTTCTCGGTCCTTGGTCCAGTTGGCTTCGAAGATTTCATTGTCCTCTTCTCACTGGCGATCAATGTGCTGTTGAGTCAAACATAAAGCACAGTAAGTTGAGTTCTCGGCTAAGGTTCTACTCGGGGTAGAATGCAAACACAAAGCATATTCAGCTAAGGAAATCTATTCGGGTTAGCGTGCAAACACAAAGCATATTCAGCTAAAGTGTTTCTACTCGGGACAGCGTGCAAACACAAAGAACATTAAGCTAAGTGGTTCTAGTCGGAACATCATGCAAATACAAAGCATATGAAGCTAAGAGGAGTTCTACTCGGTGAGAACTACAAAGAATAAGGGTGCAGAGAAGAGCACTAACCTGAGTGATCTTCTTGGTGCGGCTATACGGCATAAAGCCGTAAGACCAGTTCTCGGTAAGCGAGGTCGACATGATGGATCTGGCCCAGATGGCCACCTCAGCCTTGGTGACCTCGAAAGTTGTCGTCCTGGTGCAATCACGGGGGCCTCCCATGTAGCACATCATGTGCACTCGGTGCTGGAGTGGGAGTACCCGGCGCGACATCCAGCACGCAATTGGATCGTCCTGCATCATCCCTTCTGCCACCAGCTCGGTCAGGCGTCTCTCAACCCGGAGGACGTCTGGCACGGTCTTCTTTGGGTGGCATCCCCAATTCTGCCCGGTGGGCAGCTCGTTCTTGAACTTCGGGAGCCCTATCCGGTCTTCTATGGGCTTCCCCTTCTTGGCGGGTACGTTCTTCACGTCAAGGAACCCGCGCTGCCACTTGCGCACGGTATCTAGCCCGAGAACTCTCGGGTGGTGTCCGGTGCGGCGCTGCAGCATCATCGCGCTACCCGTCTGGGTCATCACGCGGGGGGCCGAAGTGTTGCTGGGATCTGGAATCTTCTGTTTGCGGAGAAAGAAATACTTCACCCAGGTATAATGGTGGGGTGGACACCGAGAAAAGCTTCACACACGGTGGCGTGTGTGGAAAGCATGACTATGGCGTTTGGTGGGAGATGGTGAGGTTGAATGCCGAAATGGCGGAGAAAATCAGAGAAAAACTTGGAGATGGGAAGGCCGAAGCCGCGTTTGAAGTGGGATAAGAAGACAACGTACTCATCCTTGTCCGGTTTCGGGACGAGCTCGGTGCCCGGATGCCGGCAGACGATGCCGGGAGGGATGCGGCGGGTGTTAGCCAACCACTGGCAGTCCTCCGCGGTGACGTCCGAGCCCTCCCAGCCGGCTCGGGCGGGAACCGCATCGTCTCCGTGCGCCATGGAAGCGGAGTTGCTTGCGGGAGAGGAAGAGCTCGACGGTGATGCGCGGAGATGCGTTTCTCTCTCTCTCTCGCTGTGCGTGGGATGGCGGCGCTATGAGTGCTCGCGGTTGCGATGTGCTCAACGGCGGCGACAAAGGCGAGGGGGTGTGAGATTGGAGAAGGAGCAGGAAAGAGAAGGAGTGGGCGGCGCGGGGGTATTTATCTCGCGCCGCGAATTGCAGTTACCACCGGATTGATCGTGGGCATTGATCGTGCGGCGTGGGTTAACTGCCCGTTAGAAACGCACACAGCGCGAAACGCGCGCGTAACGGGCGCAGTTAATCCCACGTCCCAGATCGTGGGCTTTTGAGTACCGTTTGACGTGACCTAACGGGCCGTGGGCCCCAGGCGCAGAGTGTGGCACGTGCCCTGCTGTGTCCCTGGCACCGAGGCGTCGGGGGCACGGGGGCCTGACACGTGCCCAGTAGCGACACGAGAAGGTGGATTTGGTCCAATCCAACGGGATCGCGTTCGAAAATTCGCTAAGTCAATCTACTCGGCCGCGCAGTAGAGAGAATGCTCTACTCGGCTACCAGGAAAGTTATCTCGTAACCACAGTTGGAGAGATTTGAGAAGGAATTACTGGTTCAAGTTGAGGTGCAACTCGGTGTTACTGCTTCGAGAAGACAATTTGGTTTAAGCTGGCAGGACCCTGTGAACAAGTTCGCTGGACTCTACCAGCTTTGGGGACTAATGTCGGGAGGCTACCCCCGAGTAGGGGTAAGGAAAGTGATAAAGACGAAGATCAGAGTACTGTTGGCCGGGTAGGTGGCTACCCAGGTACCCTCTACCCGGTAGTCTCTATCCGGTCATAAGTATTGAAGGCCAAGAGGCGATAAGGAGAAAATTTGTATTTGTTCGGATAGCGGTCAAGGGGTCCGAGTAGATGGGCTGCGTTCCTACTCGGGCAAGAAGTTGTGACGCCCCGAGATCGGGCACTATGCAAATTTCAGCATTCCCGCTAAAATCCACATAATAACCGATTCCAGGTTGCTACTTGTGATAACATTACAACAGTTCACGAATACTCCACAACAACAACAGAAAAGATATATACAAGACGACTCAAACGAGTCAAGGATACAACTGATACAATACAAAGATCCAAATAACAGCGGAAGAAATAACATAACGTCCTGCTACGGACAAGATACAAATTGGACTAAGAGTCCTGAAGATAACCGAGAGCGTCCAATCCCTGCCCAGGCCAAGCCGGAGGGATTCCCAAGCTAACGTCGTCAGACTTCAAACCTGTTGACTGCAATGTTGAATATGCAGCCACGAAAAAGAATTCGTGGGTCAGTACGGTTAAGTACTGGCAAGTGGATAAACCATACTCACAAGATACCGGCGTAGCCAGTCATCACAAGATACAAATACTTTGGGATCAACGGAAAGGAAGGGATTATTGCAAATAAGCGGCAGCGGGCTGCACTAACCAACTACAGAGACTCACTACAACATCCGGCTAAAATAGGGGGATAAGATAGCGTATCGGAACCAACTACAACTACTCACGAAACAATACCCATCCAATGTCACCCCCTACTAAGGAAGCAACCCAAGGATAACTCACACTGTTGGATTAAGGATGGATCAAGTTATTGTGTCAATAAGACTATTACTAGTCAAGTATCATTAGTTAGGTGTAAGTTGTTCTGAGTACTTGTTAGCCAGTACTTTCACCAAGTCAACCATAACCGCGGAAAACACGACTTCTCGAGAAGATTTAACCCTGCATGGATGCACCAATTTGGCCGTACACGTAAGAATAACCCGCCAGACGGGGGATCAACCCACCAAGCGAGGTACTCAACACAATCCAACTCTTCTTCGCATCAAGCCCAAAGAACCACGTGCTGTGCGTGCGCGGCTAATCGAGCCCGCACGAAGAAAAGGGGGACCCTCATAGCACTGGAAGACCACGCCGCCCTAAATGCCGACTACAAAAGTTCCACCCTGGCCTCGGGTTCGCACCTGCATATGCATGCATCAAATGGAAAGCCCGAACTAAGTGTGGAGATTTGGACGAGATGCGAATCGAGTCAAATTGAGGGGGGCGCCCATACTCGCTTCCCACATGCGGTTAGTGCGCTCATCATGGATCAGTAGACAAGACCCTTTTCCTAACTAGGGTCGACACTAGCAGGCTTCAAAACCACGCCGGGCCTCCTGCCGGTGCCTTATCATCAAATTATTATTACCCAAAACATTAACATGTTGTTGATTGAATTGAAACCCAGCTATCAACTAAACATGTGATACGAAAGGAACAACAAGACTTGAGCACAAACAACACTAAGCATGCAACTACGACACGAGGGCCAACAAGGTAAACAAACAACAGTTAATAGGAAGTGAAAGGAAAAGGCTATATCATGGCTGCAAGGTAAACAATATGATAGGATCGAGACACAAGCATCGTATCAAAAGGCTAGAATAAGAACAACGGAAAGAACCGGTAACAACTGATGAAAGGCAGCCATTTGGCAGCAAGTGAGTATACTTGCCTGGAATCCAGCAAGTAGAGGTACATCCACAGAACTTGTCGTTGCTCACATCATCTCAACGTCCTATCCGGGAAGAAGCAACGAACCTCGAACAAACACCGGATGCAACAATTACTACTACGGCAAAAGATCCAGCATGATCAAGATATGGATGCATGACAATTTAATGGATGCATAGAAATAAACTAGTTGACATGATAACATGTGTAAATGGACCCATATGCAATTTGAGTTGCATATGAAAGGCCCATGAATTATGGTTGAAACAATTGTTTTACAACTAACCAACAGGTGGAAGTGGTTTAGTATGATGCATGGATGAGGAAAACAACAAAATAACAACAATAGAACCAATTGGGAATAAGGTTTACCCATTTTGAAAATTCACTTATTAAGTTTTGGAATTTTGGTTACTTAAAGGTGTCACACAAGCATTTGTTATTTTCATCAAGTTAAATTGTTCAAAACAGATAACAAAGTTCATATTTGAGAAGATCACAAAATTTTAGGTGGATTACATGTTTCATGTCGAGACATCGTAGTAGTTTTCATAGACTGGGGTGCCATGAGACTACGGTAGAGACGTGGGGTAACGGGATAGCGTAGTAAACACAGAACACGGGATTTACCCAGGTTCGGTACGTCGCGACAGTACGGCGTACCTACTCCTGCACTTCTCACTATGAGGGACTAAAGCCCGTATAATAAGGTTACAATGTAAGGGAATAGATCTAGCTACTCGACGAGGATGAACTTCCCGGCGAGTTGCGCAAGGCTTAAGCTAGAACCTAGAACCTTGGACTAAAAGAACTTATTGAACTTATCTCCCGTCCGGCTTTATATAATAGCCGGATTAGGGCTTACAGAACCAGAAACCTAGAAGACTACGTTTAACTTGTAACTTGGAAAGTAAGCAATCCGTCTTCTCCTCCAAGCCAGATCACGCGGGCCGTGATCCGGGTTCTTCTAGAATCCGGCTTCTACGCGTCGGACTACTGGGCCGCCCAATGGACCTAAGCCCATTACCTTGCAGGCCACCCTGGTAGTCCAGCTCTTTTGTCTACCATCTTCTATACCCCTATTCGGTATATATCCGACAGTAGCCCCCAGGAAGGATCAAAACTCTGAAACTCCGCCTTTCGTCAAATACATTTTGTCCGGGAAACTTGATTCAGCAGTCTTGATTCTTTCTTCTTTCCTTTCAAAGGAGATGGTAACATAAAACTCGGAACTATGAAAATCCGGCTTTTCTTCTCGCGATCCTTCGCGGAAAAGGAACACGCGACATCAGCGCTTTAATCATGCTGACGCAAGCGCCGCTTGGTTTCACGCGGGAAACCCTGCAACGTATCTCTGACAGATTCTCACGAGAAACGAGGAGATAGCCATCATTCCTCTGTCGTTCCGTTTCCCGGATTTTCCGGCGAGCGACACGCGTCAAACATCCAACGGTCAAAAGAGCCGTTGGCACGTATCTAAACGATTTCCGGCTATAAATAGCCGTCCTCGAGCCCATCGGCAATCTTCTTCACTTCCCTCACTGCCTTCACCATTGGTACGAACGCAAGCTCGAGAGCAAAAGCTAGTTCCTGCCCCGACGAGCCCTTGCTACGCCGGAGCGCACCAGCACCACCAAGTACGATGGTGTCCCCGAAATCATCACCGGCCCGCGCCTCCATCGACGAACTCCTGGGCGATCTAGATCCCCAAGTTGGGTCGCCCAAGCACGCCGGCGGCGAGCCAGAGAAGAACGTGGCGTCCGCGGCGGGCGGAGGAAATGCTTCCGCCGCCGCAGATGTTGCGGGGTCCAGCACCAAATCGACTCCACCGTTCGCTCCCGAAACGGTGGAGGAGAAAGTAGAGCTCCTTGACGAGCAGCTCGCCGCCGCGAGGGCCGCGTCCGCTGCCGCCGCCGGTGGAGACGAAGAAGAGGAAACTGCAGGCAACTGGAGTGCCTGCAGTATTCCTCCGGCTCTTCTTCCTAACTTGGAGAAGGAGGGCCTGGTGCTGAAGAAGAAGTGGCGGGTCCCAGAAGAGGAGACCGAGCCTACGCCCCAGGAGAACGAAAGAGTGCTCCTTACCTCCCACCTTCTGCGAGGTATGGGGCTTCCACCCTCTTCCTTTTTTCTCCAGGTTTTATCCCACTATAACATCCAACCACATAATCTCCCTCCCAACTCTATTCTGTACATGGCCGGCTTTCAGGCCTTGTTTGAGGGTTACCTAGGAATAGAGCCTAGGTTAGATTTCTGGATGTATTGTTTTGGGGTAAAACGCAACTCTGTGGAGGGTGCTCTCCCCACTTGCGGGACCATTTCCTTTACTCTTCGGAGATTCCGAGAGGATTGGTTCCCCAAGATTAAAACTTCCGAGTCCGTCAAATTTTGGACGGGCTCTTTCTTCTATCACCCCGACGTGCCCTTTCCTAAAAAGGCCGTCGGGGTTCCACCTTTTGTAAACTCCGCCGCCGTTCCCCAGGATAACTGGGGAACAGAAGCCGTCCAAAGTCTGCCGCCTGATCTGCTAAGGATCAAGAAGCGCATCGCCAAGCTCACCTCCTCAACGCCACCTTTGACCGGTATGGACACGGTCATCTGCTGGCTGAATAGGCGAATTCAGCCGTTGGCGAACCATGAAGGCCGCCTTTTGTGCGATTACTCGGGGGCCAAAGATCCTATGCGGACAACCGACAAGGATTGGGCCCCGAAAGAGCTTAAGCGGCGCATCAATCAATTGGTCGCATCTCGCGACCAGTACGCGGAGAGTCGGCCAATGTACACGGCCAACAACCCCGCTCCCAAGGTAAAATTTCCGTCATTTGGGTACAACTTCAATTCTTGGATAATCTACCTTTTGGTTTTGATTAGTTTTCTCGACAGCTTGCGGAACTTTCAGACTCGGAGTTAGCCTCCGAAGCTGAGCTGGACGCGCTGCGCTCCGCTGCTGCCGGAGGTCGCAAGCGCAAGAAGATAATTTCTTCGGATGAAATTATCGACCTTGACGGCGTCCCCGTCGCCACGTCCAGGTTAGTTTTTCTGGGTTTTCCTTTTTATGGGAGATTTTTTCGTCCATCTTCGGTGTTTTGACTTTACCCGGATTTCCTGTTTTTAGCCTGCCGCCTTCCAACCTAAAGCCTAGGAAGCTGAAGAAACACAAGGTTTCTTCCGGCCGAGGCAGCCAACCTTCCCCCGCCGTTGCCCCGGACACGCCGCAGACAATGGCGGAAGAGCCTACTGCAGCCACCACCACCAAGCCCCCAGAGCCCAGCCAGCCCGTTGTGTCCGAGTCGGACACGAGGGAAAGGGCGGCCCCGAAAGTGGGGGAATCTTCTCGGACTTTTGACGAGGAAATCCCCACCTTCGAAAAGGATTTCAAGGCGATCAATGAAGGCTTGGACGCAGCCGGGAACCATTTTGCAGAATACGCAAAAGGATTCCAAGAAAACTTGGCAGGTTTACAGCGTTTGAGCCAGGTATGTAACTCTAGCCCCCAAGCATTAAACAAAATGCGTGCTTTTTTGCTTTGATGTTTTTATTAACCATACTTTTCCTTGCTGTGTTTCAGCAAACCTCCGAGGCCATAAACCTTGAAGTTTTCAGGAAGCTCACTATCAAGAATAAAGAAGTTCGAAGTCTTCTTTCTATTCTTGAGGAGAGAGAGGCGGAGCTGGAATCATCTCAGCTCGCTTTGACGGAAACGAAAGGTAGGCTTTTTCGTTTTGAAATTTCCGGTTTAAGACTTTGTCTAAGTTTTTTCCCGAGGAAATTGATCAACTCGGATTTTCACTTGCTTTTCAGCTGCTTTAGCCGAGGCTAAACAAGCAGCGGAAGATTCCGGCAACGCCGAGATTCTCCGCAATGAGAATATTGAGCTTCACAAGAATCTTGTGAAGGCTCAAAAAGACCTAGAAGCCAGCAATCTGGCCCTTGGAGTGGCTAACTCCAAGGCTTCCGAGCAGGCGGAGAAAGACAAATCCGCTATCCATGATTTGACTGAAGCTCTGAACCTTCGCCTGGAGGAAGTTTCGGAAATTGACAAACTCATCGGTAAATTTTTACCCTTGTCTTCATCTTTCCATGTTTTGCCGTCTCTGTTTGTCTCCTTAACCCTTTTGTATGCTTTATCGGATCAAACAGGAGACACCCCAGATGGCGCTCGGGCTGCAGGCATCCGAGCTTTCGGGGAAACATGGAACTTGGTGAAGGCTGCTGCAACGCAGTTGGTAGGCAAGTTTCTTCCCGAAAAATCTGGGGAGTGCTCGGAAGTTGAAAAACTTCCGGGTATCATCATGGAGGTGGCGGAGTCCAAGGAGTCCGTTCTCCGCTCCGCTGCACGGGGTGGTGCGCGTATGGCCTTAGGCCTTATGCGCATGCACTACCCTAGTGCCAAATCCTGGCGTGTGGCCACCGGTGTCCCTCAGGGATACACGGATGCACAACGATCCACCATCTTTGGTGAAGTTAAGGGCCACGCCACCCAGATTGCCGCCATGGTAAATGTCGGCGTCCATTATCCAGAAGAAGAAGCTCCTCCGATTCCCGACGAAGAAAGCAGCGAGGAGGAGTCGGATTCTTGAAGGGTTACCTGGAACCTGGATAGAAGATTTAGACAATAGGAGCATTACTGTTCTTTCATTTGTAATCCAAAATGTAATGCTTCTTATGTATTAATGAAAATTCCGCCTTTTGCAGTTTAAACTATGAAATTACTTTGCAAGTTGTTTGAATTTTACCATTCCTTTATCTTCTAAGTTCTCTGGTGTATATGCTTTAACTGTCCTTAGTGTTTGAAATGGCTCAAATAGCATTATGAATCGTTATGCCGAGTAACTGGGGACGAACCAAGCAGTTTTGAAACTCGAAAACATGAATCATGCTAAAGGCATTTTTACTAACTAGTTCCAGTAACCCAGCATACGCACGATCAGATAAGACTTAGAGAAACAAGGAAAGTTTTAAGTGAAACTTGGGCACGCAGGCAATTCAAGTTTCCTTTAGCCGTTAAAAGGCTGAAAAATCATTCAGTTATGTAACGCCGAGTACACAAGCACAATTCGGGTTAACATTGAGAAATTTGTAAGATCATTGGGAAATAGATGAGGCGGAAACACTTTGCACTTATAAGAAACATGGATGACAGCATTCCGACAACTTTATTTCATGATCTCAAAAGATGTTTACATAGATTTGAACTAAGTACAGAAGGGGACATAACTTGCTAGGTGTTCCCGGGCTTCCGCAATCCACTTGACCTTGTCGAAATTTTTCAGCAGCTTGAAGAGTAGTAGGGTTTTAGCCCCCAGCCAACTAAGAAATCTTTTTATGGCTGTGGCGGAACCCGGCAATTCTGGGACATCCTTTACACATGTAGGTTTTGAGATGTTCGAGATTGCCTTTATGTTTTCCGGGTTCACTTCTATTCCTCTGTGAGAAACGATGAAACCCAGAAGTTTTCTTGAGGGAACCCCGAATACGCACTTAGATGGATTCAACTTCATCTTGTAAGTGCGCAAGTTTTCGAAAGTTTCTCGCAAATCCTCAAGGAGTGTATCTTTTTCCTTGGTTACGACAGCAATATCGTCCACGTAAACATGGACGTTTTTTCCAATCTGACTATGCAAATAACGTTGCATGCAACGCTGGTATGTTGCACCTGCGTTCTTCAGGCCAAAAGGCATGGTTACGTAGTAATACGTCCCGTACGGGGTTATAAAAGAAGTCTTGATTTGATCTTCCTTTTTCATGCGTATTTGGTGGTACCCGGAGTATGCATCCAAAAAGCATAAAAGCTCAGAGCCTGCAGTGGCATCTATTATTTGATCGATTCGCGGCAGCGCAAACCTATCTTTCGGACATAACTTGTTCAATCCTGTGTAATCTATACACATTCTGAGTGCAGTTGTGTCTTTCTTCGGTACTAATACCGGATTTGCGGACCAGTCAGTATGGATTACTTCCTTGATGAAATCCGCTGCTAAAAGCCGGATAATTTCCTTGCCGATAGCCTTCCGTCTTCTTCCGTCAAATCGACGAAGACCTTGTTTGACGGGTTTTGATCCGGGAATAACCTTGAGTTGGTGCTCAGCAAGTTCCCTGGGTACGCCTGGCATGTCAGCTGGACACCAAGCAAAAATGTCCCAGTTCTCACGGAGGAACTTGATGAGCTCGCCTTCCTATTTGTCGGTCATCCCAGTCCCTACAACGACGAATTTTGTCGGATCTTTGGGGTCTAGGATTACCTGTCTTGTATTCTCGGATGCCTTGAAGCTATCTGTTGGCTTCCGAGTTTCTTTTCCTGCCGGCATTTCTTTCGGCGATACCTCCTTGGCCAACTCCTTTAATTCTTCCTGAGCTATAACTCTTTGAGCGCAAAGGGCGTTTTGCTTCTCCAACTCGTTTGCCAGCTTGAAATCACCGGCAATGGTGATTACTCCTCCTTTGGGTCCTGGCATCTTCAGCTTGTTGTAGATATAGCAAGATCTTGCCATAAACTTGGCGAAAGCCGGACGTCCGAGTATTGCGTGATACACGCTCTCGAACGGCACAACTTCGAAGGATACTTTTTCCTGCCGGAAGTGATCTTTATCTCCGAAGGTGACATCTAGGGAAATTTCTCCTAGGGATCGTGCTTGCCTGCCAGGAACAATGCCATGGAAGCGTATATTGCTGTAATTGAGCTGGGACTCGGATATCTTCAAGTGCTTCAGTGTATCCAGGTACATTATATTGATGCTGGATCCTCCGTCCATCAGCACTCTTCTTAGCCTAGTGTTTTGAACAATAGGGCTTACAATAAGAGCTTGTGTGCCGGGTTCAGGGATATTTCCGGGATGATCAGACTGATCCCAGATTATCGGTGTGTTGGAATACTTCAAGAATTTTGGGGTTGCAGGAACAACCGCGTTTATTTCTCGAAGTGTCCTTTTGGCCACCTTTGCTGACGGGGTTGCTAGGAAAGTTAGCATTGCTTCTCCGTCAACTCTCGGAAATTTGGGTTCGCCTTTTCGCTGTTGTTCCTGGATTTTATCATCAGTGTCCGATTCACTGTCTTCTTTTTCAGCTTCTGGCTTTTGTTTGGTGGGTTTCCTCTTGGAGCCCTTCCCTTTATTTCCGGTTCCTGCATTGCCTTTCATATGCTTGTTTAGCCGGCATTGCGCGTTCGTGTGGGTTGGTTTCCCAAATTGAGAGTGGTGGACGCAGGGTTCCGACTTAATTCTCTCCCATTCTTCAGGAGTGTAATTGATGGGATCCGGACTGCGGCCTTTCCACTTGTTCCCTTTTTCTCCTCCAAAGGCTAAGTTAACCTCCTTGGGCTTTGTTGTTGACTCCGGGGTTCCTTTTTTATCAGAACGAGGTGTTTTCTTGGCCAGTATCAGTGACTCAATATTGCCTCCTCTTGCTCTGATATCGTCTTCGGCTGCAGCATGCTCATTAGCGGTTGTAAGCATAGATCCGAGATCTTTGTGCTTTTTGGAGCCAACCATGAACGGTACCAGTCCGGGTTTTAGGCCATTGACGAAAGCATGCATTGCTTGTACGTCAGTTACCCCAGAGCAACTATTCTTCATTGCAGTCCATCTGGAGATGAAATCCACGTATGGTTCGTCTTCAAATTGGGTGCAACGGTTCAGCTGATTGATGCTATTTGGGCGTTTGTATGTTCCTCGAAAATGCTGAGTAAATACTCTCGCCATATCATCCCAACTGTCGACAGTTCTTGATGGTAAACCATTAATCCAATCTCTGGCTCCGTCTAGCAACATTAGGGGAAGAAACTTGACAGCTTCCGGGTCTGTCCCGTTGTTGATCTGGACGGCTGTGTAATAATCTGAAAGCCAGGTATCCGGGTTTGTACTGCCGGTATATTTTTGGTAGGTTGGACCAACTTTGGCAAAGCCAGAATGCAGGGTTATCCTTCGGATCCTGTCAGTGAAACACTTAGGACCAAAGTATAGATCATCCTTTTCTGCTCTGTCAATATGCGCAGAATATCTCCCGGCTGAATGGACAGAAGGGGATCTACTCCTTTCTTTCCCATTGTTACGCGGACGCGTTTTTCCGAGGTTATCACTATCTCTTCCGTTGTCACGCCCTCTGGGATTAGGTGGAGTCCTGCTCCTGTATCTTTCCTTATCTTTGGGCGGTGTCCGAGATCTTTCACGTCTGTGAGGTGTATCGTATCTTCCAGCTTTTTCAGCTGGGTTTCTCGGAGGTGGCATTATTTTGCCGTCATTCCGGTGTTTGTCTTCCCGATCGTGTGGTTTATATCCATCTTTCGGGAGATGAGGTCCGGTTCTAGACGCTGCGTCCCGGTTGTCGGGGTTTTTCTTGTCTTTTCTCGGATCCTCTTTTTTATCCGAATCTCCGGGTTCTTCCGGTCCAGGTGCTCCAGCAGCGCAAGTAACAGTTTTGCAGAGGGCGGAATTATCATGCAGCCTCCCTGATCTCTCTTGTCCTCGCTGTTGCTGCTGTAATGCTTTTCCTAGGAAAGCATACACCCCTTGGAGTTTTTCCCCGTTGGAGTACAGATCGTTATTCAGGATGGCGAATGCTGCTTCCGCGTTTTCAGCTGCGGTTTTGTATATTGGTTCGCCCTTGGCATCTTTGCCGTTTAACTGCTTTTGCCAAGATGGGTTATAGAACCTTTCTTTCGGCGGCAGTTCTTCCGGTTTTGTAATTCCGGGTAACCTTGTAGGTTTTAAGACAGATCTGTGCTTTCTCTCGTATTCCTCAATTTCTTCCTTCATGATTTTGATGTCATTATGGGTTTGTTGGAGGTGTTGCCGAGATCTGAGCAGTTGTTGCTGTTGCCGTTGGAAAGCTTGTCTCCTGGCTTCCAGCATCTCAGGGGGTTCATTGGGTCCCACTGGAGTTTGTAATAGTTCTTGCTCTTCCAGTTCTGTCATTGGCGGAGCAGTGATTTCCTTAGATTTCTTTTCCGTAGGCTTTGTGCCACTAATATCTCCAACTTCCAGGTTTTCATCAGCGAGATCAGCTGACTTTTTCTTCCGGAGTTTGTACTGGAGTTTTTTAGAAGCACGGTGCTTTTTCTTGGAAGAGGGAGGTTTTTTGACAGGTTCATCCTCTGTCATCTCCTTGACATTAGGAAATATCGGAGAAGTTTCTCCGTCTTCCCTCTCCTCAGCTGGCGGAGGGGTTTTAGGGCTTTCCTGGCTATCGGCACCCTTTGTATCGGCTGGTTTTGCCATTAGCACTTCATGGAATCCCTCTTGAAAGGATTTAACTTTTCGTACGAAGGCATCGTCATCTTCGTCTTCGGAGAAGTTATCCGATCCGGTTTCCGACTCCAATCTCGCCTCAATGGCAGCAAGCACGGACTCTGTTTCCGAGTTCATCGTCTGGTTGACAGATGTCGGATCTTCCGTCTCTGTGACGGGTATTGGTTCTTCCGTCTCTGGGACGGGTGTATTGTTGTCTGCCTCTTGCACGGGATTTCCGTCATCCGTGTTTTCGGCGATCTCGGATTGCACCATGCCGATAAAGTGGGTATCACTGTTTTGTCGGCGATCTGAGCAAAATCCGGCATCATAGTCGTCTTCGACTGGGTATAGGGCGGGTGGGAGATAATTGCTTTCACCGCAAAACCCCATTGCTTCCGCGGTTAATCCGATAAAGATATTTGCAGATCCAATCGGTAAAACGCAGGCACTTACCAGATGGTTTTGCGCCGGGATGTAGGATCCGTTGTCGAGGAAGCGCCCGACGTCGTTGTCGAATTCCAAGCTTCCGACAGTGATCGATCTTCCGATTCCGCCTAATATCCCAGATCGGAACTTCACGCCTGACGTCGTCTGCCCCACGGTGGGCGCCAACTGTCGAGACATCGTAGTAGTTTTCATAGACTGGGGTGCCATGAGACTACGGTAGAGACGTGGGGTAACGGGATAGCGTAGTAAACACAGAACACGGGATTTACCCAGGTTCGGTACGTCGCGACAGTACGGCGTACCTACTCCTGCACTTCTCACTATGAGGGACTAAAGCCCGTATAATAAGGTTACAATGTAAGGGAATAGATCTAGCTACTCGACGAGGATGAACTTCCCGGCGAGTTGCGCAAGGCTTAAGCTAGAACCTAGAACCTTGGACTAAAAGAACTTATTGAACTTATCTCCCGTCCGGCTTTATATAATAGCCGGATTAGGGCTTACAGAACCAGAAACCTAGAAGACTACGTTTAACTTGTAACTTGGAAAGTAAGGAATCCGTCTTCTCCTCCAAGCCAGATCACGCGGGCCGTGATCCGGGTTCTTCTAGAATCCGGCTTCTACGCGTCGGACTACTGGGCCGCCCAATGGACCTAAGCCCATTACCTTGCAGGCCACCCTGGTAGTCCAGCTCTTTTGTCTACCATCTTCTATACCCCTATTCGGTATATATCCGACATTTCAATTATTGAAAAAGGAATTACAATGATTTAATTATGAATTAAACAAGATTAAACAAGTTTTAATTGAATTTAATTCAAGTTTGAATATTATTTGGATTTTATTTGTTCAAAACATAAATTCAAATTCATATTTGAAAAGGTTATGTTTTTTTCTGGTTTGAAAACATATTTTATAAGTTCAAAAATAATTTAATTTGAGCAAGTTATGAATTTAGCAAATTTAAATGATTTAAACAAGGTTTAAATTATTCAAGCAATTTTAATTATCCAAAACATGAAACAAAATTTATATTTGAAAAGGTGGTTCAAAATGGCATGGAAAACATATTTTATTTGTTGGAAAACAATTTCAAATGATTTTGTTAAGCATATTACCAATTTTAAATGCATTAATTAAGAGATGAAACAATTATTCAATTTAAATGTTGCAAAACCAGAAAACAAAGTTGATATTCAAGTGTGGCATGTGATTTTGGATGAAATTCATGTTTTGAGTATTTAATTTGGAGCAACCATTTGAAAGTTATTAATTATGCCATTTAGTTTGTCATTTTTAGGGATTATTAAATAACCTTAATTTTAGGTGCCCAAATTGCAAAACAAAGTTGATAAACAGAAAGTACATTGAATTTTGACTGAAAAACATATTTTACATTTTCAATTTGGAGTTTATTTGCAATTTCTATGTGTGTTTGAAGTTCAGGGACTTATTTGTGATTTACAGGGACCTAAAAAGAAAGAAAAGGTATGCAGATGGGCCCCTGGGGCGTTTTACACCCAGTGCCCCCTGGCCTGAGCCTCTGCCGTGCGGGGCCAGCGCCACCGTGGCGGGTGTGGGAGATGAGGTGGCTCCCAGGGCCACCGACTGGTGGGCCCTGGCCTCTGCGCGCGTAATTGACAAAAAAGGGGTGGGCTTTTATTCCCTCCGCGGGGATCGAACCCGGGACTCGGCTAGCGCGCAGAGGGAGCGGTACCACTGCGCTGGGAAACGTTTCGTGACAGGTAGGGGCGGCGAGCTAGGTTGTAGTTACTGCTGTTACTCTGAACTCCATCAGAGAAGTTCAGTCATCAAGCAGCGAACACGATCGGCAGCGGCTGGACCGAGATCGACAGCGGTGGGGTGCTTGTGCTTACGTGACAACCGTGTGGAGGCGTGCAGGGTGAGGTGCAGCTAGGAGCGGAAGGGAGAGGGGAAGGAGGAGCAGAGGGCTCACTGCGGTTGGTGTCGAGGAAGCGAGGTGCTGTCGACGTGCAGTGACGGCGGGGGGGCTTCCGGCGACGGCGCGGCATCCACAGTGACTCCCAGCAACCCGCGAGGAAACGGGGAGGTGGACGGAGCCACCACGGCTCCATTCCCGTGGCTGGCTCGTCTTGAGGATGACCGAGGCGACGGCGAGCGGCCAGTTCCTGACGGCGGCGGTGGAGGTCACAGGGGTTCAGAAATAAGCAGAGGGGAGGTGGAAGGGGGAGGAGGTCATGGCGGCGGGGAGAGAGGGTAGGGAGCTAGGGCTAGCGGAGGGGGAGGTGGAGGTTTTAAGGGGCTTGGAGCTTGGTACGGCAGCAATCGGAGAGGGGGAGGCGATGATCAAGCGGTGGCGATGCAGTTCGTACTGTCGATGACGACAGCAGGAGGTAGGGGATGCCCTGGACGAAACGGTATCGGGCCAGAGAGGGGAAGAAAAAGGGGAAGTGGGCTTAGGGGGATGGGCTGGAGGAAAAAGGGCTGTGGAGGGCTGGCCTGCCTCCCCATTTTTTTTCTTTTCTGCATTTCATCCTTTTTTTTTTGGTATAAGAGAGAGAGAGAAAGGGATAGGGGTTGAGGGGTTTTTATTTTATAACTATTTTTTATTTGATTTACAAAACAACAACATCAAGGTAGTTTAAATTATTTTCAACAATTTGAAAAATGACAATTTGTTTGAAATTTGCTATTTGAAATTCATATAGGATTTTCAATTGATTTTTAAAATAGATAAATTTTATTTAATAAGCCCAAACACTAAGAAAACTTAGTGAGCTTAAAAGTTTGCAAGTTGTTAATTTCTGAACCACAATTTGATCATGCCCATTATGATTGATTTTTGAAATGAATTTGAATTTATCATTTGGGGTGTTGATTAAAGGGAGGTTTTAAATAATTTCAACTGCAAAACTATTTGAAACAATTGAGTTGTTTTAGTTTGCAATTTTTAAATTGGAAATTTTGGACAATGTTTGAAAGTTTAATTTGGTTTGAGTTTTTCCAGTTGTTTTGAAAACAGGATGCAATGCTTATGTGATGCATGTGATGCAAAAAGGAAAACGATGCAACCAATTCTACTAAGGGGGAACACCCCAGGTGTTACAGAAGTCAATGGAGCCGTTCTGACAGGGATCCCGCGTATCCCTCAGCCGTACCGGCGTGCGGTT
Organism: Alopecurus myosuroides; assembly: GCA_028641055.1. Lineage (NCBI taxonomy): Eukaryota > Viridiplantae > Streptophyta > Magnoliopsida > Poales > Poaceae > Alopecurus > Alopecurus myosuroides. The sequence goes on from CM054060.1 coordinate 139,097,563, forward strand.
CAACTTACTAGGTGCGTGATTATCAGCGACGCGGCGTGGTGACAGAGAGGTTGGCACCTGTCTTGTCTTGTCACTGACAGATGGAATAAGACAGGTTGGGGCCTACACTGTGAGGCTGACAGAGTGGACATGACCTGTCAGCCGTATGGCGCAGCGGCTTCTCAGCGCGAGATCCCGGAAGCGTGCCCTGCGTCACAGTGCTTAAGTCACATCAATTGTACCTTTTAGTCTTTGTTATTTCGGCTGGGCACCAGTATATAAGGTGCCCTGTCCCCTCCTGCGTGAGGGACGTTGCCTCAGATCGCATTTATTGCAAGAGCCAGCGCTAGAGCTAGAGAGAACAGCCGAGTGGCTACTCGGCCAAGAGGCAAACATTGTACTGTGGCTACTCGGAAAACATACATACAAAGAGGTAGGCAGGAGTAGGGGTGTTACCTCCACACGAGGGCCCTGAACCTGGGTAGATCTTGTTGTTTGTAGTGTTATTTACGCGCGACTACTCGCCGTGCGATCCCTCCCCAGATACCTCCAGCGTCCATCGGCCCCAACTTTAGCCATCACATGGCATCTGTCTTCTCCACACCACGATACTTGCCTCAATGACACCATCACAATTTATGTTTACATAGCCGACATCAGGTGGACGCCATCCATACCCTAATAGAACGCTTGCATGGTGCCGTGGGATGTCAAGTAATGCCAAGTCCTCGCGGATACGACGCACCGAGAGCATTGGATCAAACTGGTCATGCCATGTGTTTATCGATTTCTCGAGTTCCATATTGCCCACATGATAGAAATGATTTCCGCCTTCTCCTTCTCCATGAACCTGACGTCACACAGGATATCTCGCGCCCAAGTGTCTGGATGAAGGCGTGGAAGTCGGACCTCCAACAGGGACAGTTCCGTGTCCCAAAAACGACGTGCATGCGAGCAGTAGACAAGGGCATGCATGAGATCTTCATCTGTCGCTAAACAAATGTTGCATCGAGCATTTTCTTTTATATGTCTTCTCAAAGTACATTCATCTGGTAGGATGTTTTTAACAACAAGCCACCAAAATACTCTAAATTTTTCTTGAATTTTCAGTTTCCACAGGGACTGCCACATCTGATCATCGGTCTGTGAGGTTCCTACCCCAGTTCCTTCCTCTATAGCATGTAGCTCGTTATGAGTCCTTAGTAAACGGTGTGCTGATTTCACACCATACAACCTTGATCTCTCGAAATTCCAAGCCAAGAAATCATCCCCACATCTAGCTCTTAGTGGTATATTTAGAATTGATTCGACGTCTGGTGGGATGAAAAATTCTCTCACCGCTTGCTTCTGTCTTCCATGTCTAGGAAATCAATAAGATCCTTAACAAACACAAATTTATTATCATTTTGTCTAAACTGGGGTTCTAGAGTACGTGCTCCCGGGATCCAATTGTCAGTCCAATGTTGATAGAGGATCTACCCCCCAACTCGTTTAACCATACCAAGTTCCAATACTTCTCGTCCCTTCATAATTGCTCTCCAAATTGGCGATGCAAAAGATGGTGTGTTAGACTGCATGAAATCCACCTCAGGGAAATATTTAGTTTTCATGACCCTGGCACAAAGAGAAGTCTGATTAGTTATGAATCTCCAGCCATGTTTCCCTAATAATGTCGTATTAAAGCTCTCCAGGCCACGGAATCCCATTCCACTCTTTGCTTTCGGGGTAGCGAGTGCCTCCCAGGACACCCAATGAACTGATATTTTGTCGAGGGAGCTACTCCATTAGAACCTAGCCATACAGGAAGAGAGAGTCTTGCAAACTTTCTTTGTCAAGCGGAAACAACTCATCCTATATGTAGGTATAGCTTGAATAACAGTTTTGAGTAGAGTTTCCCTTGCAGCACAAGCTAGCAGCTTTTCCGACCAGCCTTGCATTTTACTTCGATCCCTCTCAAGAATATGATAAAAAAATACCACTTGTAATACACCCCACAGCCATAGGGAGCCCGAGGTATCGTTCACTGAAAGTTTCCACATGAATCCTAGTAACTGCTTGATTTCTTGTGTCAAAACAGCCGGGGTATTTGGGGTGAAGAACACCAAACTTTTGTCTCGATTTACTGCCTGCCCCGAGCTCTCCGTGTAGATAGCCAGAATGTCATTAAGACGCTGCACACTACGTGAGTTGGCACTGATAAAAATAAGACTATCATCCACAAACAACAGATGGTTAACCCACGGGGGTCGTGGCGATACTCTGATACCTCTATGGACAAACACGCCACCATAGTTGTTGAGTAAACATGTCAGCCCTTCTCCACAAAGAAGAAAGAGGAAAGGTGACATTGGATCACCCTGTCTAAGTCCACGTGATGGTGTAAAGAAAGGAATAAGCTCACCATTCATCCTCACCGTGAACCTGAGAAGAAACACACTTCAAAATGAGTCTCACAAAAGCATTATTGAACCCCAATTTCAGAAGAATTGCCTCAAGGAAATGCCACTCAACCCTGTCATAAGCTTTCATCATATCTATCTTAATGGCACAAGAATAATTCTTCCCTCTCTTTCTTCTCCGCATGGACTAAACACTTTTAAAAGCCACTAAGACGTTATCTGTAATTAAACGTCCCGGGACAAAAGCACTTTGTTCCTCTACAATGATGGCATCCATGAACAACCGCAGTCTATTTGTAATAGCCTTGGCTGCATTTTTGTATAAATCTGAACATAGAGAAATAGGTCTGTACTGGGAGATTTGCTGCGGGTTCCGTACCTTCGGGATCAGCGTTATTGACGTATCGTTCAACCCAACATGCAACTCTCCACCATTAAGAAAATCAATCAGAGTCGGCACTAGATCTTCTTGAATTAAATCCCAATGACGCTGAAAAACCCCGCTATAAACCCATCAATGCCCGACGCTTAAGATGGTGCCATTTGAAACAATGCCGCGCGCACCTCCGATGGCTAAAAGGGTTTAACAAGAGAGTCATTCATATTTGTTGTAACACGCATAGGAACATGCTCTAGCAGCTGGGACATGTCATTAACTCATTGAGTCGTGTACAAATTCTGATGAAAGGTTAGGACTTCCCCTTTATCCTCATGTTCATTAGCATAGATATTTACATCTAATCGCATTAGGCCAGCAATTATGTTCATCCTCTTACGCTAGGCTGCCTGGGCGTGAAAATATGCGGTGTTGCGGTCAACTTCCAACAGCCACTGGGCGCGTGATCGCCGTCGCACCCATATCTCCTCCTGATGAAGTGCCTCACGCGATTTCAGCATCGTTCTTTTTTCTTCATCCGATGGGCCTCTCCCCACCGATTAACGCCTAATTCTCTCAAGCTTCTGGCGTAGGGCTCGCACCATTTTTGCCAAAGAACCAAACTCCCGGGCTCCCCAGTCACCAAGGTCACTCTAAATCTTTACTATTAAGGTTGCTGTGGTGGTATGGTGTCACACTTCTCATTATTTACAAAGCAAATGCCACCGCTGTAACAAACATTCTTTTTAAAAGCTAACCGTTTTGAGAGAGAAAAATGAGAGGAGCGTGCAACGGATGTACCGGTTAACACCCACGATCCTACTATTCTGTAGCATGCAGCGGTAGTTCCTAGATTTTCTTCACCAAAAACCACCACCACTCACCAATTTATCTCTACCTCTATTCCCGTCCTTTTCGTCGAGCGCCTTCTCCCAAAACGAATCACGCTGACATGTTTGTCGCTCTTCTTTTCTTGCTCGCATCCAGCACAACCCCTGACACGAAGGGCGCTTGGCAATCTTGGGAAGATCTTGGTAGACCAAGCAACGAGGCGGTGGCACAGGTACTCGTCTTCGGCGCCCTCCTGCTCTTTGCCGTCCTCCTGCCCTTCTCTTCCTCAATTGGCGAGTGGACGGCGCCCCGATGCTATCCAGCCGGAGCCCTCCCTGGGATCTCTCACCTTTGTCTTCTCTCTATAGGCACGAGACCTCCACAGAGCAATGGAAAGTGGAAACCACCACCCGAGCCTCCAGCGACCGACTTAGGTACAGCCCTGCCGCCCGTCTCTCTCCCCAATCCCTTTCAAGTATTTCTCTGCTCAGTGTCTACTGTCTCGATTTCGCTTCTCTCTGCAGGCACGCGTGACGAGAAGCTGCTCTGCCTCTCGGAGTTTCTCCTTATATTTATGATTTCTACCATGTTGACAATGTTGAATCGCATAAGTAGTCTGACTCTTAAATAGCGTCTACACTGGCAATAGCTCAGATAATTAGCAACAACTTTGATTTTGGTGTGTCTCACCCATGGGAATATTCACGGGTGATATTTGCTTGTCTTTAATTTGATTGATGCAGTATTACAGATTGGTACTATAGAGCAAGGAGATAAATAAGGTTGGTGCATTGTTGTATTTTTCTCCGGTTATTTGAATTTTGTTCCGTGCATGTGGGTTGTCTCTGATACCAATCACAATTATTGTGCATATGAATAGTAGCAGCAAGCAATGGTTACATTTATTCCCTTAGTTTGGCATGACATGAAGATCTGTTTAGAAATTAGAATGCTTAGATCACACTCTTATTGGACTGAAACATAATTATTTTAAAGTTTTATTTCAGGCCAATTTAGTATCTATTGTGCACAATAATTCAAACAACTTACAGGATTGTATTGTGATTTCTTTTTCTCTGAAATTTGAGCTGCACCTATGTGAAGAATCAGCTGTGGGTGTTGGCGCGGAGTGAATTAGTGGTCGTTGTCTATATTGTGCAGTTTAGTTCATCAGAAGAAAACTTATACATGATATTGGCGAGTTTCATATATTTTTGGATGAATATCACATCACATTTGTTTGAAGCTTATCAATAATTGTTAGTTGCCAGAGCAAAGATTGAGTGTGGAGGCGGTGGCCGCGGCGCCAACAAAGGCTGCATCGTCGGATCATAGATCAGGATGTTCGCTCTCCCAATATTGGCACTCTTATGTTATCGAGGCTCAGCTAGGTCGCCAATCGACGCAACCAACAACCTCCAGATTGTTCTTCCAACCAGGCGCTTTTCAGGCAACCAACCATCGTGCCGGCAGTTGTGTTGTTTGGTTTCATTCTGAATTAATCTGGTAGTGGATATAGTAGGAGATATTATTGCCGGGATTAGATGGAGTGCTAGACTTCAGATGTTTTCGTGATATCTACAAATGCTCACTTGTGAACTACACCAGCTTCTGATGATTTTTGTTGCAATACGCGATTATGAAGCTTTGTGTGTTGTCCCCAAGACATTTGTGCCCTGTTCTGATGCAACCCCAAAAAAGAGGTATGATGCTCCAGAATGGATGGATATATTCCTCGTTTTGAACCTAAGTTTTTTATATTCTCATTTGGTATCAAGAAAGATTGAACCAACCATAGCTGAAGCAATAATTGATTCATCGATTCATTAGTGCTTTGTAGATTTTTGTATTTTCACCAAACACTTGTTACTCTACAAACGATAACTTCTGACATTTACCAATACAAGTATTATTCTACAAATGGTAGCGTGACATCTGCAATTGACCAGTGAAGCATCAAAGCCGTAAGCAAACTCTGATTATCCAATTGATGGTGTATCTCCATGCTATTCACTGGTAGCCTCACTCTCCTTTGATTTTGACTATCCAAATGTTTTCTGTAGGTCTGCAATTTTTAGAAATGGTTTCCAGCAGAAGAAATATTCGTATAGGTAGAACTGAAGCCTCATGATATGCAGACTGCCAAAAGTTCTCTGTCATCTAAGTTTCTCCAGGTGCGTCTGTTATTCCTCAAGTTTAGCCTGTAGAAATAAATAGCAGAATCTAAATCGAATACAGTCGTAAAAAATCTACATGACATTTGTTTACATTTCTTACCTGAATAGATATCACTGGTTTAAATTTTAATCAATGTAAGGAATTTATGATCATCACTCACTGCATCAAAATTTACAACTGTCCAGTTGGTCCCTCTGATGTCGTGGATATCCTTCTACCTCCCCCACAAGCATGGCCTCTTGGAGGATCCAGTGTTACTTTTTCTTTGACATTCCAAATCATCTTAAATTAATAATAGTGCAATGTATGTTGATCAAGCTCACTTAATATTATTACTAAATAACACTCTTCTTAGGTTCAAAGGGTTAGGTACTAAAGTGAGACTTGAGAATTTGTTTTTTTAAGATGGGTAGAGATTTGCTTCAAGGTTTGAGATTTGCTGGAAGGTTAAATTTCTTTATAGAAATATGAGATGCTACTATTACTTCCGGTGATGGAGATGTTTAGTTTTGAAACCCTCCTGGTTTTTCTTATAGGGTGTTAAAATGTTTGCTAGCGGGATCGAGGATGAGCCGGTGTGGTGTACCGGAAGGTCGACTCGCTTTTAGGAATGACCATTTCAAGACTGCTCTTAGGACAAGCTACCCATCTGCTCTTCATGAAACTGTAAGTTGCTCTAGAAACAATGTAATATTCAGTTTGTGTCTACTTATTTTAATTTATGAAATTAGGTTCTGGAAGTTCCGAACTAGGACGATATTGGTGGAATAGAAAATGTCAAGAAAGAATTGCAAGAGGTATGTAGAAGCAAGTTGATTTTATTATCCTTTTCTATCACTCTTTTTAATTGTAATGTATCATTAAAAAAATTATGTAGACCGTTCAATATACAGTGGAGCATCCAGAGAATTTTGGCACGTCCCCGTCCAACAGAATTCTTTTATACGCCTCCCCCTGGTTTTTGTAAAACCTTGCTGGCCAAGGAAATTTCCAACGAGTGCCAGGCTAACTTCATTAGTGTCAAGAGTCCGGAGCTTCTTACCATGTAGGTATAGTGAGAGTGAACCCAATGTTCGTGAATTTTTTAACGATGCGCACCAGTTTGCACCATGTGTCCTATTTTTATATGAGCTAGACCCAATTGCCACACAGGTTTGAGAACCCCTCTCCCTCGCATGTTCTTTGCTACCACATTTTCCATGGCTTAAAAATGTTGCCGTATGACAGAGACGAGCCAGTCAGGGTGATGCTGGTGGGGCTGCTGATAGAGTGGTGCAGAGATGGATGACAAGAATGCCAAGAAAACGTCTTCATCAGTGAAGCCACAAACATGCCTGACATCATAGACTCAAGATTGCTTAGACGCGGACGTCTTGATCAGTTTATGATGTAGAGATCCATGAAAATGATTCATATGTATTTCTACCATTTATGATGTAGGAACTTCATTATTCAGCCATTCTTAGGGATACCCATATCACTTTCTGAATTTCAGTTCTACCTTGGAGACATGGTTCTTCTGTGCCAATACCCAAGATATATCGTTTTTTTTTGTAGCTCTCTCAACTGAAATGACCCTTTATTTTTAAGAACATAATGGTAAAAAAATACTAGCAATATTTCATGATCCATTTGGGGTATTGTGAAGCACCCATGATCTTGCTTTCTATGGCCGTTTTCACAATATTGCATCCTCATTCTACCAGTATCTAATCTTTTATTTTGGTGATTGTATTTTTTTCTCAGTGTTCTGTTTTACATCATGCAATAATTTAACATTTACTATTTATAAAATGTTTTACTATATAGATTAGTCAAATATGTGCGTTCGTATTCCCTTTTCATTTTCTCGTGTTTCTGACCTTCATACTAAATTATAGTGATGGGAAGCTCATCAAAATTTTAACAACATGGACATAAAAAATGTAGCAATGCATGGGACACGGTTACTGAGTATCTAATAAAAATATATACACGCTCCCGTAGCAACGCACGGGCATTTATTACCAAGAGTAGCAACCGACCCGATAGACCTTGTCCATGGGAACCAAGCTGCCACATCTCCATCACCTCCTTATCATAATTAGTGTGAGCCAGACACACATTTTCATAACGAAATGATTTCGGTTGCCTTCTATTTTGAGAATTTAAATGATCCCTCGGTTCCACTAAAATAAGACAATGATCTGATTCTGCCATACTAATATGTCTGACCCGTGTGTGCTCAAAGCATAATAAGAATTCAGAATTCGCAAAAGCACGGTCAATTCTAGCTTTGACATTTTTGCCACCTGCTTGGCGGTTGTCCCAGGTATACTCAACTCAAGACCACCCCAAATACTGCAATTCACAATCATCCACAACTTCACGAAAGGCTTTCATCTGCCACTTGGGCCTCATCGTACGACCAAAATGTTCATGCTCAAGCAGAACTTCATTAAAGTCACCGATACACGACCACACACTATGTTGAACAGTAAACAAAGTCCTTAGGAATCTCCAGCTATGATGTCTATTTTCTGTCTCCGGGGCTCCATAGAACCCTGCAAACTGCCATTGAGGGGAGGACCGATCAACCTTCTAAACCATACAATCAATATGACACTCGCTTTTATTCTTGATATCGACTGTCACCTCATTTGACCAGAATAGGGCTATGCCACCGCTTAGGCCAGCACTGTCAATCGCAAAACAACCCGCAAAACCAAGCTGGTTCTTAAAATGCACTACTCTCTCAGCTCTAATTTTTGTCTCCATCACAAAAAGAAGAGCATTCCCTTTGTGTTTCACAATGCTGAGAATTTCACGAATTGTCTCTTGGTTCCCAAGCCCTCGACAGTTCAAACTTAGGCAACTCACTGGGGCGGGCAGTGCTGCTCTGCAGCATCTTCCGTGTTGTTTGAATTTGTAGGAGTTGGCTTTTTCTTCTTCGGGTTCCTCAGCGAACCCTCTTCAGTATCTGCCTCGAGCTCTTCATCCTCAGTGGCCCGGCCATCGTTATGGAGTACTATTGCACTAGTTGTCGGAGCTTCAGAGTTTGAAAGCTGAGGTAAAAGAGGTCGATAAACCGGCTTGTGTGGACCTTCCTTCCTCTTATTCTGCGAATTATTTTTCTTTAAAGGCGGGGTCACTTCTGCATTAGGATCCCAGATGAGCTCGACACCTTCTCATCACGTGACTTGCTATAAGATGTGTATTGTTCTTTGCTCGAGCTTTCACTAGATGCGGCCTTCCTTCGATCATCCGGCGCCCTAAGGTACATACCGAATGGGGGATTCCCTTCCTAATCCCTCTTCCATGGGGTGTGACAGAGAAGATCAGAATGACTTAGCCTTCCACAGGAGAAACAAAAATTTGGAACTTGTTCAAACTGGATATCATACCAGTCTTTGCATTTTTCTCCACGAGGATTCAATTAAAATCCCCTCCTCAATGGCTTATGAATATCCACTGTAACTCTGTCCCTTGAAAAACCACCAACGGGGTCAACTTGGACGGTCTTAATGGTTTTATAAATTTCTCTCGCCACTGCCAACCCCCACTTATTGTTCGTCAGATTGAAGGGAAGGTTTAGTATCGTTACCCACATCTGCAATCTATCAAATCTAGCTCTGATGGGCGCATACACTCAACAAATTCTTCAAGAATCACAACATGTCTACTGACATGCCACAGTGCCCCATCCCATACACGGTCTCGATCTCTTTTACTTTCAAAATCCACCACAAACATGTTTTCTCCAACAGATCAAAACTTCAAGCCTATAGGGTTTCCCCCAGGCTGGTCTTAGGGAATTGGAGATGGTTTGGATGTGGAACGAATTCTTGTAGAGCACCTTGCCAGCTTGTGCCCACTTCTCCTCCGTCTTGTCTTCTACGTCATTGATCACCAGCGGAGTCGCTTCCTCTTCCGTGGGATCAAGTTTCTGCAGCGCTTCCTCCATGTGAACCCTCGTTGAATTGGGAGAGAGAGTTCCTTGCTTCCCCTTGGTGGAATCGGATGATGAAGCCATGCCGATCTCGCTATGATTCGCCCCACCGATCCAAAATCAGCATGTGCCGCCTTGTTCTCCCCATAAACTGTAATCGCAAGAGAGGTTCAACGACAATGGTTTTTCTTCTGGCAAACTATTTTGGAGGTCCATAAAACTACAGATCAGCGATGAAGTCGCGTCGAGCTCGGGTGAAAAGGTGATCCGTCTTGTTTATCTTGGTGGTAGCTTCAGTGGTTGTCGATGGAGAGGGACGAGCGCTGGTTTTTGCGTAGAGTTGTACTGTCTTTTCAGTCATGTAATGTCGGTATTTATGCGTCTTGTATGTGGATCTTTACTTTATAAATGAGACAGCTATTACGATGCAAAAAAAATCTTAATCTTGTAGGGGTTAGATAAATCGGACCCGCGACTCTTAATCCCTGAAATTAGGATCCTAAACTAACAATTCCCGGTCTAAATCCAACCTTACAACCGTTTGCTGCCAAAAACACTGACGTGGCAATGCTTCACTGGGATTTCAGTGGCGGGCCAACAAAACGATGTTTTTAGGGGTTCAAATAGGTAAGTGAGAGAGAGAGACCATGTGAGGAGACCTAAGCGCCTAGTAACCGAGGACGTAGTTCTCCACTGCCGCTGCCGCCAACGGATCTCCCATCTCTGACCACCTCTGGCCAAACCCATCACATCTGGAAAACTCCCAGCATACTCTCTCCATCCATCCCCAAAATATTGACTCCCGAGTCGCCCCGCACGAGGGCGGCTCCGGAGGGTCCCGATTCAATTGAGAAAACCGATGCCCGATCTTCCCCCACCGGCCGCCGCCACCGGCGGTGGTGGCGGCCACGCCATGGCTGTCAAAGAAGGCGGGCGGGGCTGGCGTAGCCTGCCGGATTCCCTTCGTGCGCGGGGGAGGGGGGAGGGGAGGAGGGGGGTCGGCTCCTTGATGGTGTAGGTGGAGGTATGGCAGTGGGATGGTGGTGCTCCGCTATGTGCGGCGTCTGTCGTCGTGCTGCAGGGAGGCGTGGATGGGGTTGAGAGGGACGAGTGTGTGGTGATGGCCGGAGGAGACGACATGGAACCTACGGCGATGGCGCTACTGCGCATGCCTAGGGTGAAAGATCGAGAGGTTAACTAGAGGGGGGTGAATAGGTTAACTATAAATTTTAACTTATTTTTCGATTTAACAAGAGAGTGCTCAAATGTGGATTGTCTATATTATGCAACTAGGTGAACAATCCTATATATTGAGCAAATACAAGTAGCACAAGGTATATATATGACTAAGATAGTAGCAATAAGTAAAGGTAACTTGAGGGATAACCGAACACAATGACGCGGAGATGTATCCCAAAGTTCACTTCCCAATGGAAGCTAATCTCCGTTGCAGCGGTGCGGTGCCACCAAAGTGGAACACCGAGTAACCCTCAAATGGCACACCGTATCTCCTTCGAGTCCTTCCACCGATGTGGAGAGGACCGAATCACTATGTTGCCGTTGAGGTTGACAATTAGAACCTTTACAAGGATGAGCCACACTCCACAACTTTGGAGGGTCCTCACCAAATCCCGGGAGCCACCAAGACTCCGTGAAGCAAGATCCACGAGCACAGGAGCTTCGGGGACAACAACAAGGCTCCAAGATCCGATGAGATAAGAGCAACAAGGTTCTTGCCTCCAATGAACTAGGAACAACAAGATCCCTAGGGGATAAGTGGGTTGATGACAAATCGACTTGGTGGAGTTGTAGATCTAGTGCTTCTCCTCCAAATACCAAGAGATCAAAGGCTTTGGTTGGGTATTTGGGGAGATCCTTGAAGCTTGGAGTGGTCACAAATGGTGGAGAGAAGTGTCTCAAGTGACAAGTGCTCAAGAAGGAAGAAGACCGTGATGACCCACAAGTATAGGGGATCGCAACAGTCTTCGACGGAAGTAAAACCCAAATTTATTGATTCGACACAAGGCGAGACAAAGAATATTTATAAGCCTTAACAACTGAATTGTCAATTCAGCAACACCTGAAAGTAGACTTGCTCGCAACAATTTATCAGTGGTAACAGTTTTATAGCAGCAATAGTAGTAAAATAGCTGCAGGAATAAAATAGTAACAACAGTAACAATTACCGGAAACAGGAGGATGAAAATACCGTAGGCAAAGGGAATGGATGAACGGGTGTTGCATGGATAAGATAGTTCATGTAATAATCTAAACATGAGCATTGCAGATAATAATAATAAAGCATCCAAGTTATAGGCAAACGATATGCATGTGTTCCAATATAGTCATACGTGGTCGCAATAAGAAACTTGCACAACATCTTTTGTCCTACCAGCCCGTTTGCAACGGAGCCTCAAGGGAAACTACTGGTAATTAAGGTGCTCCTTTTAATAAAGCACCGGAGCAAAGCATTAACACTCTGTGAACACACGTGATCCTCACATCACAACCATCCTCTCCGCTTGTCCCAATTTCTGTCACTCTGGGCCTCGGGTTCCGGACAATGACATGTGTAGACAACTTGCAGATATGATCAAGAAACATAATTATACTCATGAAACAATAACATGTTCAGATCTGAGATCATGGCACTCGGGATCTAAGTGACAATCATTAAGCATAACAAGTTGCAACAACAGTAGAAAACACTAACAATGGATACTAGGCACTATGCCCTAACAATTTGGCATTATTACATGATCAATCTCATCAAATCTCTTCCATCTCTTTCAGCCTACAGCGGTGTTTACTCACACATGGACGGGGGAAACATGGATGGTTGATGGAGAAGAGGTGGCGGTGACGATGGAGATGATCTCCTCCGAATCCCCGTCCCGGCAGGGCGGTGGAACAGGAACTTCTGATCCCCGAATTGAGTTTTGAGGTGGCGGCGACGCTCTGTTGTGTTTCTGTGGAATATGACGAACCCTCTGTTGTTTTAGGGTTACAGGCGATAAGTAGTCGAAAGGGGAGCCCGAGAGGGTGTTTGGAGGCCCCACACCACCAGGTGGCGCGGCCTAGGGGGAGGCGCCCAAGGGTGGTGTGGCCCCCTCCAGGCCCCTCTCCGGGTCTCCTTCTGGCTCCGAGGGTCTTCGGGTGTTTTAAGGTCTTTGGGATCTTTTCTGGGCATTTTCTCGAAAGTTGATTTTTCTGCACAAAAACCAGGCACCAAGGTAATTCTGCTGAAAATAACGTTAGTCCGTGTTAGTTGTATCCAAAACTCACAAGTTTAGAGGCAAACAATAGCAAAAGTGTTCGGAAAAGGAGATACGTTTTGGACGTATCAACTTCCCCCAAGCTTAGCTTATTGCTTGTCCTCAAGCAATTCAGTGACAACTGAGTGCGATAAAAGAACTTTTACGAACATATTTGTTTCATATGATGTAAATATACTCACTATATGATCAAGTGTTTAGACAATTCATAATAAGAAGTATGCAAGATAAAAGTCACCTAGCAGTTATGCAAACCATGAAGAGATACCAACAAACTAATAATAAACAACATGAAGTATATCAATCTACAGGATTGCAATGCTCATAATAGGGTATGATAAAGTGTACTTGCTTTCCCTTAATAATGGAGCAAAACATAAATGCTAGGACACATCAAATGAAGACTAGAAGTAAAGATATCAAAGATACAAGCATCAAAATTCTACCACAATCAAACCGTGTTCTAGGACAAGCACATTTCACTAAGAATGACAACTATGCTCTCAAGAAGGTGCATAAAGTGAGAAGGTGAAGACTCGGCATAAAAATAAAAGAAATATCTTTTGCAGAGGGAAGCAGGGATTAACTCATGTGCTAGAGCTTTTTATTTTATAAACAGAGGTATTGAAAATATTTTTTTAGAGAGGTGTATGCTATTTCAACGAATGGTAAACAGACAATAAAGTACGTCACAAGCCAACTAGACTTCACAAGAGCGGGTCCCATAGAAGGACGCATCTGGGTAGAAGGTCATCCATTTTTCTCTTTTTTACACAATTATGCTTTGACTGATAAATCAGGGGCAAAAATAGTGAAGATAATTTATAGTAACCAATTTTGGGGCTGGGCACCCCACCACTAGCTATTCTATCATTTGGATAAGCGGATGAAACCACTAGTACAGGGTGTGAAATCCAATCAACGAGTGAGATAAATAAATTCTATTTACGTTCTCATGAGCTAAAACAGGGGCACAAAACATGAATAATTTTTTTGATGATTTTAAAGGTAGCACATGAGAAATTTATTTGAAGTAGCGGTTAAATACCACATATAGGTAGGTATGGTGGACACATTTGGAAAAATTTGGTTTTGGGGAGTTGGATGCACGAGTAGAGCTCATACTCAGTATAAGTGAAGGCTAGCAATAGACAGAGAGCGACAACCAAGAGAGCAACAACTGTCATAATCATGCTTGCGACAAAAAAAAATTAACAGGGACTTAATTGACTTTTGGTTTTCAGTCATATGCATGCGTGAGCGTGTGCCAAGTCGTTTCAAGAGAAACAATCATAGAGAGATATCGCAATGTCATACCCTTCTATGAATAAAACAATGCAAGCAAACATTTATACGACATACTATCTAATATTAACTAGATGATATCCCGCGCGTTGCTGCGGGAAATGATTGAAATACATTCAGATAATATTTGGTTTTAAACACTCCATAAAAAACCGTATAAAAATGAATAAAAAAACGAATGTACCAATACCATTACATGATGTTAGAGAAATTCAAAAACGACATGGTATTGAAATAGATGAAGGGGGCTACTAATCTAAATACACTACAATTGGAAAAAAAAAAATCAAAATACGCTATGATTAAATTATATACCGGTACCAATCTAATAACATATATATATTTGAATGAATATATGGAGGAAGAAACCATGTTCTGTAAGTATGAATCTAACACTCACCACAGATGTAGCATATGGAAAGCATATGTACCGACCGGAGCTGTGAATATGGCCATGCAGTGGGGAAGAACTGGCTATTTCGGCGAGAATGGTTCAACACCTTAGGAGTTCAAAAATGCAATGTTATGAAACCAGGTACTCCTCTGAAGGAATATGGGTCAAGAAAGAATATTAGAAATAAAATTGATTAAGAAAGGTTAGAAATAGATATGATTTAGAAAACATGTTCTGCATGTATGTAACATGACTGGATTTGGATAAACCAAACAAAAAATAGAAAGTAAAAAAAGATATCCTTATTTTTCTGTAATTCCCTGTATTTTGCTTCCCTCTCGGAAAGAAAAATCAATGAAAGAAAAGAGACGGGTACATGTGAACTAAAATCTACAGGGAACTAAAGAAATGGAAATTTCAGGCATGTTACATGATGTTCCATCACACTATTCTTATCTGAAATCATGATCATTAAATTGGAGAAATGACCATGGCCCAAAATAATCCTCTGAGTCAACATCGGGGCAATAATGTTGTAGCATCAGCTGAGCTAACATGACTGAATTTGGATGAATCAAACAAAAAAATAAGAGGTAGCAAGATATCCTTTCTGTAATTTCCTGTCTTTTGCTCCTCTTGGACAGAAAAATGAATGATAGCAAAGCGATGGGTACATGTAAACAAAAAATTTACCGGGAACTAAAGTCATGGAAGCGATTTGTACATGTACTCGAGTTAAGTATCCCTTCCTCGAGTCTTAACTTGATGAAGTGGTCTCAAGTTAATGCATCCCTTCTCCATGCTTCGAAATTTCAAGAGTGTGAAGAAAGAAATCTAGATTAGTTGTGACGTCTGTTTAGTTTGGCAGTAATAAAGGATCGAGCTGACAGTTTGGCAACAGTAAATATATACTACTATGTATTACTTAAAATCTGGATGCGTGTACTGCAGTACTCAGGGATGTTAAAAGTACCCCATTGACTGCAGATCAGGTATCTCTATTTTAATCCGCACGCAACAGAAATCACAAATGGTGGAATAATCAGGCATCAATCAACAACGTGAAAGTTGTGGTAGTTTTCTGGACCATTTAACAAATGGGTTCCAGGGCAACAATTCACACACATATTACCAGCAGAATGTTAAGAAAGGGGGATATCAGCGTTCCTAGTGCCGTAATGGTTAGAGAGCAGGGGTACACGGCGGCCTGCTTCTTGCTGCAGAGAGAAGAAATGATGTAAGGCCGTAAGGGGGTATAGCCAGAGATTACTAATACAATATATGAACTGAGTCTTGAGGTTAATTGTTCGTTTATCACCAGCCGTAACCTAACATCCGTGGATGGCACCATCAGTTACGATTTCGGCACATCTGAAAGAACCAACCCAGAATTAGCCCAGTACATCATGACGTGTTCGGATCAAACAATCAGTCAAGGAAAAAAATCCCTTACATAACCAAGCAGAACTACCACATAAAAAATAGCAAATTAGAATCACTTACAACTTCGTGATTTCTCATTCCCAAGCCCGCTGGACATGGAAGCGGAAGAATCAACTGGAGTATAAGATTTTGGACTTAAGATGTGTGTACAGACCAGAAGGACTTTGTCGATCCGGACAATGTGTCCATCCAATTGTGACTTGAAGATGCCCGCGGCACCCTCCCGGCTCTCTCCCAATCTCCCGTTGACACACCGTCACAGCCCGCACATGCCCTATCTTTCTCGTCTCTCTCTATCTTTCGAAACAGCCGAGCGGCAGCGTGAGTAAACAGCCGAGCAGTGAAAGGCGGAAGGGATAGGCAGCCACCCGGCGTCTGGACGTGGTACCGGCGACCGATCTGGCATGGGCTCCAAGCACGGGAGGAGGCCTCTAGCAGCACTAGTGGCAGATTTATATTAGCCAAACCAGGAAGATGGAGCAGCGAAGCCCGACTTGTCGAATTGAAGGAGGGGCCGGAAAGTAGAAGGGGAAAGTCAGAGCAAGTTCAATAGTAGAGCTAGCAGCTGGCTATTAGAAATTGCCACATCAGATATAGCCAACTATACAGCCAACATGTACAATAGTGAGCTATAAACATGGGTTAGTTTATTGATATATGGCTCACCTCTCACTCTCATAAGGTGCCTATGAGCACGTGCTACAGCTAGCTCTTGCATGAGAGCCCACTCCCCTTATCTCTCCTCTTATCTCTCTTCCATGTCATCGCAAAAATATTATTCTAATCCTTATAGCCCGCTTACATAAGCTTATTGTACTTGCTCTCATGTGATCAAGCTGGTGCGTTGGTGGTAGCGATTTTTTGGGAGGTGAGGAGCGAGGGAGGCGAGGCGAACATAGGGCGTGGACATGTGTGCGGTTGAACCCTTCAACCGCAAATCTGACCACCCGTGGTCAATCTGATGGATGAGGGAATTTGTAGTGACGTGGCTGATTGTAAGGGCATGAAAATCATGTAGTGGGGGGCTCCTATTTAAATAAGTTGGAACTAAACATGTGAGAGCACGAACTACTAAGTATCAATTAAATAACATACACTTTACACGAACGAACTAATCATGTCCAGATGGATGAGTATATGTACAAAAATGAAAAAAATAGAGTTCATACCAGCCTCTCACCATAACTTGAATTGTCGTAAATCGTCATTATTGCTCTTCACTCGTGTGGATTGAATAACATAGAATGATAACCAAGATCCAATGGAGACACGGAAGACCGATGAACTCTGCAACAAATTTTACAAAACCAAAGAAGAACAACAAATATTTTTGGGTTTTCGAATTAAAAACAAGAACAAAAAAGACAAGAAAACAAAGCAAAATCTTTTTGAATTTTTGAATATTAAACCGAAACGAGAAAGTAAAGCAAACCAACAAAATAAACTAAAGAAGCAAATAAAGAGAAACAATAGAAATATTTTTTTTGGTCTTTTTGTGTTTTGGGAAGCAAGAACAAAACAATAAAAACAAAAGGAAGAAAAAGAAGCGACATAAACGAAAACATGGATATACAAAGAACCGGCAGAAACATGATATATAGATGAGTGTGATGTCGGTATACCTCTCCCCAAGGTTAGGCTTTTGGCCTAAGTGGAGATCAATCACGGCGCGGGAAGTACCCCCACTGTGGTGGGCCGTCCCTCGCATGGTCGTACTCGGGCGCCCATGAAGATGAAGAAGAAGACGCATAATCATAACGGGGGTGCTGGTATGGAAACCCCGCAGTGTTGGAGGGTGATACGTCGAAAACGTATCTCCTTTTTCTTATTGTTTTCCTCTAAACTTGTATGTTTTGGATACAACTAACACGGACTAACGCTGTTTTCAGCAGAATTACTTTGGTGTCTCGTTTTTATGCACAAAAATCAACTTTCGGGAAAATGCCCAGAAAAGAGCCCATTGATGTTTTCACCCCGGAAGACCCCGGGAGCCAGAAGGGGACCAGGAGAGGGGCCACAGGGTGGCCACACCCCCCCCGGCGCGGGTGTAACGCCCGGGTTTTCTCCCAAGTAGAAGATTGATTGTTTCTTTTTCTCATCATGGCATCCTCATGCATAACATTGCATATGAAATTATTTTTCCCATCGAACCTAATTCAAGTCCAAAGTTCAAAATGGTGTTATAATGTTTCAACAACAAGTGGCTTTATAGATAACCTCTAATTTTGATATCAACTTATTTTGGGAATTTTGTTTTCTGTATAAAATATTCCTACAAAACTATTTTTATAATTTTTGTATTAAGTTAGAAAAGCAAACAAATAAAAGAGAAGTGACAAGGCCTAAGCCAGCCCGTTTTCAGCCCACCTCCACCTATCTTCAACCTACGTCATACTTGTACGAACTCAGCCATCCATGGACACGTACCATGTTGATGTGATGGACGGCCACCCGACGCATCTCCCGCCTATATATCATGTCCAGAAGGTAGCCCTAGGGCTCCTCTTTTGTTTCCCTACCGCACCGCCATTTTTCCCGTCCTCGTCGCCTCGCCATCTCCATGCCAAGACGGTGCTCTCAGGGAGGCACGAGGTTGGCCACCTTCATTGCCTCGTTGATCCACAAACTTCCGAGCCAAGTAATCATGTCCCGGAGGTGCGCCGGCCACCCCCTTCCTTGCTCGCCATCCCCGCTCCGAGGAACGACGCCGTCGCCCACTTCCTCGACCAGCGCCCCCAAGTCAACCGTTCACCGTCCTCGACCGCGGCGCCGCGCCTCTGATGTCGATCTCCTGAGCAGCAGCTGCGAGGAAGTAGTCTGCTGGCAGGGATTATGGCATCCGCAGGCGATCCGCCTGCTGGCGGTCATCGACGCCGGCTAACGCTAGCCCCGGGGGCGCTCCCGGTGCCAGACAGCCAGGCCGCCGGCGGGTCTCGGTTCTCCGCGCTCGGAGAATAAGACACGGTGTCTGCATTCAAGGGGGAGCTCGGCGCGGCGAGGAGTACTGCTAGGGCGGCGGCCGAGGAGGTCTTGGAGGATAGGTGGTCGACCCCGACGCCGGAGGTGAGCCGGCCGGTGGTCTCCGACGAGCTACGCGCGGCCGAGTTCTGGGCACGTGCCGGGTATCGATTGGCGGAGTCCCGTTTCTGGGAAAATCAAGGGGACTGCGAGCGTGATCCTACGGTTTCGACATCGGCATCGTTGGCGCCCTCTCCTAATTCCGAGCCGGCGCCGGCGAAGAAGGTGTGTGGTCACCGGATCAGGTCTCCGCCGGTTCGCGTCGGATGGAGGGGCCCGATTCCTCGTCCACGGGTCACTCCCGCGCCGTGCCTCGGGGACTTCTTCCCGGCCGGCTTCCACGATGAGGTGATCACCCCGGTTGCGGACGTTGACGGCGCAGCGGCTACCGGAGTGGATGACGCGGAGTCGGAGTCCGATCCGCTTTCGGCGGACCAGGGCGCGGTGGCGGTTCAAACTCGAGGCCCGACGGGTGGGGCCAGCGGTGAGCCCAAGGAGCGCCCATGGGCCTACTTCCGCGAAGCGTTCGATTACATGTGGGATCGGTGTGACAGACCTAGGGCTCGCTCGACTACACCGACAAACGCAGCGACGGCGATCGGATCCTCGACAACGAACGTGATCGCTACTCCTTCGTCTACGACTGCGCGCACGTGCTCTCCGCATCGCCTCCTGCCTAGACGGAGGTCCTTCCTTCAGGCCGTGCTATCGCCTGCCCCCGTCATGGCGGCGTCGCAGAGGCAAGGCCACGTGGTGCAGCGCCCCCAGGGTCCGGTCCCAGGAGGGAGGGGACGTGGCGCCGGGCGCGGTGCGACGGCAGGGGTGGGCAGACCAACGGCGGGTCCCCCGTTCTTCGCCCCAGCGCTGCCAGGTGGAGATCCCGGCCCGCGGCCAGTGCTTCCGCAACCAGAGGCACTTCAAGCGACGGGGGCCGCTGCGGCGCAAGGCGTCGCGCCGGTGGCCATGGGACAGCCCGTGGTGGTGGCGGGCGCTGCGCCTGCTGCCGTGGCGCCGGTGATGCCCGCTGCCGTGGCTGTACCGGCGGGTCAGAGTTTCGTGGTTGGGACGGTGGCGGCAAGGGGAGCGGGGAAGCGCAAGAACAAGAAGAAGAAGGTGACTCCCGCAGCCGTGGGTGCTGGGACTTCGCAGGGGATGGCTGTAGCACCGACTCTCCCGGTTGAACAGCTGGCGCTAGCTGCCGCTGGACCCGGGGAGGTTGACGTTGCCGCGGCTCCGGTGAGGAAGACACGCTGTTGGAAGTGCGAGGTTGATACACATGCCACAAGAGATTGCCCGGTGGATCATTACTGCTATGTTTGTGATTCCAAGAAGCATCCCATGAAGAAGTGTCCCACTCTCAGGCTTCCGAAATCGGCTGTGTTTATTGGGGGAGTGGGGAGCAAGCACACGATGTTCTCTCAGTTCCCTGATGATCTCTTCCAGGAGGCGGATTCTTCCAGTGGACCTGTCGCGCTGGTTACGATGGTGGGCACTGCCGCTACGGCAAAGCAGGTTGAGGTGACGGTGGCTCGTATGTGCTCTACTCCGAGGTGGAAGTGGGAGGCGCTGCCTGCTGGTGAGAACCGGTACAAGGTGGTGTTCCCGTCGCTGGCGGAGGTGGAGAGGTTCGATGGGATGGATTTTGGGGTTCCATCACAGTCTACTAGGCTTCTGTTCAGCAAGTGGGAGCCAGAAGATATTGAGCCAAAACTTGAGTTCGAGCAGTCTTGGGTTCATGTGGAGGGGGTTCCAAATCCTCTGCGGCACTTTCTAGGCCTGTGGGCGGTGGGCTCTCTCATCGGCATTACTTTGGATGTGGACCTACTGGCTCTACGTCGTATGGGTATCGTTCGTCTGAGGATGGCGCTGTCTGATGATGAGGTGTTCAATAAGGTGGATGATATAGGTCCGTACACTAACACAGATGGTGTGCTACGTCTGAGAGGCTATGGTTTCACTTTCCGCCCAGAGCCCGAGGATTATGTGCCAGAGCCAGATTTTGTGCCTTATGTGTGGGACCTGAGAGTGCCGTCGGAGTCCTCTTCTCGAGGTGTGCGGGATACTGATATGCTTGGCTCTGCTGCTGCCCCCGACGGAGACGCGGGTGGGGCGACGAGTATGGCTATCGATACACCCGCTGCGGATGGCGGTGATCTTGTTCGTTCACAAGGGATGGAGCTACTGCAGAATTATGCGTTAACGCCGGTTAACTTGTCTCCTACTACTTCTAGGGGCAAGGAAATTGTGCGGTTGATGCATTCCTCTGGTGGCTTTATTGCCGGGATTGCAGGGAGGAGCGCGGCATCTTCTGGTGGATTGCAGGGTGCAGGTGGCACCCCGCTATCCGCTACTCAGGCGACTCGGACGGGAGGCGCGGCACCCGACGCTGGAGACGGCCCACCGACTGTTGACGGACAACGACTAGCTGTCGCCCAGGCGGCTGTCCCCAGCGACTTCGCCGCGCGGCTGGACGAGGCCCTCTCGCCTTCCAGGACTGCTGAGGCTGGGCCAGGCGGTGAGCAGCTACCAGCCGACCAGGCGTTGGCGGGCTGCGGGCGTGCACCTGCTGCTGGCGGCGAGCAGCTCCCTGCCGCCCTGGCGACGGCGCGCTCCGGGCGTGCGCAGGACGCTGTTGGGCCGCTGGAGGATGCCAGACGACGGCTGGGCTGGCAACCGCTGCGGTGGGCGGGGCGTCGCTACCCGCCGCCCAGGCGGCATCCAGCAGCTGCGGTGGGCCGACTGGTCCCGGGCTGCGGTCCATACGGCCAGGGGCAGCGGCCTCTGGATGCGCTGCGCCGTGCGACTCGCAGCCAGCCGCCGTGCAGGGGACCGGGACGGCGCCGTCTTCGACGTCACCACGCGCAGATTCCGGCACGGTGGTTAAGAGCATGGTGATCGGGGGGGGGGGGGGGGTATCTTCATCACCATTGCCCCCCTCCACCGTGGCGCCTCCCTCTGCGGATCATGGGCAGCCAAAGAAGGTGCTGAGACGTAGTGCTCGCCATTTCGTCACAGCGGACGGGGCTACACCGACTGATGAGGATGCTATGTCCAAGGCCATGCGGCGGAAAGCGGCATTGCGTTCGTCTTCGACTTTGGGTACGTCTTCTGCTCAGAATTCTTTTCTTTCTTTCTCCAATGCCAAGATATCATCTAGTTTAGGTGCTGTCGGTGTTTCTTTAGGGAAGAATGATTCGGAAGTCACGATATCCACTAATGCGTTGAAGAACATGGAATTTGACCGTTTAACGGTTAAACCGAGTTCTTCCGCTAGGATGGATATACCTCATATGGATGATGATTCAGCGTATGCCTCTTCGGATGGACAGCTTTTAACACATCTTGTGGGGGAAGTGACTGAGGTGGGGATGGATGATGAGGACGGGCTAGGATCTTTATTTGATCTCTATGCTTCCGGCCGGAAATCCAAAACCGCCAAACATAAAAGGAAACACTCACCGCGATATTCCGAGAGACCGCCTAAAAACCCAATTGTTTCCCGATGAATGGCTTATTCCGTAATAGCAGAGGTCTTGGTGACTTGGCTAAACATTTGAATATTGCACAATACGTCAAGGATCACAATTTGGAGTTTGTAGCGATCTCCGAATCCGGAAGGAGAGATGTCGTGGTGGTGTCACGGCAGATGCCATAGGATGGCTAAAGATGTGGGGACGAAGGACGCTGGAGGCGCTCGGGGAGGGATCACGCGACGAGTAGATGCGTGAAGGATAAAACTAGCACTGCAAACAACACGATCTACCCAGGTTCAGGGCCCTCGTGAGGAGGTAAAACCCCTACTCCTGCCTTTCTCTCTGTATTCTGATGTCTCACCGAGTAGCCACAGTACAATGGTTCTTGCTACCGAGTAGCCACTCTTCTCTCTACGGGATGAACTAGGTCAAGAATCTCTACCTAGTGATCGCTCTAGGTCAGCATCCCTCGCGCAGGAGGGGGCAGGGCACCTTATATACTTGGTGCCTAGCCGGATACAGCCAAATACAAACAAGTGTCGACATTGTGTACACACCGTCCTTCTTCCGAGTTCCCGCTGACAGCTTTGGCTTCTAGATTTGTCCCGATGCGGAAAGTCGTTGGGCAAAACCAAGTGTTCAGTCTGTTATCACTGTGGCGAACACAGAGTAGGTCCCCCCTATCCTGCGACGCCCTGCTGACACACTGTCGCTGTCAGGCACGCCGTCCCCAGATGAACAGTGCTGTGAACAGTGCCAAGTACGGACCCGGGATACGCGGGATTCGGTGTCAGGACGGCTCCTTTGACTTCTGGCCCGAGTAGGTTCCCGCCATTTCTACCCGGACCAACTCTTCTATTCGTAGGAGCACAACTCTCTTGATTTATCCTTCTGGCTGTCTAGATGTGAGACCGGGTAGCAGTCGACCGGGTAGCGAGTACCAGGTAGCCGGCTACTCGGCCAAACATCCCTTCTGGTCTTGCCATTAGCACTTGCCTTTACCTTACTCGGGGGTAACCCCCCGACAGCAGTCCCCGAAGCTGGTAGAGTCCTGCGAACTCGTTCACTGGACCCTGCCAGCTTAAAAACCAACCTTGACAATCTTGCCCTTGAACCTTGGGATACCAAGTGAAAACCTCCGAGTAGCCCTTGGTCTTGTTTCTTCTCTTCCGAATAGGGCCACCTCTCTTCTCCGTGTCCGAGTAAAATGACTTGATGAAATCTCGAAACGGAATCTCTGCGTGTCAGAGCACAATCCGGCTTTCCGCGCTGCAACTGGGCACGTGTCACGCGGACACGACTTCGACGCCTCGGTTCCTGGTAACTGACAGGCCACGCGCCCAGTTTTCACGGGGTGGGCCCACCAGCTCGTAACGTCCCATCACGCACAGTAATCGCCCACGATCTCGTCGTGGGATCTAATGCGGCCGTTACGCGCGTGTTCTGCGCTGTGTGCGTTTCTAACCGGCCCACAGACCCCACGCCACACGATTACTGCCACGATCGATCCCACTTCCTCAACTTGTAACGGTAACTCGAGGAGCGGTATAAATACCCCCTCGGTAACTCCTTCTTCTTCCGCTCACAATTTCCCCTCTGCCTTCTCGTTTCTCCGCCACTGCAGAGCTCCTCGCCGCCGCGCAACTCACTGCGCCTCCGCGAGCTTCTCCACACACCAAATTCTCGATCTTTTTCCCCAATTTCTTCCTCACCGCCATGGCTCGCGACGACAACGCTCGCGCCGGCTGGGCGGGATCCGAGGTCACCGCCGAGGACTGCCAATGGCTGGTGAACACCCGACGAGTTCCTCCCGGTGTTCGCTGCCGGCAAACTGACGATGAGCTCGTCCCTGCCCCGCAGGAAGGCGAGCACGTCGTCTTCCTCGCGCACTTCGCGCGAGGATTCGGGCTTCCAGCATCCAACTTCCTCCACTCCTTCCTCGACCACTACGGCCTCCAGATGCACCATCTCCCTCCGAACACCGTTGTCTTCCTTTCGTACCACGCCGTGGTATGCGAGGCCTTCCTGGGCGTTCACCCCACGACGGAGACGTGGTCCAGGTATTTCTTCTTTCGCCAACAGAGCAAGGGAAAGAAGGACAGCGCGGACACCAGCAGCCGGATAACGGAGACCGGCAGCGCCATGATGGTGCAGCGCCCTGGAACCAATCATCCGCGCATCAAGGGACTGGATTCCGTCCGCAAGTGGCAGAGGACGTTCCTGTACGTGCAGAACGTCCCCGCCACGAAGGGAGCCAAGGTGGAGGACCGAATCAATCTGCCCCCTTGGAGCAATCGAGCTCCCACCGGGCAGAACTGGCGGACCAAGCCATCCATCGACAGCAACCTGAAGCAGATGGACGAGCGCCTCGCCTATCTGGCCGAAGAGGGGCTCAAGAGCGACGACCGAATCGCCTGCTGGATCTCCAAGCGGGTGCTGCCGCTCCAGCGTCGCGTCCACCCCATGTGCTACATGGGCGGCCCCCGCGACTGTACTCGGACGACCACGTTCGAGCTCAGCAACGCGGATGTCGCCGCTCATGCGCGGTCCATCATGACCATGGGCCTCAGGGACAATTGGCAGTATGGCTTCATCCCATTCAGCCGCACGAAGCCAATCGAGCGGGTATGTACTTCTTTTCCTATCTCTTGTATACATGTTCCGAGTAGATAGCCTTCTTATCTTGCAGCGACTAGTATTTGCACTCTGCGTCGAGTAGGACACTTAGCAGGACTGCTTAGGCTTAATGTGCTTTATGCTTGCACGCCTTGCCGAGTAGCACACAGGGTAGCACTGCTTAGGCTTAATATGCTTTATGTTTGCACGCCTTGCCGAGTAGGACACAGAGTAGCACTACTTAGGCTTAATGTGCTTTGTGTTTGCACGCCTTGCCGAGTAGGTTGCCTCTATGCTACTCGACTAAATTGTGATGTTTCTCTATTCTTCAGGTCCTTGCTCGCCAGCTCGCTGAGAGCATGGAACGCTTCGAGGACAACTGGTCGGAGGACCGAGAGGAGGACGACGAGGTCTCCTACGAGACTGCGGACAGGCTCAACCTCCCCCATGCCGCTCAGACGGAGAAGCATCACGTAGATGCGTCTGTCCGTGACTGGTCCGAGGATGATGACGAAGGTAATTGAGCTCATCTCCTGTCTGGTCGCAAGCCGCGCTACCCAATTTCTTCTTGCTTCTGAGCTGTTTTTCTTCTTCCGAACTTCTCAGGCGGCGCTGATGCTGAAGAGGAAGACGAGGAGGAAAACGAGGAAGCCCTTGTCGTCAAGCCGCTCTCGATCGCTGCTCCTCTTACCCGCAAACGGATGGGTAGCGGTGCTCAGGAGCCCCCCGCCAAGAAGAAGAAGACGGCTGGGAAGACGACCAAGAAGACCGTGATGAAGGGAGGACGAAAAATCCCTACCCGTAAAGGGTGAGTACATTCTCCTCAGTTATGCGCCTCTGCTGCCGCCAATTCCCAATTCTATTACTTTGTTGTTTCTTCTCGATTTCCTCTGTCCTTCTCTTTTTTCTGAACATGTTTCTTTCTTCAGAGCCCCCTTGGATGCTGGCGCCGCTCTCGCGCCCACCAAGACTAAGAAGAAATCCGCCATTGACGTCGATAATCTCATCGACCTCGACGACGAGACTGAAGCCACAGCGCAGGACGGAGCGCGTGCGTCCTCTCCCGTGAAAGGGGACGACTCCGACGATGCTCGGTACATGGACAACGACGCCCATGACACCGAGCAGGAGCAGCAGGCCCGCGCAGATCAAGAAGCGCGGGACACTGATCGCGACGCGAGGCCACCTTCTCCTCCGGCCACCACGGCCGAGGAGAACCTAGATCAAGACCCCGAGAAGCATGATGACGATGCCGCCCTTGAGCGGCGAGAAGAGGACCAAGAGCAGCCAGCAACAGGGGCTGCTGAGCAAGATGACCCCGCGGCCCAGCCGCGGGTAGAAGGACAAGATGCCACACAGCAAGACCCCGCTGCCAGGCAGCGGGTTGAGACAATTGATGAGACAGAGCAATACCCTCTGAGCGACGCGCAACCAGACGCCGCACAGGGTAGCGCCCAGCCAGATGCTGCGCCGGGTAGCGCGCCCTCGGCACCGCCTACCCAGCAGGGCACTTCCTCCACCGCGCCAAGCTCCCCATCAACAAAGAAAACCAAGACAACGTCCAGCCCTCCGGCCAAGCAGCTTATGAAGAAGATCAAACAGGAAGCCGTTGATAAGAAGACCGCCGAGAAGAAGGCTGCCGAGAAGTAGACCTCTGGGAACCAGGCCGCCGAGAAGCCAGCTGGCCAGTCAGAGGGCGCAGTCCGCAGGAATCCTTCGCGTAGCGGTACACGTGGTGCTGCCACGATGCCGCCGCCAAGACCAACTGCCAGGCCCGGCCAGCTCACCGTCTGTGAACCTGACGCGGCTGCTGATACCGCCGCAGGATCCAGCTTCCCGGATCCACCCACCTTCCCACCTTATATGGTGAAGGTGAGCCAGCAGCACAGCATCCCGCTGACCCCAGTCGAGAAGAAACTTGCTATCCGGAGGGGCAAACAGGCTACGCCGGTGGACTCCAAGCCTCCAGCCAGGAACAAGGACCGATCCATCTCGATCCATTCGCGCGAGGTTGCGGAAGACGAGGTAACGTCCACGGGCCTCGAGCAGATAGTCGACCGGGTTGGATTTATCGATGCTGAGTGGGACAGCGACGTCCTCGGCAACACGAACTGGCACGGCACGTCTTTGGGCGATCTGGATCACATGGGCGTCGACTGGAACAAGGCGGACATGGGTTATAAACCCATGACTATCGCGTTCAATACCAGCACGCTCGCCGCCAAGCTCTTCGTCCATCGCAAGGCCGCGGAGGATATTGAACAGACTTACGCGGTAAGCTTTGCTCATCCGTTCCGAGTTGCATTTTCCTTCTCTTCTATTCTTCTGCTTCTTCTTATCCATCCCCCAGTCCCCGAGATTCTGGCCGAGTAGGCGGGTACTCAACCGAGTTTCCGCCTTCTCGGGTTGAATCTTCACAACTTTGTCTGATTCTTTTTCTTTCTTCCTCTCAGAATTGCCTTCTGAAAAGAACCAACCTGTACCGGCGGCTGCTATGGAACCACAGCATCGCTAGGAGGCGTCTCGAGGCCCTGGAATTGGAGCGCAAGTCCGATGAGGCGGCAGAGAAGGAGGTCATGGACAGTGCCCTCAAGCTTTCCGAGATCGAAAGTAAGCTTGTAGCTACGCGGTTCCCGCGTTTTATGTTTACGCCCGCTGTTGCTTTCTGCTCAGCCCGACTCCTTTCTGCAGGCAAGTTTAAGACCCTGGCCGAGGAGCACTCCAACTGCCGCGCCTTCGTTGAAAGCGGCCAAACCACCATCAAGAGGCTGGAAGGTGAGTTGATGTCTTCCCGTCTTGACTTCTTGCTTTCATCTTTCCTACTCTACTGACCGTGCTTTGCTTTTCATAGAAGATCATAAGAAGTTTGTCGAAGAGCATCTCGACTGCCTCAAGCCTGCTGAGGTGCAGGCGCAGATTGCAAGCCTTGAGGTAGAATTCAAGAATAGGCACCTCTCCGAGATGGAACCATTGCAGGTCCAGCTGCGCACTGCTCTCCAAAAAGCCATTGATTTAGCTGGCGAGAGAGATAAAGCAGTGGCCGAGAAGAAGAAGACCGAAGCAGCAGCTGCGGCCAAGCAAAGGGCTCTCGAGCTGGAATGCAAGACGCTGAAGGAGAGCAACTCGGATCTTATGCTCCAGCTGGCGCAGTTCCGGAAGATAGAGGAGAAGCATGTTGCTGACGAAGAATCATGGAAGAAAAAGCTGCAGGCGCTACTCTACGACCTGAACAGTAAGTGCTTGCTTCTCCGCCCTTCTCTGGTTTCTTGCGCTTCTCCGCTGCTCGGTTTATTTTTCTACTCGGCTTCTGTTTCTGATCTTCTCAATAGCTTTTTCAGAAATCTTCCCCGACCTCGAGACATCTTGTAAGCCTGCCTTGGCGAAGGCCCGAGCAGCTCGCATTGAGAAGGGCGAACCCATGGACACCAAGGCAGAGATCGAAGATAGCATCATGGTCATGCAGGGGCAGCTTCAGCGCTTAAGTGGTGTGGGCACCAATCTGGTGCGCACTGCCTTCAAGCTCCATGACGTGTTCTGGCCTAAAGACTCCGCGCCAAAGACTATCCGCGGACTTGCCGTGAAGCTTAATGGCGTGAAGGCCGAGCTGAAGAAATGGAGAGCGTCCGGAGCTCGGGCAGGCGCTGATATGATGCTGCTGTTCATCACCAGCTGGTATGAGAACCTCAACTTGCAAGTTGTCCGCGAGATGCGTGAGGACTCCAAGTGGGAGACGGATTCCGATTGCGTGGCTCTCCGCCAGGCCGTCGCGTACGAGGTCGCTCAGTATGCAAGCACCGCGCACTTCATCGACGGTCTCACCGAGCCTGACACCGAGGTGGACGAAGGCGATGATGACGACGGTGATGAAGACGAGGACGCCACCGATTCTGACCTGGGCAGCTTCGAGAGTGATCGCTACAAGGCAGGGAAGGGGAAGGCCGCGGTCGTCGCGGACAGCGAGGAGGAGACCGAGAGCGTGGAGATGACGATCAACACCGCGGCCCTCGAGTTCGGCATCTCCTCAGGTGCGGCTCTCGACGACACGGCGCGACTCCTCGCTCAGGCTGCGGCCTCCACCTCGGTGGCCACCGCCACTTCTGAACAAGCTGCTACAGGGCCAGATGCGGATGCCACGAAGACTGACGCTACCAACTCGGAGGCTGATGCTGCTAAGGCCAGCGCTGAAGCTGAAGCCGCCAAGGCCAATGCTGACGCTGAAGCCGCCAATGCCAGCGCCGAGAACACTGCTGCTTCTACTTGATCCCTTCCTGCAACTTATTCTCTAAACTTTTATCAGATCCCCGGGATGCCGGGTGCAGATGTATCGAAACAATTATCCTTGTCGTTTGCTACTCAGCTTTATTCACGTTTGATATTTTAATTTAGTCAATTTGAGCAACTTTGGCTCGAATGCCGGGTTGCGTTATCATGCGAGTCCCCGAGTTGCATTTCTTATTCGCTCTTCCTTTTTATCTCAGCTCTTACCCGCAACTTGTTGCTTTTTTGGTATTCGAGTCACAAGAATTCAAAGTTAGAGTTGCAAATACTTAGCCACTTAGAAATACTCATAGTAACGCAGCCCACCACTTAGCCGAGAAGGAGTTAGTAAGAATAACAGTAAAAGACATCCTACTCGGTTCCTGCACTTTTTCTTTCCTTAGTAATTTTTCTTGTGCTCATTGACCTTTTGCTTGTTCTCTTGCTTGCCATGAAGCCGGGTTTCGGACAGCAGCAGAGTCGAAGAGTTGGCATGTAGGTTTAAACACAGTACTAGATGTACTCGTGAAATTTTAAGCAGAGCAACCGAGTGGACAGAAGTAAAGCCGGGTAGAAATACACAGAGCAAGTTTGGACGAGGGCAGTCCCCGAGCTGAATTTCAGATTGCAGGGTAGAATTTTAACTCGGATAAGAGAGTACATACACATCTTTGCTCACGAATGAAAGCGACGAAGTAGAGCTACATTCCAAGGGCGCTTGGATTCCTCTCCAGCTTTATCTGCCTTGTTCTCCTGTGATGGACGCATGTCCACGAGATAATAGGCATCATTGTGCAGCGCTTTGCTCACAATGAAGGGCCCTTCCCATGGTGGAGACAATTTGTGCATCCCGGCTGTGCGTTGCACAAGCCTGAGGACCATGTCTCCTTCTCGGAAAACCCTCGGGTTCACCTTTCGGCTATGATAACGCCGCAGGCTTTGCTGGTAGATAGCCGAACGTGACAGAGTGAGCTCTCTTGCTTCTTCGAGCAGGTCAACGTCGTCTTCTCGAGCTTCTCTCGCCTCCACCTCAGTGTAGAGGGTTACTCGGGGGGAGTCATGCTCTAAGTCTATTGGAAACACGGCCTCAGCCCCGTATACCAAGAAGAATGGCGTGTAGCCGGTTGACCGGTTGGGGGTAGTCCTTAGACTCCACAACACCGCTGGCAACTCGTCTAGCCAACACCCAGGTGTTTTCAGCAATGGCTCAATCAGCCTTGGCTTTATGCCTGCCAGTACCATGCCGTTTGCTCTTTCCACTTGCCCATTGGAGGCGGGATGCGCAACAGATGCAACATCTAGTCGGATGTGCTTATCTCTGCAGAACCGCACCATTGCCCCTTCTGCGAAATTTGTGCCGTTGTCGGTGATGATGCTGTGCGGGTAGCAGTATCTCAGGATCACATCCTTTAAGAATTTCACGGCTGTAGCTCCATCGCACTTCCGAATAGGCTTCACTTCAATCCACTTGGTGAACTTGTCCACCATGACCAAGATGTGTGTCATGTTGCCTTTAGCCGGCTTGAAGGGGCCAACCATATCCAGGCACCATACGGCAAACGGCCATGTGATAGGAATTGTTTTCAACTCGGAAGCGGGCATGTGAATCTTACTCGCGAACATCTGGCAGCCATTGCACTTCCTCACGATGTCTTCAGCTTGCTGCAGAGCTGTGAGCCAGTAGAAGCCATGCCGAAAAGCTTTCTTGACCAATGCCCGAGAAGAGGCGTGGTGCCCGCATTCTCCTTGGTGTATTTCCAACAGAATCTCTCCTCCTTCTTCTGGGTCCACACAGCGTTGCAGCACGCCGGTGGCACTTCTTTTGTGCAGCACATCTCTGAATATAGAGTAGCCCTTGGATCTTCTCTGAATCTGTCTTGCGGCCACCTCATCTTCTGGCAGAGTGCCGTCCTTTAGAAAGGATAATATGGGCATGGCCCAACTCGGTGTCTCCCGTGTGGGAAACACTGGTTCGTCCACTTCCATTGGGACAGGCACCTCTGGCGGCTCCTTAGGGTTGGGAGCCCTTCTCTGGAGCCCTGAACGATTGGCAAGGACCTCCTCAATGAATGCGACAGTCCCCGGGTTAAGGACAGCAGTCCCCGAGTAGGGAGTGGCAGTCCCCGAGTATGGAGCGGCATTCCCCGAGTAGGGAACGGCAGTCCCCGAGTAAGGAGCGGCAGTCCCCGGGTTCTCTGTTGCATTCTCCCAGTCAATCTCCATTGGAACAGATTCTTCACTTGGCAGAGAAGGAACAAATATGGATTCCGAGTTGGGAGATGGCTTGATGGATGGCTTCCTCAAGTGCTCCAAGGCAACCCCCGCCGGGATGGATTGCCGAGAAGATCCCAACTTGGACAGCTCGTCTGCCGCTTCGTTCTCTGCTCGGTGAATGTGCTGGAACTCGCAGCCTTCGAAGAATCCAGTCATAGACTGTACCAGGAAGCGATATGATGCCATGTTGGCATCTAGAGCATCCCAAGTGCCAGAGACTTGCTGCACCACCAGATCTGAATCGCCATAGCATATAATGCGCTGCACGCCAACCTCCTTGGCTACTCGCAAGCCGTGCACCACTGCCTCGTACTCTGATACGTTGTTGGACGCCTTGAAATGAATCTGCAGCACGTACTTGAGTTGATCTCGCTTGGGTGACGTAAGCACCACGCCAGCACCGAGGCCTTCCTTCACCTTCGAGCCATCAAAGTGCATCTTCCAGTAATTGGAAACTGGAGCAGGAGGTTCGTACTGCACCTCAGCCCAGTCCACCAGAAACTCGGCCAGAATCTGAGACTTGATGGCTTCTCTTCTCGCATACGCGGGGGCGTACGCGGCCAGCTCGATTGCCCACTTGGCTACTCGACCACTCGCCTCCTTGTTGCCCATGATGTCCGAGATGGGAGCAGAGCTCACAACCGTGATAGGATGCTCTTGGAAGTAATGCTTTAGCTTCTTGGCGCCCAGATACACGCCATAGGTCATCTTCTGATAATGCGGGTAGTTCTGCTTGGAGCTGGATAGCACTTCGCTGAGGTAGTACACTGGACGCTGCACACTCTTGCCTTCTTCTTCTCACTCCACCACAATCACCACACTGACTACTCGATTGGTGGCAGCAATGTACAGCAGCATTGGCTCCTTGGGTAGCGGACTAGCCAAGATGGGAGCGCTAGCCAGCATTGCCTTCAGCTCGTTGAATGCCACGTCCGCTTGCGGAGTCCAGACAAACTTGTCACTTTTCTTCATCAGCTGGTACAGAGGCAGGGCCTTCTCGCCCATTCGGCCCAGGAAACGGCTCAGAGAGGCCAAGCAACCAGTGAATTTTTGCACATCCTTCAGGGATCTCGGCAAAGACATGCTCTCAATAGCTTTTATCTTTGAAGGATTGGCTTCAATGCCCCGACTAGATACCAGGAAACCGAGTAGCTTGCCAGCCGGGACACCAAAGGTGCATTTACTCGGGTTCAGCTTCATTTTATACTTGCGCAAGTTGGCAAAGGTTTCCTCCAGGTCGGCAAGCAGAGTATGTGTTTTATTCGTTTTGATGACAATGTCATCTATGTACACCTGCACATTCTTGCCGAGCTGATCATGCAAGCATTTCTGCATGCATCGCTGATAAGTAGCACCCGCATTTCGCAACCCGAAACACATGACACGATAGCAATAAGCCCCGTACGGGGTAATGAAAGCAGTCTTTATTTGATCAGCAGGATTGAGAGCTATCTGGTGGAAACCAGAGTAGGCATCTATGAAAGACAGCAGTTCACAACCAGCAGTGGAATCGATCACCTGATCGATGCGAGGTAGCGGGAAGGGATCCTTGGGGCATGCCTTGTTCAAGTCGGTGTAGTCGACACACATGCGCCATGCAGTAGCAGCCTTGGGATCCTCCTTCTTCTCGACCATGACCGGGTTGGCTAGCCAATCCGGATGCAGCACCTCCATGATGAAATTGCTTATCAACAACTTGGTGATCTGGTCACCAATGGCCTTCCTTCTCTCATCTCCGAAGCGGCGCATAGCCTGCTTTACTGGCTTGGCGTCAGGACGCACATGTAACGAGTGCTCAACCAACTCCCTCGGGACTCCTGGTAAATCTTCATTGGACCAGGCGAACACGTCCCGATTCTCACGGAGGAAGTGGATGAGCTCGCTTTCCTATTTCTCCGCCAACCCGGAGCCAATGATGGCTACGCGGTCGGGGAACTCGGGGTCGACCTGGACCTTCTTGGTCTCTTGGGACGCCTGGAACGCGGTCCCGTGTTGCGTATTCGGCACGCCCTGCGCACCAGCTTGCGCGGATTGCGCCATAGCCACCACCTCATACATCTTTTTCTTCTCGGCAGCAATCACCATGGACTCCGCCAACTGAGAACCAGCAGAGGCACATTCCATGGACTTCTTGTAATCACCAGAGATGGTAATCACGCCATTGGGACCAGGGATCTTCATCTTCAGATATGCCGTGTGGGTAGAGGCCATGAATTTGCTCAGAGCAGGCCTGCCGAGTAGAGCGTGATAGGGGCTCTGATGATCAACCACCTCGAACTACAGGCGCTCTGTGCGGTAGTTCTCCCTTGTGCCGAATAGCACATCTATCCACACTCGGCCAATCGGGTTGCACGAAACTCCCGGCACAATGCCATGGAAGGTGGTCTTGCTAGGTAGCAGCATGTTCTCGGCCAGCCCAAGCTTCTCGAGTGTGTCTTTGTATACAATGTTGATGCTGCTGCCGTTGTCGATTAGTACCTTGCTGAACCTCACGTTCTTCTCGGGACCCTAGAAGGTAGGATCCACCACCAAAGCGTAGCTACCCGGGTTGGGCATCACCTTGGGATGATCTACTCGGGACCACTTGATCTATTGGTTGCACCAATGCATATAGTGAGGAACTGCAGGGATCACGGCATTGACCTCCATGGCACGCCTGTGCTGTGACTGCTTGTCGACGGGCTCTGAAGTGAAGATCATGTAGCTCTCATGATGTTCTTGGTACTGGTTGCGGCCTCCGCCCTCATTGTTGCCGTTGTTGTTGCCCTGATAGTTGTTGTTGCCTCTGTTGTTGTTGTTGCGGTTGTAGTTGTTGTTGTTGTTGTTGCGGTAGCCCTCATTGTTGAAGTGACGGTTGGCTCCTAAAGCCACTTGATTCACGTTTTCTCTTCTCGGAAACACCAGCGGCCGAGCTGCGGGTGCACGAGCAGGCTGCACATTGGCATTTGCAGCTGGCAGAGGAGGAGGAGGAGGCAAGCCTTCATTCCGGATCAGATCCCACCACTCGCACTGTCGGGTAGTGTGGTTAGCAGGCCTTGAGGGGTGCTGAGTGTGAAAACTGCATGGGCCATCCTTCATGTCATCAAAGACGAACTTCCTCGTCTGCTCCGAGTTGCCGCTACCCGACTGAGGAGCACGGAATGGTTTCTTGTTGCCTTGGCCCTGGTTCTGGTTCTGCCCGTAGGCTCCAGCAGGTTTCTGCCTTTGGCTACCCCCAGCTCCTACAGCCACCGCGTTCACCTCCTCGGGGTCGTACCGAACATATATTCGGTCACCCCTGCGCTTGTTGCGGAACTCGTTGCGCTTGTTGCAGTTGAAGTTTCTTCTCGGCTCGGAGGAATCCATCAGAGGCTGGGTAGGATCACCGAGTGCGTACTGATCTGCAATCTTGATGGTCTCCGCCAGAGTGTTTGGCATCTCCCTCTGCAACCTTTGCCACAGCATACTGCCATGTCTGCAACCCTGCGCAAACCAGGTAATGGCCTGGGCTTCGTTCACACCTTCACAGGTGTTCCGCAATGTGCTCCACCGAGTAAGGTACTCGCGGTCCGTCTCGTCTTCTCGCTGCGTGCAAGCGGACAGCTGTTGTGGCCTATTCGGCCTCTTGTAGGTGCTGGTGAAGTTGCCGACGAAGGCGTCCGAGAAGTCCAGCCAGCAATTTATGCTGTTCTTGGGCAAGTTATTGAGCCAAGTGCGAGCTGGACCCTCTAGCATCTGCGGGACGTACCGCACTGCCCATCTCCTGTTGCCGCCCGCGATGTGGACTGCGGTGACATAGTCGTTGTAACATCCCAAGTATGAAAAATAGCCATTAGAATGTTTGCTCTCTGTTATTTTTATGTTTTGCATCATGACATCATGTTCATTGCAATTGTTTTGCTTGTTTTCCTTTTGTTTTCCTCTGTTTTCATTTGTTTTCCAACTGTTTTCCCTTGTTTTCCTTTGTTTTCTATTTAAATTTCAAACCAAATTTTAAACCTCTTGTTTCATACTTGTGATGTTACAATTTCCAGAATGATATTTCAAATCAAAACAATCAATTGTTTCCATTAAAGTGAGATTCCAAAACTGTTGTTTTGTTTCTATCAAAATTCATTTAATACCAACCCCTTTCAAATTCAATTAATTTCCAAAACAACAACCCTTTTGAAAGTAATGAAAATTGCAAAACAAATCAATCATTGTTTCCATCAAACCATAAGGTTCAAAACTATTTACATGTTGGCTTTTAATAATCCACTTAATTCAATTGCTTTGAAATTCAAATAAAATCCCAAACAGCAAACCATTTTTGAAATTATGAAACTTACAAAACCAAACTTTCATTTGGTAGCAAATAAACATGAATTTTTAAACAATGCTTTTGAATTGCTTAAATTCAATTAATCCCTTAATTCAAATCTAAAAGTGAATTCATTTATATTTTCCAAACATCAACCCCTTTTGAACCTTATGAAAATTATCAACACAAAGCCATCAATTTGTTTCAAATAAACTTGAGGTCCAAAAACTAATTATATGTTTCTTTTTAATAAATCACTTAATCTCAACATCATTCAAATTTGAATCAAATTGCAAACAACATGTTATTTTGAACCTTTTTGAAAAACAAAAACTTGGCAAATTGTGGCTGTGACACAATTAATCAATACCACATTTTTCTAATTTTCTAACACCCAAAACTTGTCATTTTCTTCTCTATCTCAACTCAGCAAAAAAAAAAAAAACAGAATCAAAGAATAAATAAAAAGAGCAAAGGGAGAGAGAGCAGCCAGCAGCCCAGCCCAACTATTTTCCCTCAGGGCCCGTACCCCTTCACCCTGTCTTCTTCCTTGGTACGGATGGACATCGGGCATGTCCACGTATCCGAGATGGAGCAGCAACGGCTGCCCCTCCTCCACCTTCCCCCTTATAGCTACCCGGTGCCCTAGGGTTTCCTCTTCTCCCTCCTTCCTCTCTCCCCCGCCGCCATCTTCTTCCTCTTCCTCCCACCTCTCTTCTCTCTGCTTTCCCTCTGTATCTCTGCAACCTCTGAACCCCACCCGAAACTCCCTCTTCCGCCGGTGATCGCCGGCCGTCTAGACCTCCTCCGGCCCGGGCGAGTGGGGGAATGGAAAGCCCCCACCGCGGGCTTCCCCCTCCACTCCTCGGCGAGGGCCGGGAGGCCTCACACCGTCGCCGCCATCCCCACCAAGTCGCCGTCGCCCTCTGCTCGTCTCCCTGCTGCCCGACCTGCGCCTCCTGTCCGCGAGGTGAGCTCCTCGCCTCGCCTTCCTCCCTCGCTCTCTCCTCCTCTCTACTCGAGCGCAAGCAGCGCACGGCCACCCCAGCGCCACCGTCGAGGCGCAGCAGCGGTTGCTGTCCGCCGGCGCCCTCGCGTTCGATCTGAAGAAGTTCAGCGAACTGAACTGTTCGCAGTTTAGAAAATCGCGCACAGCCTGCACCTCATACCCCCCCACTTCCCCTTCCTATCACCAAGCGCATCACACCCCAATGGTTCTGTCCCCAGCGTGCGTAGCAGGAGGTGGGGGGTTCGATTCCCCCCTCCCACAACTAAACCAAAACTTTTATTCCTTTTGTTTTTGTACAGAAACTTCCCAGAAATCACATCCATGCCCCTGGTAATTAAATCTAGACCCCTGTAAATTTTTTTCCAAGTCCGTAGATAATAAAAATGGCAGATTTGCACCCTATACTTCTAAAATGCATAACTAATTCATCTTAACTCCAATTTTAACTTTTTAAATATGTTTTCTATACCAAATTAAATGCTCTATCCAAATATAAAATTTGTTTACTGTTTTGAATATTTTAAATTGGTGCAATATTTAAAAAACTTGTTTAGTTCACTTAATTTTGCAAAAATCATAACTTTGGCATAAAATTTCCAAATTCCACAAACTAAATATGTTTTCCAATCAACTTTTCATGTACTTTCCAAGTATAAATTTTGTTTACTGTTTTGAATAATTTAAATTGCTGAAAACAACTGTTTCTTAATTATTGCATTTAAAATTGCCAAAATAATAACTTGCTCATTTTAAATCCAATTTCAACAAATGAAATATGTTTTCCATGCAAAATTAAACCACCTTTTCAAATATAAAATTTGTTTCATGTTTTGAATAATTAAAATTGGTTAAATGATTTAAACCTTGTTTAAATCATTTAATATTGTTAAAATCATAACTTGATCAAATTAATTTATTTTTGAAACTATAAAATATGTTTTCCAACCCTAAAAGTATGAGCTTTTCAAATATGAACCTCACTTACTGTTTTGAACAAATAAAAATTCAAATAAGTTCATGTTTGAATTAAATTCATTTAATTCTTGCTTAAACTTGTTTAATTCATAAATAATTTATTTGAAATCCTTTTTCAACAAGTGAAACATGTATTCCACCTAAAATTGTGTGTTCTTATCAAATATGAACTTTGTTATCTATTTTGAACAATTAAACTTGATGAAAACAACAAATGCTTGTGTGACACATTTAAGTAACCAAAATTCCAAAACTTAATAAATGAATTCCAAAACTTGGTAAACCTTATTTCATATTGTTTCTGTTGTTGTTATTTTGCTGTTTTCCTCATCCATGCATCATGCTAATCCACTTTCACATGTTGCTTAGTTGTAAAACAATTAATTCAACCATAATTCATGGGCTTTTCATGTGCAACTCAAATTGCATATGGGTCCATTTAAATTGTGTTACCATGTCAACTAGTTTATTTTGATGCATCAATTAAATGGTCATGCATCATCCCATGTTTGTGCACTATGCCATGTTATTGATTGTTTGCCTCTGCGTTGTTTGTTTGCTTCTTCCCGGATACACGACGATGTTGAGACCGACGATACTTACGACACCCCTTCTAAGGAGTTAGCTCAGTACCAGGCTACTGGGTTTGCAGGCAAGTATTCACTCACATGAACCACTATGTTCCTTTCAACCTTGGCTACCGATACTTTCCGTTGTCTATTCTGCTAGCCCTATGAATAGTTGTTTCTGTTACGAACCAATCACATGTATCCTTTAACCCTGATATTGCCTCACCTCCATACCTATAACCTTTTGCTTGTTGCCCGTGTCTTACTAGCATGCTTAGGGTTGTTTTGCTCGAGTCTGTTACCCGTTACTTTCTGTTACTATTTCTATTATGTTCTGGGGGCTCGATGTTTAATCAATCAATCATGCTAATGTTATTATTAATAATAATTTGATGATAAGGCACCGGCAGGAGGCCCTGTGTGGTTTTGAGGCCTGCTAGTGTCGACCCTAATTAGGAAAAGGGTCTTGTCTACTGATCCATGATGAGCGCACTACCCGCATGTGGGAAGCGAGTATGGGCGCCCCCCTCAATTTGATTCGATTCGCATCTCGTCCAAATCGCCTCATTTAGTTCGGGTGTTCCATTTGCCGCATGCATGTTTTTGCGAGCCCAGGCCAGGGTGGAACTTTTGTAGTCGGCATATAGGGGGACACGTTCTTAGAGTGCTATGAGGGTCCCTTTTCTTCGGGGCTCGATTAGCCGTGCGCCCAAGGTGCTTTGGGCTTGATGCGAAGAAGAGTTGAGTTGTGTTGAGTACCTCGCTTGGTGGGTTTGATTCCCGTCTGGCGGGATATTCTTACGTGTATGGCCAAATTGGTGCACCCCTGCAGGGATAAATCTTCTCGAGAAGCAGTGTTTTCCGCGGTTATGGACTACTTGGTGAAAGTACTGGCTAACAAGTACTCAGGACAACTTAAACCTAATGATTAACAATCTTACACCCAATGATTAACAATTTGACTAGTAATAGGCTCATTGACACAATAATCTGAACCATCATTAATTCAACTGTGTGAGTTATCCTCGGATTGCTTCTTTGGATAAGGGGCGAGGTCCAGGATCGGTTTGTTTGGTGGTTAGCTATAGTTGGTTACGATACGCGATCTTATCTCCTTTCTGTTATCCGGAAGTGGTAGTAACTCTGTAGTTGGTTAGAGCAGCCAGTTGCAGCATCTTTTATATCCCCTTTCCTCCGTTGAACCCAAAGCATCTGTGCTTGGTGTTGACGGGTTACACTTTGGTGAATTGTGAGTCTTGCTTGCTAGTACGTTTATGTACTGACCCCTTTGGGGCTGTGGTTTCCGCAGACTACGTTTCCGAGGATCCCCATGGTGGCTACTACGTGGAGTATGACGAGACTGCTGACGAGTAGATAGCGGACCCGGGCAGGATCCGAGACTTCGTGGATGGGCTCCGTCTTTTCGTTTCCGGCCTCTTAGGCCTATTTGGATCTTGTCTGTACTCAGACCTTTTGAATGCTTCCGCTGTGATGTAGTGATGAATTGTTGGGACATGTGTCCTCTGGATGATTGTATTTGCTATCTCTGCTCTAATGAGAGCCATTTGCAACTTATTTCCATCTTTTGTGTCGTAGAGATCTGTTGTGATATCACTTGTTCCAATGCCGTTGACGTACCATGTGTGTATGTTTTGAAGTACGTCAATGGAAGTATCTGGATTTCTATGGGATGGTTTGCGCAGACGATGAATAGTACGAGAATGGTTGTCACACGTTTACGTGTTGACCTGCTCACATTGAGATGCGGGTGCCGGTATGTCCCGTAAGCCATTTATCTACTGTTTAACGGCCTGTGAGTATCCCCTAGAAGTCCGGGTGCGACAAATGGTATCAGAGCCTGTCTGCCTGTAGGATCCCTTTTTACTGGTCGCAGTTGAGTCTAGAAACTATTTTGTAGCTATATACGAAAAAGGAAACGTGAGAGTAGGAATTCTGTTCTTTTCTTCTTTCCCCACCCACCCTCCCTTTTCTGGTAAGGAAGTGTAACGTTGTTTTCTATTCTCGTCTAAACTTTCAAGTTAGGTATTCACGTATTCTGGTTTCTCTAGGATGGTTATATCTACTAGACCATAGGAATGGAGGTGGTTGTGACATGATTTATCATGTTGCCTACTCATGATTGAGAACGGAGGCGTGTAAGCCCCGGAAGCAGATCCTCTATTCCTTAAGCAGTAGATATTGATCCTTTAGAAGCCCGGATGGGTTTTCCGTAGTACCTCAGGAGTGTTTTGATCTCGTTTTCCCGGTGTTGCTTCAATATCCTGTTCTTC
Source organism: Alopecurus myosuroides (assembly GCA_028641055.1). Lineage (NCBI taxonomy): Eukaryota > Viridiplantae > Streptophyta > Magnoliopsida > Poales > Poaceae > Alopecurus > Alopecurus myosuroides. The sequence goes on from CM054060.1 coordinate 139,138,435, forward strand.
TCAACATCCTTTTCGTCCGTTGAAATCTTGTTGTTACTTCCCACTTCAGTTATTCTACCGGCGTCTAATCAATAACTCTGTTCCACCCTTCTGGCCAGATAGTCCATTCTCCAAATGAATCAAGTTCTATTCAGCTATACACCCTCCATACAAAACCTCTACCTTTACTCGAAAATGTTCCGGTGGTTTCCAAATTCCCTGACATTCTTTCAAAAAGAGTTGCCAGGAATGCCTATCATCTTCAACTTCCAGAAAAACTAACCAAGGTGCACGATGTGTTTCACGTGTCACAGCTCAAGAGGATCTTCCCAAGAAGTTTCCGGACCTTTTCTTTTCTCAGTAGGAATCTCGGGGCGCGATTCCTTCAAGGGGGGGGGGGGCATTTTGTAACATCCCAAGTATGAAAAATAGCCATTAGAATGTTTGCTCTCTGTTATTTTTATGTTTTTCATCATGACATCATGTTCATTGCAATTGTTTTGCTTGTTTTCCTTTTGTTTTCCTCTGTTTTCATTTGTTTTCCAACTGTTTTCCCTTGTTTTCCTTTGTTTTCTATTTAAATTTCAAACCAAATTTTAAACCTCTTGTTTCATACTTGTGATGTTACAATTTCCAGAATGATATTTCAAATCAAATCAATCAATTGTTTCCATTAAAGTGAGATTCCAAAACTGTTGTTTTGTTTCTATCAAAATTCATTTAATACCAACCCCTTTCAAATTCAATTAATTTCCAAAACAACAACCCTTTTGAAAGTTATGAAAATTGCAAAACAAATCAATCATTGTTTCCATCAAACCATAAGGTTCAAAACTATTTACATGTTGGCTTTTAATAATCCACTTAATTCAATTGCTTTCAAATTCAAATAAAATCCCAAACAGCAAACCATTTTTGAAATTATGAAACTTACAAAACCAAACTTTCATTTGGTAGCAAATAAACATGAATTTTTAAACAATGCTTTTGAATTGCTTAAATTCAATTAATCCCTTAATTCAAATCTAAAAGTGAATTCATTTATATTTTCCAAACAGCAACCCCTTTTGAACCTTATGAAAATTATCAACACAAAGCCATCAATTTGTTTCAAATAAACTTGAGGTCCAAAAACTAATTATATGTTTCTTTTTAATAAATCACTTAATCTCAACATCATTCAAATTTGAATAAAATTGCAAACAACATGTTATTTTGAACCTTTTTGAAAAACAAAAACTTGGCAAATTGTGGCTGTGACACAATTAATCAATACCACATTTTTCTAATTTTCTAACACCCAAAACTTGTCATTTTCTTCTCTATCTCAACTCAGCAAAAAAAAAACAGAATCAAAGAATAAATAAAAAGAGCAAAGGGAGAGAGAGCAGCCAGCAGCCCAGCCCAACTATTTTCCCTCAGGGCCCGTACTCCTTCACCCTGTCTTCTTCCTCGGTACGGATGGACATCGGGCATGTCCACGTATCCGAGATGGAGCAGCAACGGCTGCCCCTCCTCCACCTTCCCCCTTATAGCTACCCGGTGCCCTAGGGTTTCCTCTTCTCCCTCCTTCCTCTCTCCCCCGCCGCCATCTTCTTCCTCTTCCTCCCACCTCTCTTCTCTCTGCTTTCCCTCTGTATCTCTGCAACCTCTGAACCCCACCCAAAATTCCCTCTTCCGCCGGTGATCGCCGGCCGTCTAGACCTCCTCCGGCCCGGGCGAGTGGGGGAATGGAAAGCCCCCACCGCGGGCTTCCCCCTCCACTCCTCGGCGAGGGCCGGGAGGCCTCACACCGTCGCCGCCATCCCCACCAAGTCGCCGTCGCCCTCTGCTCGTCTCCCTGCTGCCTGACCTGCGCCTCCTGTCCGCGAGGTGAGCTCCTTGCCTCGACTTCCTCCCTCGCTCTCTCCTCCTCTCTACTCGAGCGCAAGCAGCGCACGGCCACCCCAGCGCCACCGTCGAGGCGCAGCAGCGGTTGCTGTCCGCCGGCGCCCTCGCGTTCGATCTGAAGAAGTTCAGCGAACTGAACTGTTCGCAGTTCAGAAAATCGCGCACAGCCTGCACCTCATACCCCCCCACTTCCCCTTCCTATCACCAAGCGCATCACACCCCAATGGTTCTGTCCCCAGCGCGCGTAGCAGGAGGTGGGGGGTTCGATTCCCCCCTCCCACAACTAAACCAAAACTTTTATTCCTTTTGTTTTTGTACAGAAACTTCCCAGAAATCACATCCATGCCCCTGGTAATTAAATCTAGACCCCTGTAAATTTTTTTCCAAGTCCGTAGATAATAAAAATGGCAGATTTGCACCCTATACTTCTAAAATGCATAACTAATTCATCTTAACTCCAATTTTAACTTTTTAAATATGTTTTCTATACCAAATTAAATGCTCTATCCAAATATAAAATTTGTTTACTATTTTGAATATTTTAAATTGGTGCAATATTTAAAAAACTTGTTTAGTTCACTTAATTTTGCAAAAATCATAACTTTGGCATAAAATTTCCAAATTCCACAAACTAAATATGTTTTCCAATCAACTTTTCATGTACTTTCCAAGTATAAATTTTGTTTACTGTTTTGAATAATTTAAATTGCTGAAAACAACTGTTTCTTAATTATTGCATTTAAAATTGCCAAAATAATAACTTGCTCATTTTAAATCCAATTTCAACAAATGAAATATGTTTTCCATGCAAAATTAAACCACCTTTTCAAATATAAAATTTGTTTCATGTTTTGAATAATTAAAATTGGTTAAATGATTTAAACCTTGTTTAAATCATTTAATATTGTTAAAATCATAACTTGATCAAATTAATTTATTTTTGAAACTATAAAATATGTTTTCCAACCCTAAAAGTATGAGCTTTTCAAATATGAACCTCACTTACTGTTTTGAACAAATAAAAATTCAAATAAGTTCATGTTTGAATTAAATTCATTTAATTCTTGCTTAAACTTGTTTAATTCATAAATAATTTATTTGAAATCCTTTTTCAACAAGTGAAACATGTATTCCACCTAAAATTGTGTGTTCTTATCAAATATGAACTTTGTTATCTATTTTGAACAATTAAACTTGATGAAAACAACAAATGCTTGTGTGACACATTTAAGTAACCAAAATTCCAAAACTTAATAAATGAATTCCAAAACTTGGTAAACCTTATTTCATATTGTTTCTGTTGTTGTTATTTTGCTGTTTTCCTCATCCATGCATCATGCTAATCCACTTTCACATGTTGCTTAGTTGTAAAACAATTAATTCAACCATAATTCATGGGCTTTTCATGTGCAACTCAAATTGCATATGGGTCCATTTAAATTGTGTTACCATGTCAACTAGTTTATTTTGATGCATCAATTAAATGGTCATGCATCATCCCATGTTTGTGCACTATGCCATGTTATTGATTGTTTGCCTCTGCGTTGTTTGTTTGCTTCTTCCCGGATAAACGACGACGTTGAGACCGACGATACTTACGACACCCCTTCTAAGGAGTTAGCTCAGTACCAGGCTACTGGGTTTGCAGGCAAGTATTCACTCACATGAACCACTGTGTTCCTTTCAACCTTGGCTACCGATACTTTCCGTTGTCTATTCTGCTAGCCCTATGAATAGTTGTTTCTGTTACGAACCAATCACATGTATCCTTTAACCCTGATATTGCCTCACCTCCATACCTATAACCTTTTGCTTGTTGCCCGTGTCTTACTAGCATGCTTAGGGTTGTTTTGCTCGAGTCTGTTACCCGTTACTTTCTGTTACTATTTCTATTATGTTCTGGGGGCTCGATGTTTAATCAATCAATCATGCTAATGTTATTATTAATAATAATTTGATGATAAGGCACCGGCAGGAGGCCCTGTGTGGTTTTGAGGCCTGCTAGTGTCGACCCTAATTAGGAAAAGGGTCTTGTCTACTGATCCATGATGAGCGCACTACCCGCATGTGGGAAGCGAGTATGGGCGCCCCCCTCAATTTGATTCGATTCGCATCTCGTCCAAATCGCCTCATTTAGTTCGGGTGTTCCATTTGCCGCATGCATGTTTTTGCGAGCCCAGGCCAGGGTGGAACTTTTGTAGTCGGCATATAGGGGGACACGTTCTTAGAGTGCTATGAGGGTCCCTTTTCTTCGGGGCTCGATTAGCCGTGCGCCCAAGGTGCTTTGGGCTTGATGCGAAGAAGAGTTGAGTTGTGTTGAGTACCTCGCTTGGTGGGTTTGATTCCCGTCTGGCGGGATATTCTTACGTGTACGGCCAAATTGGTGCACCCCTGCAGGGATAAATCTTCTCGAGAAGCAGTGTTTTCCGCGGTTATGGACTACTTGGTGAAAGTACTGGCTAACAAGTACTCAGGACAACTTAAACCTAATGATTAACAATCTTACACCCAATGATTAACAATTTGACTAGTAATAGGCTCATTGACACAATAATCTGAACCATCATTAATTCAACTGTGTGAGTTATCCTCGGATTGCTTCTTTGGATAAGGGGCGAGGTCCAGGATCGGTTTGTTTGGTGGTTAGCTATAGTTGGTTACGATACGCGATCTTATCTCCTTTCTGTTATCCGGAAGTGGTAGTAACTCTGTAGTTGGTTAGAGCAGCCAGTTGCAGCATCTTTTATATCCCCTTTCCTCCGTTGAACCCAAAGCATCTGTGCTTGGTGTTGACGGGTTACACTTTGGTGAATTGTGAGTCTTGCTTGCTAGTACGTTTATGTACTGACCCCTTTGGGGCTGTGGTTTCCGCAGACTACGTTTCCGAGGATCCCCATGGTGGCTACTACGTGGAGTATGACGAGACTGCTGACGAGTAGATAGCGGACCCGGGCAGGATCCGAGACTTCGTGGATGGGCTCCGTCTTTTCGTTTCCGGCCTCTTAGGCCTATTTGGATCTTGTCTGTACTCAGACCTTTTGAATGCTTCCGCTGTGATGTAGTGATGAATTGTTGGGACATGTGTCCTCTGGATGATTTTATTTGCTATCTCTGCTCTAATGAGAGCCATTTGCAACTTATTTCCATCTTTTGTGTCGTAGAGATCTGTTGTGATATCACTTGTTCCAATGCTGTTGACGTACCATGTGTGTATGTTTTGAAGTACGTCAATGGAAGTATCTGGATTTCTATGGGATGGTTTGCGCAGACGATGAATAGTACGAGAATGGTTGTCACACGTTTACGTGTTGACCTGCTCACATTGAGATGCGGGTGCCGGTATGTCCCGTAAGCCATTTATCTACTGTTTAACGGCCTGTGAGTATCCCCTAGAAGTCCGGGTGCGACAAATGGTATCAGAGCCTGTCTGCCTGTAGGATCCCTTTTTACTGGTCGCAGTTGAGTCTAGAAACTATTTTGTAGCTATATAGGAAAAAGGAAACGTGAGAGTAGGAATTCTGTTCTTTTCTTCTTTCCCCACCCACCCTCCCTTTTCTGGTAAGGAAGTGTAACGTTGTTTTCTATTCTCATCTAAACTTTCAAGTTAGGTTTTCACGTATTCTGGTTTCTCTAGGATGGTTATATCTACTAGACCATAGGAATGGAGGTGGTTGTGACATGATTTATCATGTTGCCTACTCATGATTGAGAACGGAGGCGTGTAAGCCCCGGAAGCAGATCCTCTATTCGTGAAGCAGTAGATATTGATCCTTTAGAAGCCCGGATGGGTTTTCCGTAGTACCTCAGGAGTGTTTTGATCTCGTTTTCCCGGTGTTGCTTCAATATCCTGTTCTTCTCAACATCCTTTTCGTCCGTTGAAATCTTGTTGTTACTTCCCACTTCAGTTATTCTACCGGCGTCTAATCAATAACTCTGTTCCACCCTTCTGGCCAGATAGTCCATTCTCCAAATGAATCAAGTTCTATTCAGCTATACACCCTCCATACAAAACCTCTACCTTTACTCGAAAATGTTCCGGTGGTTTCCAAATTCCCTGACATTCTTTCAAAAAGAGTTGCCAGGAATGCCTATCATCTTCAACTTCCAGAAAAACTAACCAAGGTGCACGATGTGTTTCACGTGTCACAGCTCAAGAGGATCTTCCCAAGAAGTTTCCGGACCTTTTCTTTTCTCAGTAGGAATCTCGGGGCGCGATTCCTTCAAGGGGGGGGGGGGGCATTTTGTAACATCCCAAGTATGAAAAATAGCCATTAGAATGTTTGCTCTCTGTTATTTTTATGTTTTTCATCATGACATCATGTTCATTGCAATTGTTTTGCTTGTTTTCCTTTTGTTTTCCTCTGTTTTCATTTGTTTTCCAACTGTTTTCCCTTGTTTTCCTTTGTTTTCTATTTGAATTTCAAACCAAATTTTAAACCTCTTGTTTCATACTTGTGATGTTACAATTTCCAAAATGATATTTCAAATCAAAACAATCAATTGTTTCCATTAAAGTGAGATTCCAAAACTGTTGTTTTGTTTCTATCAAAATTCATTTAATACCAACCCCTTTCAAATTCAATTAATTTCCAAAACAACAACCCTTTTGAAAGTTATGAAAATTGCAAAACAAATCAATCATTGTTTCCATCAAACCATAAGGTTCAAAACTATTTACATGTTGGCTTTTAATAATCCACTTAATTCAATTGCTTTCAAATTCAAATAAAATCCCAAACAGCAAACCATTTTTGAAATTATGAAACTTACAAAACCAAATATTCATTTGGTAGCAAATAAACATGAATTTTTAAACAATGCTTTTGAATTGCTTAAATTCAATTAATCCCTTAATTCAAATCTAAAAGTGAATTCATTTATTTTTTCCAAACAACAACCCCTTTTGAACCTTATGAAAATTATCAACACAAAGCCATCAATTTGTTTCAAATAAACTTGAGGTCCAAAAACTAATTATATGTTTCTTTTTAATAAATCACTTAATCTCAACATCATTCAAATTTGAATCAAATTGCAAACAACATGTTATTTTGAACCTTTTTGAAAAAACAAAACTTGGCAAATTGTGGCTGTGACACAATTAATCAATACCACATTTTTCTAATTTTCTAATACCCAAAACTTGTCATTTTCTTCTCTATCTCAACTCAGTAAAAAATAAAATAAAACAGAATCAAAGAATAAATAAAAAGAGCAAAGGGAGAGAGAGCAGCCAGCAGCCCAGCCCAACTATTTTCCCTCAGGGCCCGTACTCCTTCACCCTGTCTTCTTCCTCGGTACGGATGGACATCGGGCATGTCCACGTATCCGAGATGGAGCAGCAACGGCTGCCCCTCCTCCACCTTCCCCCTTATAGCTACCCGGTGCCCTAGGGTTTCCTCTTCTCCCTCCTTCCTCTCTCCCCCGCCGCCATCTTCTTCCTCTTCCTCCCACCTCTCTTCTCTCTGCTTTCCCTCTGTATCTCTGCAACCTCTGAACCCCACCCAAAATTCCCTCTTCCGCCGGTGATCGCCGGCCGTCTAGACCTCCTCCGGCCCGGGCGAGTGGGGGAATGGAAAGCCCCCACCGCGGGCTTCCCCCTCCACTCCTCGGCGAGGGCCGGGAGGCCTCACACCGTCGCCGCCATCCCCACCAAGTCGCCGTCGCCCTCTGCTCGTCTCCCTGCTGCCCGACCTGCGCCTCCTGTCCGCGAGGTGAGCTCCTCGCCTCGACTTCCTCCCTCGCTCTCTCCTCCTCTCTACTCGAGCGCAAGCAGCGCACGGCCACCCCAGCGCCACCGTCGAGGCGCAGCAGCGGTTGCTGTCCGCCGGCGCCCTCGCGTTCGATCTGAAGAAGTTCAGCGAACTGAACTGTTCGCAGTTCAGAAAATCGCGCACAGCCTGCACCTCATACCCCCCCACTTCCCCTTCCTATCACCAAGCGCATCACACCCCAATGGTTCTGTCCCCAGCGCGCGCAGCAGGAGGTGGGGGGTTCGATTCCCCCCTCCCACAAGTAAACCAAAACTTTTATTCCTTTTGTTTTTGTACAGAAAATTCCCAGAAATCACATCCATGCCCCTGGTAATTAAATCTAGACCCCTGTAATTTTTTTTCCAAGTCCCTAGATAATAAAAATGGCAGATTTGCACCCTATACTTCTAAAATGCATAACTAATTCATATTAACTCCAATTTTAAATTTTTAAATATGTTTTCTATACCAAATTAAATGCTCTATCCAAATATAAAATTTGTTTACTGTTTTGAATATTTTAAATTGGTGCAATATTTAAAAAACTTGTTTAATTCACTTAATTTTGCAAAAATCATAACTTGGGCATAAAAATTCCAAATTCCACAAACTAAATATGTTTTCCAATCAACTTTTCATGTACTTTCCAAATATAAATTTTGTTTACTGTTTTGAATAATTTAAATTGCTGAAAACAACTGTTTCTTAATTATTGCATTTAAAATTGCCAATATAATAACTTGCTCATTTTAAATCCAATTTCAACAAATGAAATATGTTTTCCATGCAAAATTAAACCACCTTTTCAAATATAAAATTTGTTTCATGTTTTGAATAATTAAAATTGGTTAAATGATTTAAACCTTGTTTAAATCATTTAATATTGTTAAAATCATAACTTGGTCAAATTAATTTATTTTTGAAACTATAAAATATGTTTTCCAACCCTAAAAGTATGAGCTTTTCAAATATGAACCTCACTTACTGTTTTGAACAAATAAAAATTCAAATAAGTTCATGTTTGAATTAAATTCATTTAATTCTTGCTTAAACTTGTTTAATTCATAAATAATTTATTTGAAATCCTTTTTCAACAAGTGAAACATGTATTCCACCTAAAATTGTGTGTTCTTATCAAATATGAACTTTGTTATCTATTTTGAACAATTAAACTTGATGAAAACAACAAATGCTTGTGTGACACCTTTAAGTAACCAAAATTCCAAAACTTAATAAATGAATTCCAAAACTTGGTAAACCTTATTTCAAATTGTTTCTGTTGTTGTTATTTTGCTGTTTTCCTCATCCATGCATCATGCTAATCCACTTTCACATGTTGCTTAGTTGTAAAACAATTAATTCAACCATAATTCATGGGCTTTTCATGTGCAACTCAAATTGCATATGGGTCCATTTAAATTGTGTTACCATGTCAACTAGTTTATTTTGATGCATCAATTAAATGGTCACGCATCATCCCATGTTTGTGCACTATGCCATGTTATTGATTGTTTGCCTCTGCGTTGTTTGTTTGCTTCTTCCCAGATACACGACGACGTTGAGACCGACGATACTTACGACACCCCTTCTAAGGAGTTAGCTCAGTACCAGGCTACTGGGTTTGCAGGCAAGTATTCACTCACATGAACCACTGTGTTCCTTTCAACCTTGGCTACCGATACTTTCCGTTGTCTATTCTGCTAGCCCTATTAATAGTTGTTTCTGTTACGAACCTATCACATGTATCCTTTAACCCTGATATTGCCTCACCTCCATACCTATAACCTTTTGCTTGTTGCCCGTGTCTTACTAGCATGCTTAGGGTTGTTTTGCTCGAGTCTGTTACCCGTTACTTTCTGTTACTATTTCTATTATGTTCTGGGGGCTTGATGTTTAATCAATCAATCATGCTAATGTTATTATTAATAATAATTTGATGATAAGGCACCGGCAGGAGGCCCTGTGTGGTTTTGAGGCCTGCTAGTGTCGACCCTAATTAGGAAAAGGGTCTTGTCTACTGATCCATGATGAGCACACTACCCGCATGTGGGAAGCGAGTATGGGCGCCCCCTCAATTTGATTCGATTCGCATCTCGTCCAAATCGCCTCATTTAGTTCGGGTGTTCCATTTGCCGCATGCATGTTTTTGCGAGCCCAGGCCAGGGTGGAACTTTTGTAGTCGACATATAGGGGGACACGTTCTTAGAGTGCTATGAGGGTCCCTTTTCTTCGGGGCTCGATTAGCCGTGCGCCCAAGGTGCTTTGGGCTTGATGCGAAGAAGAGTTGAGTTGTGTTGAGTACCTCGCTTGGTGGGTTTGATTCCCGTCTGGCGGGATATTCTTACGTGTACGGCCAAATTGGTGCACCCCTGCAGGGATAAATCTTCTCGAGAAGCCGTGTTTTCCGCGGTTATGGACTACTTGGTGAAAGTACTGGCTAACAAGTACTCAGGACAACTTAAACCTAATGATTAACAATCTTACACCCAATGATTAACAACTTGACTAGTAATAGGCTCATTGACACAATAATCTGAACCATCATTAATTCAACTGTGTGAGTTATCGTCGGATTGCTTCTTTGGATAAGGGGCGAGGTCCAGGATCGGTTTGTTTGGTGGTTATCTATAGTTGGTTACGATACGCGATCTTATCTCCTTTCTGTTATCCGGAAGTGGTAGTAACTCTGTAGTTGGTTAGAGCAGCCAGTTGCAGCATCTTTTATATCCCCTTTCCTCCGTTGAACCCAAAGCATCTGTGCTTGGTGTTGACGGGTTACACTTTGGTGAATTGTGAGTCTTGCTTGCCAGTACGTTTATGTACTGACCCCTTTGGGGCTGTGGTTTCCGCAGACTACGTTTCCGAGGATCCCCATGGTGGCTACTACGTGGAGTATGACGAGACTGCTGACGAGTAGATAGCGGACCCGGGCAGGATCCGAGACTTCGTGGATGGGCTCCGTCTTTTCGTTTCCGGCCTCTTAGGCCTATTTGGATCTTGTCTGTACTCAGACCTTTTGAATGCTTCCGCTGTGATGTAGTGATGAATTGTTGGGACATGTGTCCTCTGGATGATTGTATTTGCTATCTCTGCTCTAATGAGAGCCATTTGCAACTTATTTCCATCTTTTGTGTCGTAGAGATCTGTTGTGATATCACTTGTTCCAATGCCGTTGACGTACCATGTGTGTATGTTTTGAAGTACGTCAATGGAAGTATCTGGATTTCTATGGGATGGTTTGCGCAGACGATGAATAGTACGAGAATGGTTGTCACACGTTTACGTGTTGGCCTGCTCACATTGAGATGCGGGTGCCGGTATGTCCCGTAAGCCATTTATCTACTGTTTAACGGACTGTGAGTATCCCCTAGAAGTCCGGGTGCGACAAATGGTATCAGAGCCTGTCTGCCTGTAGGATCCCTTTTTACTGGTCGCAGTTGAGTCTAGAAACTATTTTGTAGCTATATAGGAAAAAGGAAACGTGAGAGTAGGAATTCTGTTCTTTTTCTTCTTTCCCCACCCACCCTCCCTTTTCTGGTAAGGAAGTGTAACGTTGTTTTCTATTCTCATCTAAACTTTCAAGTTAGGTTTTCACGTATTCTGGTTTCTCTAGGATGGTTATATCTACTAGACCATAGGAATGGAGGTGGTTGTGACATGATTTATCAGTTGCCTACTCATGATTGAGAACGGAGGCGTGTAAGCCCCGGAAGCAGATCCTCTATTCCTTAAGCAGTAGATATTGATCCTTTAGAAGCCCGGATGGGTTTTCCGTAATACCTCAGGAGTGTTTTGATCTCGTTTTCCCGGTGTTGCTTCAATATCCTGTTCTTCTCAACATCCTTTTCGTCCGTTGAAATCTTGTTGTTACTTCCCACTTCAGTTATTCTACCGGCGTCTAATCAATAACTCTGTTCCACCCTTCTGGCCAGATAGTCCATTCTCCAAATGAATCAAGTTCTATTCAGCTATACACCCTCCATACAAAACCTCTACCTTTACTCGAAAATGTTCCGGTGGTTTCCAAATTCCCTGACATTCTTTCAAAAAGAGTTGCCAGGAATGCCTATCATCTTCAACTTCCAGAAAAACTAACCAAGGTGCACGATGTGTTTCACGTGTCACAGCTCAAGAGGATCTTCCCAAGAAGTTTCCGGACCTTTTCTTTTCTCAGTAGGAATCTCGGGGCGCGATTCCTTCAGGGGGGGGGGGCATTTTGTAACATCCCAAGTATGAAAAATAGCCATTAGAATGTTTGCTCTCTGTTATTTTTATGTTTTTCATCATGACATCATGTTCATTGCAATTGTTTTGCTTGTTTTCCTTTTGTTTTCCTCTGTTTTCATTTGTTTTCCAACTATTTTCCCTTGTTTTCCTTTGTTTTCTATTTGAATTTCAAACCAAATTTTAAACCTCTTGTTTCATACTTGTGATGTTACAATTTCCAAAATGATATTTCAAATCAAAACAATCAATTGTTTCCATTAAAGTGAGATTCCAAAACTGTTGTTTTGTTTCTATCAAAATTCATTTAATACCAACCCCTTTCAAATTCAATTAATTTCCAAAACAACAACCCTTTTGAAAGTTATGAAAATTGCAAAACAAATCAATCATTGTTTCCATCAAACCATAAGGTTCAAAACTATTTACATGTTGGCTTTTAATAATCCACTTAATTCAATTGCTTTCAAATTCAAATAAAATCCCAAACAGCAAACCATTTTTGAAATTATGAAACTTACAAAACCAAATATTCATTTGGTAGCAAATAAACATGAATTTTTAAACAATGCTTTTGAATTGCTTAAATTCAATTAATCCCTTAATTCAAATCTAAAAGTGAATTCATTTATTTTTTCCAAACAACAACCCCTTTTGAACCTTATGAAAATTATCAACACAAAGCCATCAATTTGTTTCAAATAAACTTGAGGTCCAAAAACTAATTATATGTTTCTTTTTAATAAATCACTTAATCTCAACATCATTCAAATTTGAATAAAATTGCAAACAACATGTTATTTTGAACCTTTTTGAAAAACAAAAACTTGGCAAATTGTGGCTGTGACACAATTAATCAATACCACATTTTTCTAATTTTCTAATACCCAAAACTTGTCATTTTCTTCTCTATCTCAACTCAGCAAAAAATAAAATAAAACAGAATCAAAGAATAAATAAAAAGAGCAAAGGGAGAGAGAGCAGCCTGCAGCCCAGCCCAACTATTTTCCCTCAGGGCCCGTACCCCTTCACCCTGTCTTCTTCCTCGGTACGGATGGACATCGGGCATGTCCACGTATCCGAGATGGAGCAGCAACGGCTGCCCCTCCTCCACCTTCCCCTTATAGCTACCCGGTGCCCTAGGGTTTCCTCTTCTCCCTCCTTCCTCTCTCCCCCGCCGCCATCTTCTTCCTCTTCCTCCCACCTCTCTTCTCTCTGCTTTCCCTCTGTATCTCTGCAACCTCTGAACCCCACCCGAAATTCCCTCTTCCGCCGGTGATCGCCGGCCGTCTAGACCTCCTCCGGCCCGGGCGAGTGGGGGAATGGAAAGCCCCCACCGCGGGCTTCCCCCTCCACTCCTCGGCGAGGGCCGGGAGGCCTCACACCGTCGCCGCCATCCCCACCAAGTCGCCGTCGCCCTCTGCTCGTCTCCCTGCTGCCCGACCTGCGCCTCCTGTCCGCGAGGTGAGCTCCTCGCCTCGCCTTCCTCCCTCGCTCTCTCCTCCTCTCTACTCGAGCGCAAGCAGCGCACGGCCACCCCAGCGCCACCGTCGAGGCGCAGCAGCGGTTTCTGTCCGCCGGCGCCCTTGCGTTCGATCTGAAGAAGTTCAGCGAACTGAACTGTTCGCAGTTCAGAAAATCGCGCACAGCCTGCACCTCATACCCCCCACTTCCCCTTCCTATCACCAAGCGCATCACACCCCAATGGTTCTGTCCCCAGCGCGCGCAGCAGGAGGTGGGGGGTTCGATTCCCCCCTCCCACAACTAAACCAAAACTTTTATTCCTTTTGTTTTTGTACAGAAACTTCCCAGAAATCACATCCATGCCCCTGGTAATTAAATCTAGACCCCTGTAATTTTTTTTCCAAGTCCCTAGATAATAAAAATGGCAGATTTGCACCCTATACTTCTAAAATGCATAACTAATTCATCTTAACTCCAATTTTAACTTTTTAAATATGTTTTCTATACCAAATTAAATGCTCTATCCAAATATAAAATTTGTTTACTGTTTTGAATATTTTAAATTGGTGCAATATTTAAAAAACTTGTTTAATTCACTTAATTTTGCAAAAATCATAACTTGGGCATAAAAATTCCAAATTCCACAAACTAAATATGTTTTCCAATCAACTTTTCATGTACTTTCCAAATATAAATTTTGTTTACTGTTTTGAATAATTTAAATTGCTGAAAACAACTGTTTCTTAATTATTGCATTTAAAATTGCCAATATAATAACTTGCTCATTTTAAATCCAATTTCAACAAATGAAATATGTTTTCCATGCAAAATTAAACCACATTTTCAAATATAAAATTTGTTTCATGTTTTGAATAATTAAAATTGGTTAAATGATTTAAACCTTGTTTAAATCATTTAATATTGTTAAAATCATAACTTGGTCAAATTAATTTATTTTTGAAACTATAAAATATGTTTTCCAACCCTAAAAGTATGAGCTTTTCAAATATGAACCTCATTTACTGTTTTGAACAAATAAAAATTCAAATAAGTTCATGTTTGAATTAAATTCATTTAATTCTTGCTTAAACTTGTTTAATTCATAAATAATTTATTTGAAATCCTTTTTCAACAAGTGAAACATGTATTCCACCTAAAATTGTGTGTTCTTATCAAATATGAACTTTGTTATCTATTTTGAACAATTAAACTTGATGAAAACAACAAATGCTTGTGTGACACCTTTAAGTAACCAAAATTCCAAAACTTAATAAATGAATTCCAAAACTTGGTAAACCTTATTTCAAATTGTTTATGTTGTTGTTATTTTGCTGTTTTCCTCATCCATGCATCATGCTAATCCACTTTCACATGTTGCTTAGTTGTAAAACAATTAATTCAGCCATAATTCATGGGCTTTTCATGTGCAACTCAAATTGCATATGGGTCCATTTAAATTGTGTTACCATGTCAACTAGTTTATTTTGATGCATCAATTAAATGGTCATGCATCATCCCATGTTTGTGCACTATGCCATGTTATTGATTGTTTGCCTCTGCGTTGTTTGTTTGCTTCTTCCCGGATACACGACGACGTTGAGACCGACGATACTTACGACACCCCTTCTAAGGAGTTAGCTCAGTACCAGGCTACTGGGTTTGCAGGCAAGTATTCACTCACATGACCCACTGTGTTCCTTTCAACCTTGGCTACCGATACTTTCCGTTGTCTATTCTGCTAGCCCTATGAATAGTTGTTTCTGTTACAAACCTATCACATGTATCCTTTAACCCTGATATTGCCTCACCTCCATACCTATAACCTTTTGCTTGTTGCCCGTGTCTTACTAGCATGCTTAGGGTTGTTTTGCTCGAGTCTGTTACCCGTTACTTTCTGTTACTATTTCTATTATGTTCTGGGGGCTCGATGTTTAATCAATCAATCATGCTAATGTTATTATTAATAATAATTTGATGATAAGGCACCGGCAGGAGGCCCTGTGTGGTTTTGAGGCCTGCTAGTGTCGACCCTAATTAGGAAAAGGGTCTTGTCTACTGATCCATGATGAGCGCACTACCCGCATGTGGGAAGCGAGTATGGGCGCCCCCTCAATTTGATTCGATTCGCATCTCGTCCAAATCGCCTCATTTAGTTCGGGTGTTCCATTTGCCGCATGCATGTTTTTGCGAGCCCAGGCCAGGGTGGAACTTTTGTAGTCGGCATATAGGGGGACACGTTCTTAGAGTGCTATGAGGGTCCCTTTTCTTCGGGGCTCGATTAGCCGTGCGCCCAAGGTGCTTTGGGCTTGATGCGAAGAAGAGTTGAGTTGTGTTGAGTACCTCGCTTGGTGGGTTTGATTCCCGTCTGGCGGGATATTCTTACGTGTACGGCCAAATTGGTGCACCCCTGCAGGGATAAATCTTCTCGAGAAGCCGTGTTTTCCGCGGTTATGGACTACTTGGTGAAAGTACTGGCTAACAAGTACTCAGGACAACTTAAACCTAATGATTAACAATCTTACACCCAATGATTAACAACTTGACTAGTAATAGGCTCATTGACACAATAATCTGAACCATCATTAATTCAACTGTGTGAGTTATCGTCGGATTGCTTCTTTGGATAAGGGGCGAGGTCCAGGATGGGTTTGTTTGGTGGTTAGCTATAGTTGGTTACGATACGCGATCTTATCTCCTTTCTGTTATCCGGAAGTGGTAGTAACTCTGTAGTTGGTTAGAGCAGCCAGTTGCAGCATCTTTTATATCCCCTTTTCTCCGTTGAACCCAAAGCATCTGTGCTTGGTGTTGACGGGTTACACTTTGGTGAATTGTGAGTCTTGCTTGCCAGTACGTTTATGTACTGACCCCTTTGGGGCTGTGGTTTCCGCAGACTACGTTTCCGAGGATCCCCATGGTGGCTACTACGTGGAGTATGACAAGACTGCTGACGAGTAGATAGCGGACCCGGGCAGGATCCGAGACTTCGTGGATGGGCTCCGTCTTTTCGTTTCCGGCCTCTTAGGCCTATTTGGATCTTGTCTGTACTCAGACCTTTTGAAGGCTTCCGCTGTGATGTAGTGATGAATTGTTGGGACATGTGTCCTCTGGATGATTGTATTT
Organism: Alopecurus myosuroides; assembly: GCA_028641055.1. Classification (NCBI taxonomy): domain Eukaryota; kingdom Viridiplantae; phylum Streptophyta; class Magnoliopsida; order Poales; family Poaceae; genus Alopecurus; species Alopecurus myosuroides. The sequence goes on from CM054060.1 coordinate 139,154,865, forward strand.
GCTATCTCTGCTCTAATGAGAGCCATTTGCAACTTATTTCCATCTTTTGTGTCGTAGAGATCTGTTGTGATATCACTTGTTCCAATGCCGTTGACGTACCATGTGTGTATGTTTTGAAGTACGTCAATGGAAGTATCTAGATTTCTATGGGATGGTTTGCGCAGACGATGAATAGTACGAGAATGGTTGTCACACGTTTACGTGTTGGCCTGCTCACATTGAGATGCGGGTGCCGGTATGTCCCGTAAGCCATTTATCTACTGTTTAACGGACTGTGAGTATCCCCTAGAAGTCCGGGTGCGACAGTCGTTGAGCCAATCTTCCGGCTTGGTGCTGCCGTTGTACCTCTTGGTGCCCCTTGCCAGCTGGAAGTTCTTCACGGACGGCTCGTTCATGATGCGCGGGCCAAAGCACTCGGGGCCAGGAGGACCCGTGTTCTCCAGCCGTGCCGACAAGTTGATCCGGTCCAGCTGGTGCCTTGCATCTCCAGGCGCCAACACGCGCTCACCCACACGATCCAGAATGTCATAGCCAGCCATCTCCATGGCCGAGTAGCCGTCATCATATCTGTCCACCTGCACAGCTGCAGGCTGCTCCGCCGGGTTGGGGACTGGCGCCACTGCACGCGGCTGCTTCCTCTGCCGAGTAGGCTGAGCGACGGGATGCTGAGAAGGACCTGGGCGCTCTCCATCTCGGGCCTGGCTTTGAGCTTTATGGGCTTGAAAGCCTGCTCCTGCAGCGTTGTGTTTCTGACCGGACTGTCGCGGCACAGCGAGCTGTTTCGCGGAGACAGCCGGGTCGTACACCTGCATTTGCCTATCCTTGCCGGAATGCCCACTTCGGCTTTTCTCATGGCTAGGATGCGGAGATGAAGCCTGATCGTTAGATCTGGCCACATGCGAATGCACCACCTGAGAAGCTCCATAACCCGGGTTGGCTTTCCGGAACTCCTCGTTCTGCCTAGCCGTCTCTAGCACCAACTCGTTCAGCCTCTCCTGCTGCCTAACGCGCGCGTCGCCTACTAGATGCGGCAACTCGGCAGCTACGGCCTCAGCAGCTCTAAGCTTCTTGGCGGGTGTGCTGTATCTGGGTCTAGTGGAGGTGTTTGCGGTGGCGGACTGACTGGGAGCCTCTACAACCGTTGCGATCTCGGCACCTAGGTTGCGACGCGCAGCACCTACTTTGCTAGCTCTCCTAACAACTGGTGTGAAACCGTGAGCCTTGTTGTACTCAAGCTGATCTAAGCTAAGCTCTAGCCTGATCTTCTCCAACTCCGCCTGCTCGGCGAGCAGCTCCTGGCGCTGCCGGTCGAGCTGCGCCTTCATGGTCAAGAGCTCGAGGTCGGTGGGAGGCGGCATACCCGTCCGCGCAGCAGACGCAGGGATCGTCGGAGTAGTGGAGAGCGGAAGGTTGCACTCCTTCTCGTAAGGCTTGTGCGTCTTCCCGCCAGCACTAGAGCCAGCAAGATCCTCGACGACAGCCGCAGCGGTAGCAGCTGCGCCCTTCCCGGCGTCCGCAGCCAGGCCAGCTACCATCACCTCCGCAACGTCCGTGGAGCGGCCCAGCGGCTTCCCGCGCGCGGCGATAACGGCAGCTGGATCCTCCGCGTCATGCACCAGCTCGGGATACTCGCGGTCGATGACGGTGGCGACGTAGACGAGGTGCGCGCCGAAAGAAAGCACCGTGACGCCCTCCGGCATGGCCCTGCCGCCGAAATCGCCGGCGTTGTCGCTGGCGAAGTCGAAGGAGCCGAATTTGTGGACAAGGCCACAGACCACGCGCTCTCCGGTAGCAGAAATCGATCCCGTCCGAACGGAAACTCCAGCCAGCGCCGCTGGTTGCCCCACGGTGGGCGCCAACTGTCGTGGTGGTGTCACGGCAGATGCCATAGGATGGCTAAAGATGTGGGGACGAAGGACGCTGGAGGCGCTCGGGGAGGGATGACGCGACGAGTAGACGCGTGAAGGATGAAACTAGCACTGCAAACAACACGATCTACCCAGGTTCAGGGCCCTCGTGAGGAGGTAAAACCCCTACTCCTGCCTTTCTCTCTGTATTCTGATGTCTCACCGAGTAGCCACAGTACAATGGTTCTTGCTACCGAGTAGCCACTCCTCTCTCTACGGGATGAACTAGGTCAAGAATCTCTACCTAGTGATCGCTCTAGGTCAGCATCCCTCGCGCAGGAGGGGGCAGGGCACCTTATATACTTGGTGCCCAGCCGGATACAGCCAAATACAAACAAGTGTCGACATTGTGTACACACCGTCCTTCTTCCGAGTTCCCGCTGACAGCTTTGGCTTCTAGATTTGTCCCAGTGCGGAAAGTCGTTGGGCAAAACCAAGTGTTCAGTCTGTTATCACTGTGGCGAACACAGAGTAGGTCCCCCCTATCCTGCGACGCCCTGCTGACACACTGTCGCTGTCAGGCACGCCGTCCCCAGATGAACAGTGCTGTGAACAGTGCCAAGTACGGACCCGGGATACGCGGGATTCGGTGTCAAGACGGCTCCTTTGACTTCTGGCCCGAGTAGGTTCCCGCCATTTCTACCCGGACCAACTCTTCTATTCGTAGGAGCACAACTCTCTTGATTTATCCTTCTGGCTGTCTAGATGTGAGACCGGGTAGCAGTCGACCGGGTAGCGAGTACCAGGTAGCCGGCTACTCGGCCAAACATCCCTTCTGATCTTGCCATTAGCACTTGCCTTTACCCTACTCGGGGGTAACCCCCCGACAAGAGATTTTCAAGCGAGTGTTCTGAACCGCCTATCAGGGGGTTTAGACTTCACTTGGCACTCTATTCCCCCCCGTGGTAGATTGGGTGACATTCTACTAGGCGTTAAAACTGACTCCTTTGATGTGTTAGCAAGGTCGGATGGTGATTTTCATATTAAATTACACCTCCCTAACCGTGCCGACAACTTCATATGGAGTTTAGTCGCTGTGTATGGTGCTGCCCAGGAGGAGTTTAAGGAGGATTTTCTTCGTGAGCTGGTTAACTTGGCGAATAATAATCCACATCCAATTTTAATTGGAGGAGATTTTAATTTGCTAAGGTTCCCACACGAGAAAAGTCGGGGACGGTTTGACGGTCATTGGACTTTCTTATTTAACGCTGTCATTGATAGCTTGGATTTGAGAGAGGTGTACATGACCGGACGACAGTTCACCTGGGCAAATAGTCTGCCAGAACCGACATACGAAAAACTAGATCGCGTATTAATGAGTACCGATTGGGAAGATAAGTTCCCATTGGTTACGGTACGCGCTCTAGAACGTATTAAGGCTCTGTCGGATCATGCTCCCCTTCTACTCTCAACTGGCACATCAAAACCAAAAGGCCAGACACAGTTCAAGTTTGAACTAGGTTGGTTTTTACGTGATGGTTTTGATGAACTAGTTAAGAAAGTATGGACCAAACCGGTCTTAGGTGATAACCCAATACGGAGATGGAATAATAAAATGCGCAATTTGCGTAAGTACCTCCGTGGATGGGCGAGACATACGACCGGTTTGCTCAAGAAGGAAAAAGAGCGTCTTTGTTACATTATTGATGAGTTAAATCGTCTCGCAGAAACTAGGCTGTTATCTTTGCAAGAGGTTGAACTTAAAAGTCAATCCAATGCGAAAGTAGCACAAATGTTGCGAGAAGAGAAACTCAAATGGTATCAGAGATCTAAGGCTCAATTCATTCTTGAAGGAGATTCGAATACGCGTTATTTTCATAATGTTGCTAATGGCAGACATAGGAAAAAACGAATTCACTCTCTCCATCAAGATGAAGGTCTCATTGAGGGACAAGAGTATCTCAAGACCTATATCACAAAGTTCTATAAAGATCTGTTTGGGCCTCCCGAAGTAGTTAATATAACTATGGGCGAGAACCGCACAGATGATATTCCTCAAGTATCCATAGAGGAAAATGCTTTTCTTAATGCTCCCTTCTCAGAAGAGGAGATCAAGAAGGCGATATTCCAAATGGAGCATAACAAGGCACCTGGTCCAGATGGTTGTCCAACCGAGTTTTATCAGCATTTCTAGGAGATCATTAAACATGATCTCATCGAAATGTTTGATTGCTTGCAAAGTGGACAACTGGAGCTGTATCGCCTTAACTTTGGGGAAATCGTTTTGTTACCTAAGGTTTTGAACGCAGAAAAGATACAACAGTATCGACCAATCTGCCTTCTAAACGTTAGTTTCAAAATCTTTACGAAAGTTGCAACTATTAGGTTGAATTCTGTGGTAGATCATGTGGTAAAACCTACACAGACTGCATTTATGCAGGGTAGGAACATCCTTGATGGGGTCGTGACCTTACACGAAACCGTACATGAGCTGCACTCAAAAAAACTTAATGGGGTAATTTTTAAAATAGACTTTGAAAAGGCCTATGATAAAGTGAATTGGGAGTTTCTCCAACAGACACTGAGAATGAAAGGATTCTCAGAAGAGTGGTGCGCTCTAATTCGCAGTTTTTTTGTTGGAGGTAGCGTGGCCATCAAAGTCAATGATGATGTTGGTCGATACTTCCAAACAAAAAAAGGCTTGAGACAAGGTGATCCGCTATCGCACGTATTGTTTAATATTGTGGCTGATATGTTAGCGATCATGATTGACCGAGCAAAGGAAAATGGCCAAATTGAGGGAGTAATTCCACATCCTGTTGATGGGGGATTGTCTATCCTTCAATATGCAGATGATACAATTCTCTTTATGGAACATGATTTGGAGAAAGCGGCGAACCTAAAGTTAATTCTTTCGGTGTTCGAGCAACTATCCGGATTAAAAATTAATTTCCACAAGAGTGAATTGTTTTGCTTTGGCGAGGCCCAAGAAGCAGTTGCACAATACACCGAACTATTCGGATGTGGGCAAGGTCAATTTCCTATCAAGTATTTGGGAATACCAATACATTATAGGAGATTGACTAATGCAGAATGGGGCCACGTTGAAGAACGTCTGCAGAAAAGGCTAGCTAGTTGGAAAGGAAAATTGTTGTCGCTTGGTGGTCGACTGGTACTCATTAACTCAGTCCTAACTAATATGGTACTGTATATGATATCATTCTTCCAGTTACCTAAAGGAGTCTTGAAAAGATTGGACTATTTCCGATCAAGATTTTTTTGGCAAGGCGACAACGAGAAAAAGAAATATCGATTGGCCAGATGGGATGTAGTTTGTCGTCCACGAGATCAGGGGGGGAGGGTTGGGTATTCATGACCTACAAGTCAAGAATTCAGCCCTACTTGGTAAATGGATGTTCAAACTATTAACCGAAGAAGGGGTATGGCAAACCATCCTTAAACGTAAGTACATAGGTTCGAAAGCAATATCACAGGTTATGTGGAAACCAGGTGATTCACACTTTTGGGTTGGACTTATGGCGAACAAAAATATTTTTTTTCGCTATGGGGTATTTAAAATTAAGGATGGATCGCAGATACGGTTCTGGGAGGACAAATGGTTAGGTAATACCACACTCCGAGAACAGTATCCGGCTTTATACACGATAGCGCGACATAAGGATGATACGCTGGCTACGGTCATGCAGACATCACCTCCTAATGTCACATTTCGACGAGATTTAATCGGCCCTCGACTTGCGTCTTGGCAGGCTTTGGTGGATAGATTAACTATGGTTACTCTTACACCAGGCACGGATGAGTTTCGTTGGAAGATCACTAAGAACGGTTTGTTCTCGGTGGACTCCATGTACAGAGCTATGATCCAATCAGACTTGCCAGCCGATATTTTAAAAAATGTATGGCGTATGAAGGTACCGCTGAAAATTAAGATTTTTGCGTGGTATCTTCGTAAGGGAGTCATACTTACAAAAGATAATCTTGTCAAACGTAATTGGCATGGGAGTTCTAGGTGTGTTTCTTGTACTCACGATGAGACAATTAAAAACCTGTTCTTTGATTGCACGTTTGTGCGTTCTATATGGTCCGCTATCCAAATGGCTTCGAACCTTTATCAACCTACTTCCTTCGCGAACATATTCGGCAACCGGTTAAATGGGTTAGATAAACGTTTTAAGACTATTATTAGGGTAGGAGCGCTTGCCGTTATTTGGTCGCTCTGGCTATGTAGAAATGACAATATTTTCAATGATAAAAACTTTTCTCGTACGCAGGTTCTATTCAGGAGCACAGGTATTCTCCGTTCGTGGTCCACATTACAGCGAGGGGAGTTACGAGACCTTTTTACGGAGGCATGTGCACGACTGGAGCAGGTGGCGAGGGATATTTTTATCCCACATGGATGGCCACTTGATCTACGGATAGCGGCTCCATAGCATCGACAGTCTACATCGGTTGTTTTGTAGTATTGTCGCTCTGTTTATTTTTCAGTTTCGGATTTTGGCTGTGTGCATTTCATGATGCAGAGGCCGGGTGTAATGCTTGAACTTTTTGAGTAATAAAGCCCTTTATCAAAAAAAAAGTTAGAAAAGCAAACAAATGAAAGAGAAGTGACAAGGCCTAAGCCAGCCCGTTTTCAGCCCACCAAACCAGCCCACCTCCACCTATCTTCAACCTACGTCATACTTGTACAAACTCAGCCTTCCATGGACACGTACCATGTTGATGTGATGGACGGCCACCCGGCGCATCTCCCGCCTATATATCATGTCCAGAAGGTAGCCCTAGGGCTCCTCTTTTGTTTCCCTACCGCACCGCCATTTTCCCGTCCTCATCACCTCGCCATCTCCATGCCAAGACGGTGCTCTCAGGGAGGCACGAGGTTGGCCACCTTTGTTGCCTCGTTGATCCACGAACTTCCGAGCCAAGTAATCATGTCCCGGAGGTGCGCTGACGTCTACTACTCCTTGTAGACACAAGGAATCGGGCTAGGACTTCATGGTGCGTTCCCAACGAGCTTGTATTCCTCGACGCCGTCCGCCCGCGAGAGCGTCAGGTCGTCGTCGCCTTCGTCGTCTACGGTCGCCACCATCCCGTACGACTCCACCGAGTAACCCCGTGTGAGCACCCATCCTAACGGACATCTCGCCTGTTCTTCCACTTGCTCTTTGACTCGCCATCGTGCGAGAGTCGTGCCGGCCGTCTCCCTGTCCGCCTTGGACGCCGAGGGCGGAGCTCCGAGTTCCTGCCGCTGGGTGCTTGCTCCCGTAACCTTCATCACGCACCTGCAGCCGGCGCCCTTCCGCGCTCCACATGCACGTCGCGGACACACGTGCCGCGCCGCCCATCGTTGGTCACCGTGGCCGTGTTCCGCCATCAACGTCTGCACCCGCGACAACTGATACATGTCTTGTCCGTTGAAATCTGTAGTCTATCATCTTTTGTTTCAGGCCGACACAAAATCTCTGAAAACTGCTCCTTTGTGAAATTCAGTTACTGTATTACATCGTGTTCATCTAGTCTCGTGGCTGTCCGTAAACAAACACAGCGATCCAGCCCAGTGGTATGCCTCTCGATCCAATGTAAGGAGATCCCGAGTTCAAATCCCTCGGAGCACAATTCCCCACTGTTTCTTCTTTTTTTCTCCAGAAATTTCAATATCATATATAATCTTGTACCTATCATGTCTCATGTTTTATTAATCCAACTAATACAAACTTTATATCTGTTTTTATCATAAAAATGCAAGGAACATTAATATGTCATCAATGCCCATGTTTCCATCTTTTAAATTGTTTCTTAGTAGTATTTTGTTACATCACCTATACACTTAAATATGGAATGAGTTGGGGTATTCAAATAATTTTTGCCCCGAGTTCCATTTAATCTTGTGTATCTCACCTATCAATTATTATCCATGTTAAACAAGATTTAATTTGGTGGTTAGCTAAATAATTTGAACCCTTAAATAAACTACTCGGACTCCGGTTCCCCTTAAATTGGTTAAGTTGCATCTCCCATGTCATGCATCCATATCTTGATCATGCTGGATCTTTTGCCCTAGTAGTAAATGTTGTATCCGTTGTTTCTTCTAGTGTTTTGCTTCTTCGCGGATAGGACGTTGAGATGATGTGAGCACCGACAAGTTCTGCTTCCTCTACAACTGGAATTCCAGGCAAGCTTTACTCACTTGCTACCTATGGATGCTGTTCCTCACTTGTTACCGATTCTTTCTGTTGTCTTTATTCTAGCTTGATGATTCGATGCTTGTGTCTCGATACTATCATATGTTTACCTTGCAGCCATGTTATAGCCTTCCGTCCAGTTCCTATTAACTGTTGTTTGTTTACCTTGTTGGCCCTCGTGTCGTAGTTGCATGCTTAGTGTTGTTTGCGCTCGAGTCTTGTTGTTCGTCTTATTGTCACCGTTTAGTTTGATAGTTGGGCTTCAACTTAATCAACATCATGTTAATGTTTGGGGTAATAATAATTTTATGATAAGACACCGGCAGGAGGCCCGGCGTGGTTTTGGAGTGTGCTAGTGTCGAACTTAGGAAAAGAGTCTTGTCCACCGATCTATGATGAGCGCGCTAACCGCATCCGGGAGGTAGTATGGGACCCCCCTCGGCTTTGACTGAATTTGTTGTTTGTCCAGGGACCACACCTAGTTCGGGTTTTCCATTTGGCACGATAACTTGCAGGTACGAGCTCATGGTGCTACGGTGACCTAATGTAGTCGTTGCGGCTAGGTGCGGCATGGTCTTAGAGTGCTACAAGGGTCCCGTTTTCTTCCGGGGGTTGAGTAGCCATGCACGCGACAGCTCCCGTGGTTTCTGGATTTGTAGTGGAGACGGAAAATGTCGTGTCGAGCTAACCTGAGTTTTAGTTGGTGGCTCGAGTGTGTACGGTTACTGTAGCGCACCCTGCAGGGATAAATCTTCTCGAGGAGCCGTGTTGTCCGCGGTTATGTGACGACTTGGTGAAAGTGCTGGCTAACAAGTACTCAGACAACTTACATTTAATGATGATAACTTGAATAGTAAGATAGATATACCTTCATCATATTATGAATGTCATCTTAATCAACAGCGTGAGTTTCCTTGGGTTGCCTCCTTTCTAGGGGGGTGAATCCTGGATGGGTTCCTTTGGTGAGTAGTTGTAGTTGGTTTCGTCACGCTCTCTCATCCCTTTCTAATAGACGAGAGTTGTAGCGTGTCTCTGTAGATTTCTTAGTGCTGCATGTTGCGTCTTCATTACAACAACTCCTTTCTTTGTACCCAAAGTATTTGTATTTTGTGATGATTGGTTGCACTGGTATCTTGTGAGTCCTGCTTGCCGCTTGTTGGAACATTCAAAGTATTGACCACATGATTCGGGGCTGTATTCACAATGTAGTCAACAGGTTTGAAGTCTGACGTCGTTAGCTTGGAAATCCCTCCGGCTTGGCCTGGGCAGGGATTGGACGCCATCGGTTATCTTCAGGTCTCTTAGTCCAATTTTTATCTTGTCCGTAGTCGGATAATATTTTGTTTTCCGATGTTATTTGGATCTTTGTATTGTATAAGTTGTATTCTTGACTCGTTTGAGTCATCTTGTATATATCTCTTCTGTTGTTGTGGATTATTCGTGAACTGTTGTAATGATTACCGAAGGTTGACAACCCAGGATCGGTATTATGCGGATTCTGGCTGGAACGCTAAAATCCCCATAGTACCCGATCCAGGGGCGTGAAAGTTGTCAACTTTCGGTAATCATGACAACAGTTCACGAAAATCCACAACAACAACAGAAGAGATATATATAAGACGTCTCAAACGAGTCAAGAATACAACTGATACAATACAAAGATCCAAATAACAGCGGAAGACGAAACAATATCCGGATACGGACAAGATACAAATTGGACTAAGAGTCCTGAGAATAACCGATGGCGTCCAAACCCTGCCCAGGCCAAGCCGGAGGGATTCCCAAGCTAACGGCGTCAGACTTCAAACCCGTTGACTGCATTGTGAATACAACCCCGAATCATGGGGTCAGTACTTTGAATGTACTAACAAGCGGCAAGCAGGACTCACAAGATACCAGTGCAACCAATCATCACAAGATACAAATACTTTGGGTACAAAGGAAGGAGTTGTTGTAATGAAGTGGCAACGGGCAGCACTAAGCAATCTACAGAGACACGCTACAACTCTCGTCTATTAGAAAGGGATGAGAGAGCGTGACGAAACCAACTACAACTACTCACCAAAGGAACCCATCCAGGATTCACCCCCTAGAAAGGAGGCAACCCAAGGAAACTCACAATGTTGATTAAGATGATATTCATAATATGGTGAAGGTATATCTATCTTACTATTCAAGTTACCATCATTAAGTGTAAGTTGTCTGAGTACTTGTTAGCCAGCACCTTCACCAAGTCGTCACATAACTGCGGACAACACGCCTCCTCGAGAAGATTTATCCCTGCAGGGTGCGCTACAGTACCCGTACACACTCGAGCCACCAACTAAAACTCAGGTTAGCTCGACACGACATTTTCCTTCTCCACTACCAATCCAGAAACCATGGTAGCTGTCACGTGCATGGCTACTCAACCCCCGGAAGAAAATGGGACCCTTGTAGCACTCTAAGACCATGCCGCACCTAGCCGCAACGACTACATCAGGTCACCGTAGCACCATGAGCTCGTACCTGCAAGTTATTGTGCCAAATGGAAAACCCGAACTAGGTGTGGTCCCTGGACGAACAGCAAATTCAGTCAAAGCCGAGGGGGGTCCCATACTACCTCCCAGATGCGATTAGCGCGCTCATCATGGATCGGTGGACAAGACTCTTTTCCTAAGTTCGACACTAGCAGGCTCCAAAACCACGCCGGGCCTACTGCCGGTGCCTTATCATAAAATTATTATTACCCCAAACATTAGCATGATGTTGATTAAGTTGAACCCCAACTATCAAACTAAACGGTGACAATAAGACGGACAACAAGACTCGAGCGCAAACAACACTAAGCATGCAACTACGACACGAGGGCCAACAAGGTAAACAAACAACAGTTAATAGGAAATGAAGGAAAGGCTATAACATGGCTGCAAGGTAAACATATGATAGGATCAAGACACAAGCATCGAATCATCAAGGTAGAATAAAGTCAACAGAAAGAATCGGTAACAAGTGAGGGACGGCAGCCATAGGCAGCAAGTGAGTAAAGCTTGCCTGGAATTCCAGTTATAGAGGAAACATAACTTGTCGGTGCTCACATCATCTCAACATCCTATTCGCGAAGAAGCAAAGCACTAGAAGAGATAACGGATGCAACATTTACTACTAGGGCAAAAGATCCAGCCTGATCAAGATATGGATGCATGACATGCGAGATGCAACTTAACCAATTTAAGGGGAACCGGAGTCCGAGTAATTTATTTAAGGGTTCAAGTTATTTAGCTAACCACCAAATTAAATATTGTTTAACATGGAGAATAATTGATAGTTGAGATACACAAGATTAAATGGAACTCGGGGCAAAAATTATTTGAATACCCCAACTCATTCCATATTTAAGTGTATATGTGATGTAAAAATATACTACTAAGCAACAATTTAAAAGATGCAAACATGAGCATTGATGACATATTAATGTTCCTTGCATTTTTCTGATAATAATAGATATAAAGTTTGTATTAGTTGGATTTATAAAACATGAGATATGATAGGTACAAGATTATATATGATATTGGAATTTCTGGAGAAATAAAGAAGAAACAGTGGGGAATTGTGCTCCGAGGGATTTGAACTTGGGATCTCCCTACATTGGATCGAGAGGCGTACCACTGGGCTCGATCGCTGTGTTTTTTTACAGACAGCCGCGAGACTAGATGAACACGATGAAATACAGTAACTAAATTTCACAAAGGAGCAGTTTTCAGAGATTTTGCGTCCGCCTAAAACAAAAGATTTGCCTCGGTCGGGATTTGATCTCCCGTTGCTGGGCGCATCAAAGGAACATCCTGGCAACCTAGCCGGATCCAGGATGGTGATAGACTACAGATTTCAACGGACAAGACATGTAACTGACGGAACTGAATTTCAGTTGTCGCGGGTGCATACGTTGATGGCGGAACACGGAACCACGGTGACGAACGATGGGCGGCGCGGCGCATGTGTCCGCGACGTGCATCTGGAGCGCGGAAGGGCGCCGGGTGCAGGTGCGTGATGAAGGGTACGTGAGCAAGCACCCAGCGGCAGGAACTCGGAGCTCCGCCCTCGGCGTCCAAGGTGGACAGGGAGACGGCCAGAACGAATCTCGCACGACGGCGAGTCAAAGAGCAAGTGGAAGAACATGCGAGATGTCCGTTGGGATGGGTGCTCACCCGGGGTTACTCGGTGGAGTCGTACGGGATGGTGGCGACCGTAGACGACGAAGGCGACGACGACCTGACGCTCTCGCGGGCGGACGGCGTCGAGGAAGACAAGCTCGTTGGGAACGCACCGTGAAGTCCTAGCCCGATTCCTTGTGTCTACAAGGAGTAGTAGACGTCAGCACACCTCCGGGACATGATTACTTGGCTCGGAAGTTCGTGGATCAACGAGGCAATGCAGGTGGCCAACCTCGTGCCTCCCTGAGAGCACCGTCTTGGCATGGAGATGGCGAGGCGACAAGGACGGGAAAAATGGCGGTGCGGTAGGGAAACAAAAGAGGAGCCCTAGGGCTACCTTCTGGACATGATATATAGGCGGGAGATGCGTCGGGTGGCCGTCCATCACATCAACATGGTACATGTCGATGGATGGCTGAGGTCGTACAAGTATGACGTAGGTTGAAGATAGGTGGAGGTGGGATGAAAACGGGCTGGCTTAGGCCTTGTCACTTCTCTTTTATTTGTTTGCTTTTCTAACTTAATACAAAAATTATAAAAATAGTTTTGTAGGAATATTTTATACAGAAAACAAAATTCCCAAAATAAGTTGATATCAAAATTAGAGGTTATCTACAAAGCCACTTGTTGTTGAAACATTATAACACCATTTTGCACTTTGGACTTGAATAGGGTTTGATGGGAAAAATAATTTCATATGCAATGTTATGCATGAGGATGCCATGATGAGAAAAAGAAACAATCAATCTTCTACTTGGGGAGAAAACCCGGGCGTTACAGCGGGTCCCCCCTGGCCGCGCCAGCATAGGGTGTGGGCCCCCAGGACCCCCCTCGGACTCCCCTTTTGACTACAAGTAGCCTCCAACCCTAAAACCCGAGGGGGTACGTCATATTCCACAGAAACACAACAGAGCGCCGCCGCCATCCCGAACCTCGATTCAGGGATCAGAAGTTCCTGTTCTGGCACCCTGTCGGGACGGGGAAGTGGAGGAGATCATCGCCATCGTCATCACCAACGCCTCTCCATCGATCATCCATGTTTCCCCATCCATGTGTGAGTAATTCCCCGATGTAGGCTGAAGGGGATGGTAGGGATTGGATGAGATTGTTCATGTAATAATGCCGTGATTGTTAGGGCATAGTGCCTAGTATCCTCTATTAGTGCTATTGACATTGTTGCAACTTGTTATGCTTAATGCTTGCCACTTTGGGCCCGAGTGCCATGATCTCAGATCTGAACATGTTATTGAATCACGATGATAATCATTGTTTCTTGATCATACCTGCAAGTTGCTTACACATATAGTTGTCCGGAACACGAGGCCCCAAAGTGACAGAAATTGGGACAACTGGAGGGGATGGCTGCGATGTGAGGATCACATGTGTTCACAGAGTGTTAATGTTTTGCTCCGGTGTTCTATTAAAAGGAACACCTTAATTACCAGTAGTTCCCTTGAGGCCCTGCTGAAAACGGGCTGGTAGGACAAAATATGTTGTGCAAGTTCTCATTGCGAGCATGTACGACTATTTACGGAACACATGCCTATGGTTACTTAGTGCTTGGATGCTTTATCATATTTATCTGCAATGCCCATGACATGATCATTATTAGAACTTTCGTATCCATGCAACGCCCGTTCATCCATCCCTATGCCTACAATATTTAATCCCGCTGTTTACTTCAAACATCACTACTGCTGTTTTCATTCCACTGCTGCTGTTATTTCACTACTGCTGCTACTATAAAACAGTTACTACTGATAAACCACTTCGAACGAAAGTACTTTCAGGTGCAGGTGAACTGACAACTCACTTGTTAAGGCTCATAAATATTCTTTTGCTCCCCTTGTGTCGAATCAATAAATTTGGGTTTTACTTCCCTCGAAGACTGTTGCGATCCCATATACTTGTGGGTCATCAAGACTATTTTCTGGCGCTGTTGCCGGGGAGTATAGCTTTATTTGCGAGCTCACCGGAGAGTATTATTATCTACTACCATCATTCATCATGGGTAAGTCCCGTGATGGAAAGTTTCCTATATTACCATCCACTATAAGAAGAGGTACAACTCTGAACACCTCTGTTGCTCTTGATTCACCGTCTGTTATGAGTATAAGCTGCTTACACCACCACATGCTATACATGATAGTTCTGCTGAATCTGAAAATGCTTCTGATACTTTTGATGATGCTTCTACTATGCTTGATGAGAGTGGTTCTCTTGGTCCTTTCTTAGATTCTACTATTGCTAAAGCTACAAATATTGCAAACACTGAAACTCCTGATAAAAATCATGTTACTCCTGTTTTTTCACCTGAGTTTAGAGAGAACCCTAGTGATGATTTTGATGATGCCTATATTGAACTGAGTGATGATCTTATTGATGAAATACATGCTTTGAAGGATAAAGATTCTGCTATACGTCTTATGGAAAGTCGTGCTGTTAAATATAAATTATCTCCTGATGCTAAGTTTGCCACTTCTCCTATTTATATTAAGGATAAGGATTATGATTTCTCTCTTGATTTATCTTATATATCTATTGTTGAGAAAGAACCTTTTTGTGGAAATGAAAATGAAAGTGCTATGAAACATATGAATGAGCTCTCCTCGTTGAATAGTTTATTCTCTGATGATCTTAAGAAACGTAGCTACTTTGTTGCTAAAATATTCCCTTTCTCATTAAAGGATGAAGCTAAAACTTGGTTTAATAATCTGTCTCCTGGATCTATTGATAGTCCTATTTGTTTGGTTAATGCTTTCTTTCAGAAATATTTTTCTGCTAGTGCTCAACATGCTGCTTTACAAAATATATTTAATTACAAGCAATTGGAAGAAGAGAAATTTCCTGTATCTTGGGCAAGGTTCTGTTCTTTAGTTAGAGCTACACCTGGGCATAATCTAGAAGATAATAAACTTCTTGATATATTCTGTAATGGACTAACTGTTGAATCTAGGACATATCTGGATACTTGTGCTGGTTTTGTTTTCAGGCAAAGAACTCCAGAAGAAGCTGAGGAATTAATGGCTAAAATAAGCCAAAATCATCATGATTGGACTATGGTTGAGCCTGATCCTACCCCTACTCCAGTACCTACACCAACACCCAAGAAGAGGGGAATGATTGAATTAAATGATGAAGTGATGAGAGAAGCCAAGAAATCAATTAAAGAGAGGGGTATTAAATCTGAAGATGTGACGAATCTTCCATCTATAGAAGAATTATGTAAGCCAATCCCTCACTCACCAGCCATTGAGGTACACTCTCTCCAATATTTTGATAGTAGAGATATTCCCTATAGAAAACCTCCTGATCAATGCTTAGATGAATTTGATAATTATGCTATCAAGCAAGATAATTTTAATACGAGAGTGCAAAATCACCTAATGGAAAAATCTAAAGCTATTAATGATTTGCATGGTATTATAGAAAGAACCTCTAATGATGTTAAAATGCTTGTTAAACATTTTCAAATGGTTCAAACTCAAATTGATCAACTTTCTAAAGTGCAAAAAGATTTGCTAGTTAATACTTCTAAAGAAAAACATGCTTGTCCCGGACAACTTCTACCTCCACCCACTTGGTGAATTTGTCGATGCCAATGTAGAGGTAGAGATAGCCCCCCGAGCGCTCGAGGGAAAGGTCCTAGGATATCTAGCCCCAGACCGCGAACAGCTACGAGAAGGGAATGTTCTGGAGTCCTTGCACGGGTTGGTGCGTCTACTTGGCGTGGAACTGCCATGCCTCGCAAGCCTTGACGAGCTCGGTGGCGTCCTTGAGAGCCGTAGGCCAATAGAAGCCGTGCCTAAAGGCTTTGCCGACGAGGGTTCGCGATGAAGAGTGGTGACCACAGTCGCCTTGGCGGATGTCCTTGAGGAGTTCCAAGCCGTGGTCGGGGGGGGGGGGGGGGGCGCATAGTAGTGCCACGCCATTGGGGCACCTCCGGTACAGCTTGGAATCGATGACGTACTACATCTTGGCTCGACGGGCGACCTGCTCGAAGTCTGCTTCGTCTTCTAGGAGGTCACCCTTCTGGAGGTAGTCAATCATGATCTTGTTCCAGCATGCTTCCTCGTGTGTGAAGGCAAGCACTAGGCGGTTCCCGAGGGAATCCCGCAGTCCGGTGCGCCTTGGGAAGGAGCGGGTGGGAGCTCCTCCTCGAGGTGCTGGTGGCCTTGTGGCTCTTCGTCGTCGACCGGAGGTATGATGGAAGGCTTGGCGAGCCTCTCTTCAAAGACGCCTAGGGCCTGCGCCCAGTTTCTTGACGCTCGCTTGGCGAGGTTGTCTGCTTCTTCCTTAATCCCGCGCGGGATATGCTGCAACTCCTGGCCGAGGAAGCACTTTTCGAGCTTGCGAACTTCCTCAAGGTATAGAGCCATGTGCTTTTCCTTGGCGACATAGCTCTTGTTGGAGAAGTTTACCGATAGCTGGGAGTCACCTTTGATAATGAGGCGGTTGATGCCCAGGGCGATGGCGGCCCTGATGCCGGCAAGGAGTCCCTCGTACTCGGCGATGTTGTTGGATACTTTGGCCTTGTGGCCAAAATGGAGCTAGACGGCATAGTAGAGATTGTCGCCAGTTGGCGACGTAAGAACGACGCCATCCCCCCAGCCCTTGGAGGAGAAGGCGCCATGAAAGTTCATGGTCCATTCATCGAGAGCCAGCTTGTCGGGGACGGTTGTCTCCTCTTCAGGGTCTTCTTCTGGCGGCGGGTTTGTCCACTCTGCGCTGAACTATGCCAGAACTCCTCCCTTTATGGTCTTGGTCGTGAGGAACTGGAGTTCGAAGTGTTGGAGCTCGACAGCCCACTCTGCGACACGCCCCGTGGCGTTGGAATTTCGAAGGATCTGCTCGAGGGGGAAGGTTGACACCACGGTGATGGGGTGCCCCTCGAAGTAGTGGCGAAGCTTCCTCGAAGCTACAAGGAGTGTGTACAGGAGCTTCTGCTGCACGGGGTACCTCTCGCGGGCATCTTGAAGCACGGTGCTAACAACGTAGACAGGGTGTTCGACGAGCGACTGGAGAGGTCCCGACAGTGAGTTGTCCTGACTCATTGGGGCTCTCTTGAGGCTGCATGAGGGTATCTCCTTGTGGAGGTCTTTCCCTGCAACGGGATCCTCTCAGGGAGAAGCAGGCGTGGGCTCCAGGTCGGGCATGGCCGCTCTTTTCTTGCCAGCTGGCCTTTAAGTTACGAGTGCAATGCTGACTGTCTGAGGAGTGGCCGCCAGGTACAGGCGCAGCAGCTCCCACGGTCGCGGCGCGACGAGTATAGGAGGGCTTGCCAAATACCTTTTGAGCTCCTCAAATGCAGCAGCTGCCTCGCAGTCCATTTGAATGGACTCGAACGCTTCAGGAGTTTAAAGAATGTCAGAGCCTTGTCGTCGAACCAGGAGATGAAGCACCCGAGCGCCGCCATACATCCCGCGAGGCGTTGCATATATCCTTTAGTCGTCGTGGAGGTTGCATTTCTTCAATGGAACAAATCTTGTCGGGGTTGGCCTCGATGCCCCGATATCACACCAGGAAGCCCAGCAGCTTCTGTGCCGCAAACCCGAATACGCATTTGTCAGGGTTGAGCATGATGCTGACCCTGCGGAGGTTCTGGAACGTCTCCGCGAGGTCATTGACGAGCGTGCGCTCTTTGCGAGTCTTGACGACAATGTCGTCGATGTAGGCCTCGCGTTCTTCCCTATCTGCGTCCCCAAGGCGATACGCATGAGCCGCTGGAAGGTGGCTCCCGCGTTCTTCACACCGAAGGGCATGCACACATGACAGAACATCCCGCAAGGTGTCATGAAGGCAGTATTCTCTTTGTCCTCCTTGGCCATCTTGATCTGATGATAGCCTGAGAAGGCGTCCAGGAAACAGAGGAGGTCACACCCAGCGGTGGATTCCACTATTTGATCGATCCTCGAGAGAGGATATGGATCCTTTGGGCGGGCCTTGTTGAGGTCGGTGAAGTCCACGCAGATACGTCCTCCACCCGTGTGCTTGTACACAACGAGTGGGCTGGAGATCCACTCGGCGTGGATAATCTCGCGGATGATCTTGGCGTCTAGAAGTTTCTCCACTTCCCGGATGATGAATTCCTGCTTCTCCGGCCCTGGCGACGGGCCTTTTGTTTGACCGGGCGTGCGCCCGGGCACACCACTAGATGGTGCTCGATCACCTCCCTTGGTACACCGGGCATATTGGACGCTGTTCGTGCGAACATGTCCGTGTTTGCCCGAAGGAAGGCGACGGAAACACTTTCCTATTTGGGAGGCAACCCGGCTCCGATGGTGAGTGAGGGCCCCGTGCCGTCAGGGTTCATGGAGACCTTCTTTGTAGCCACCCTCTCATGAGAGAACAACTTCTTCTTCTTCGGAGGCTCGATAGAGTCCCCGAGGTTTCCCTCGTTGATGGGGTGTGATGCTGCCACCTCCTTGTAGGCGTCCTCCATGGAACGAACCGCGTCCTTCACGTCCCCGTGAATAGCGAGGGGCCCGCTTCTCCCGGGCATCTTGACCATGTTGTACGCGTGGTGTGTGATGTCCATGAACTTGGCCAATGCTGGGTAGCCCGATGTGGGCAACATCGAAGCCGATTTCCTCGGTGCGGTAGTTTTGGCGAGTGCCAAACGTGACCGCCAGCCGAACTCTTCCCAGCGGTACGGTTGTGCTACTGGATACTCCGGTGAAGGGCCTGGTGGCCTTGAGGCGGTCGCACGGGATGCGCAACTTCTCGAAGGTCTCGAGAGAGATCACGTTGAGGTCAGCGCCTCCGTCCACGAGCGTCTTCGAGACAACGACGTGGTTGATTGTAGGGGTGCACACCAGCGGGATGGCTCCCACCGAGCCGATGGCCTTGGGGTGATTGGAGATGTCGAAGGAGATCTCCTGATGTGACCACTTGAGGGGCGGTGTGGACGGCTCTCCTCCGTGGATGGCGGCGCTGACCTCCCGTGGTGCCTGCTTGAGGTGGCGCCCGGAGGGCGGGGCGAGAGATCTGCCAAGGATGCATGCAGCGTGGCAAGTTGTGTCGTGCGCCTCCGACGAGCCGGGACCGCCGCATCCCATTACGAAGCGCCAAAGAGTCACGTGACCCTCAGGATCGCCTCGGGGAAGATGGCCGCAATGGCGGAAGCATTGGACGAACTGCGCGGGCAGGTCCTCCCACGAGTTCACGGAGTTGTCAGGGAGATTTAGCTGCCACACGAGCGCAGGGCCGCGGAGAGCCAGGGGGAAGTACCTTAGGAGGCACCGGTCGCCTCCCCCGACAGCCCTAACTCGTGGCTCGTACCTTCGCAGGAAGTCCAACGGGGGGTTGTCGCCAGTGTAGCGAGGCGGGAGGCGAGGCAGGAAGGCAGAAGTCCACCTTGCCTCCCATAGGTCCCCGTTGAACGCGTAGTAGCACCCTGCCCAGGCTCTCTTCCACCACTCTCGGTAGCTAGGCCACTATGAATCGGTGGTGGCGTTTGCCGGGACGAAGGATGCCGTGTCGTGCGCTCGAGAGCGTCGAGCCCTGCCCCGGCCCGACCACAGGCGTGGCCGCCCTGGTGGATCCGGTCTGCTCCCAGTCAGCTGATGGCGCTGTGGTGACTTCGGCAGTGTGCACCAACCGAGAACCACGGCGCCGGGTTCGAACGGACAGCGCGACGGTACCTGGGCTCCAGGCAGGGCTTCCTGCGAGCACTGTCGTCCGTGTGCGTGCACAGCCGATGGTTGCAGGGCGAGCGCCGCTTTCGCAGGAGACTGCAGGAACCACGTCGGGTCGGCGAGGGACTCGCCGACGAGCGTCGTGTCATGCCCGTGTTGCGATGCAGAGGAGCAAGAACGAGAGAGTCCAATGTTGGAGAAGCCTGTGACGTGGCCGCCGATGTTGTTCCACTTCTAGGACCGCGTCCTGCGGCCGGTCCAGTCGACGCGGGAGGTGACCATGGCGACGGAGATGCGAGAAAACGCCTTAGCCCCCTACCTAGCGCGCCAAATGTCGGAGTGGATGTTTTGTCAATGACATGGTAGCACTCAAAGTTTCGAACACTAGGGGCTAACAATGTTTTATTGCATCTCAGATGGCTTCGGGAGGGGAGCTCTCGAAGGAAAACAATGGAGACACGAAGAGTTTACCCAGGTTCAGGCCACCGTGATGGTGCAAAACCCTACTCATGCTTGTTTGGTTGATTGCACTGTGGTGATTACAGTACAAACGGGAACTTCCGGTGGTCTATCTAATTGGTGCTCAGATTCATCTTCTCCTCTACGATGGTGAGGGTAGTCTACTTATACCAACGATTGTCCCTCTTTCCCGCTCACTTGGCGGTGCCAAAGAGTGGAGCGTCCCGTATTGCTGCGCGGTCCTGGTCGCTGGGGGACAGCTCCACCGTCTATGGCGTCATGGTGGGAGAGCCCGGTGACGCCGCCTCCATCTTGTAGTGCAGACTCGGTCTTCCTGCACCAAAGAGGAAAACCTCAGACCAGGCATTGGTGCGCACAGCGGAGCTCAGCGCTTTATACACGAGAGTGGCGACTGCGGCCAAAGCCGCTCTGTCCCCTATGGTGCCTTAGTTATCTGCGCAGGGGCGAGAACGTCACCTTCACATGGGCTATCTCCCAACGGGTGAGGCTCTTTCCGGGAAGGAGCGGGGGCGGAGTAGGGCTCTTCCCCAGCGATGCGCAATGGAGCCCTCCGGGAAGACTCCTCTCCAAGGTGCTGACCTTGGTAAGGGATTGTTGGGGGCTAATCTCCTCGCGGTAGACTGGTACGGACTCCTTTTGTACTTGTTGGGCTGGGCCAGCAGCAAACGACCCATGATACCCTGGTATCCATGGGTCCGACAGAATTAGTCGTAAAAGGCAAGACTAAGGTTTGATCCTTTCTTCATGTTACTACACATGAGCATGAGTTTTTCCTCTGAATTTCATATTCAGGAGTCACGTCAGTTATAGCATAGTAATATGAATCATAATTATGAATCAAATGTATAAATATTATTGCCTTTTGGACATACATCTAACATGACAAGCCGAGCTCGCAGAGTAGACACCTGAAGAAGAAAGGGTCCAAGTGAGTGTCGGGTGTGTCCTCCAAAAGTTGCACCTCCCGAATCATAGTCCAGAGGGCCACAAACTTCTGAATGCGTGGAAATGTGATACCATCGTCAACATTAATTTGGCTAACCCACACGTCATCATGTAAATCCTTGCGCACACACCATTTTTGGTGCTTCAAGATCGAGAAAATGAGATGAGCAATGTCTCTCGGTCGTTGCCCATGGAGCCACTGGGAATCCTAGAATGGGGCCTTAAGCCCATTGCCAATGGAGACGGTCGTGCACGTGTAAAAGAGGCTCATATCCTGATGTGTGCACGAATTACCCATACCGATCCAAACCTTGGTATCATCGGTTAACTCATGCCAAAGCCACCATAACCTTGGTATCATCGGTTAACTCCTCCCGAATTTCTATGTATCAAGGATCCCCAAGACTCCAAGGCTGGTTGGACGGCACACCGTTTGCCAATTAACCTTGCCACCGGAAACTTTATCGAATGCCGCGCACAAGAAAGGACAGTCTAACTTGTTTACCTTGGCTATGAAAGCTGGAGGGGGGGGGGGGGGGGGCAAAGAGAGGTGATGTGGAAAACGGCTTGAGAAGCCATGACCGACTTAACCAAGTCCCTCCTCCCCGCCGGATTGATGTAGTTTCCCGCCCATTTAGGGGATTTCGGGCGATCTTTTGCTCAAGGAGTTGGAGATCAGTTCTCTTAAGTTGCCACATGGAGAGCGGAAGACCAAGGTAGCGTAATGGGAAGCCGGGCCTCACTGCCGAAAAAGGCCGAAGCACGTCATCCAAGTCCACGACCCACACAACGAATGGGGACAACGATGATCTTTTGCATGTTCGTGCACAATCCCGTGACATCGCCGAAGGATGCAAGGATGGAGGTGAGGTTGACAATTTCAGGTTTGACCACGGCCACGAAAATGGAGGCATCATCGGCATACATCAAAGTTCTAAAGAACGCACCATGTCCCCGAAGACGAGAGAGGTCGCCTCTAACCGTGGCAATCTCAAGAATTTGCTGAAGAGGGTCAATCGCGATTTCGGAGAGCAGCGGAGAGAGAGGATCACCCACCCGAAAATCACGGCCATGACGGATAAGAGAGGTAGGCACCCGTTTGAGAAGGACCCTTGATGTAGATGTATGTAGAATGGCGGCGATCCAATCACAAAAGAGGTCCAGGAAGCCCAGCCGTCTAACACGGTCAATAAGATAGTCCCAACGCACTTAGTCGAAGGCTTTCTGAATATCCAACTTGAAGATAAGAGCATACACCTTATTACGATGCAACCTTCGAGCCAAGTTTCTCACGAACATGAATTTATCATGAATACTCCCCAAGGCCATACCCCCTGGCATGCCTCTGGTCACGTCTGCGAAATACTACGACTCGTCTTGGTGGTCTGGCTTGGACGATTGCTCAGTGATTTGATTGGAACTGACCCCCTCATTGCCGAGCTGCTCGTGGACAACAAGACCTCCATTCAGCTCTAAAAAACCCCATTTTTTATGAGCGAAGCAAGTACATTGAGGTGCGGTACCATTTCATTGGGAGCTACATCGAGGTTGAGACTGTTTCAGTCAAGTTCATCGGCACCGAAGATCAACACTCTGGTATATTCACCAACGCTCTTGGTCGTATTTGATTTCAGCTGCTCCACGAGAAGAACAACATTGTTTAGGTGAAGTAAAGGAGCTGCAACTGGCTTAGGGGTAGATTGTTGAATAATCTACTAGCAGCTCAGTGTCGTGTCAGGTTGAGTTAGCTTAGCTGTTATTTTCTTCAGTTAATCTCTAGTTGTTTTTTTTTGTCGGAGTTTAGGCTCCAAGTCAATAAATTTTGAGAGGGTCTTTCGCTATAACACAATATGTTCGTGGGATGGCACGAACGATGTGGGTCACGGCCTGGCTTGTTTGTATGTA
Organism: Alopecurus myosuroides; assembly: GCA_028641055.1. Lineage (NCBI taxonomy): Eukaryota > Viridiplantae > Streptophyta > Magnoliopsida > Poales > Poaceae > Alopecurus > Alopecurus myosuroides. The sequence continues at coordinate 139,178,075 of CM054060.1, forward strand.
TTTCGAATAAATAGAGAAGAAAGAAAACCGAAATGTCACAAGCTGTGCGCCGCGCAAACTCTCGTGTCTCCTCTGTGCTCGTGTTCTTCCTCTGTCCCGGCTAGTTTAGAACAACCGACACCATGGCGGTGACGTAGGCGACTAAACACCAGCGAGCAAGGGGGCAGAGAAAGCTAGGTGTCTCCTCGAAATAGGCTTTACGTCCCGCTTTATAAATAAAGCAGCCCACAGTCAAACAAATAGTTCAAGCCAAAAAACAAAAAGAAAGGATAGAAAAAAGACACAACGTCCGCTGGGGCAACAACACAACAACGCCCAAACACAACACCACAGATACAACGATACAAAGTAGAAAGCAACTGCTCACAACGGCTGGAAGCAGAAGATAAACGGCGAGCCACCATCACGAGGTCCTGAATCATGCCATCCAACCGCTCCAAGTCCCGCTGTCTACAGAGAGGGTGCCACTGCTGCAAAAATGGCAAGAATTTAAACACAGAGTCAGAGTCCCGCCCAAAAAAGACGCGCTCGATAACCATCTTGGTACGGATAGGCCAAAGGGTCCAATTCATCACGGCGAACAGTAACCAGAAGAGGCGCCTCCTCCTCCCGTTTCGCTTCGCCTAAACTTCCAGGAACTCGCTAAGGTCTAAGGCCCTCCATTCGGGCTTAGCGCTTCAGCCATAAAGCTCCATAAGAAGCGAGTTGCGGGGCAGGAGAATAGTATGTGGGTTCTCGTCTTTGGAACCACAAATAGGGGGCAGGTCCATCGCCTGGACCAAACCGCTTGGTGACCTCCACCCCTGAAGGAAGGCGCTCCCGAAGTAATTGCCAAGTGAAGATCTTAATCTTCAGGGGCAATGGCGCCTTCCAAAGGTGGGTCACCCATGGATTCGTAGGCCCTCAAAATAGGGCCCGGTAAGTAGACCCCACAGAAAAACTCCCCGAGGGTGAAAGGGACCACGACACCGAATCCGGGGAGTGCAGTAGGGCACTAGCAAAGGAGGCGCACAGTAGCGCCCATTAGGATGTCTCCCTCGGGCCAAACATGCGCCAGAATCCAACATTCAACTGTCCATGTTGGAAAGCCCCCTCCACAAGGATCCGCGGGTCCGAGCAGATCGCGAAGAGCTCGGGGAACTCATCGAGTAGGGGACGCTGGCCCAGCCAATGGTCCAGCCAAAAAAGGGCCCCCCTTCCGCCCCCTACGGAGAAGGAGCCCCCCAGGCGTATCTCGTGCTTGATGGATTGGATGGCTCGCCAAAACTGCGAGCCTTCCTTCCGCGTAAAGCCTAGATCGGACAACCTCTTAGATACTTCGCCTTTATAAGCCGTAGCCAAAGGCCCCCAACCTCCCGCATGATCCGCCAAACCCATTTTAGCACCAAAGCTTTGTTCATGTGATGGGAGTCGAGGATCCCAATGCCCCCAAGATCTTTGGGGCGCAAATATCTTCCCATTTCACCATGTGGTATTTTTGGTGACCCTTAGCATCCTGCCAGAAGAACCAGGACAATTTCTTACCAAAACTGGCGTGGACGCCCTCCGGTAACAGGTATAGTCCCATCATATACATGAGGAGGCTGGATAGGCAGGAGTCTATGAGGATGGTCTTACTCACCTTGGAGGTGGACCGTACTTGCCATGGCTCGGCTCTAGTCTTGACCCGTTCGGCTAACGGGTCGAAGTCCTTGATCAGGGCCCTAGAGTCATAGATGGGCATACCCAGATATGAAACTGGGAATTGCGTCAACCTGCAATTAAGCTGGTTCGCAATCCGATGTTGGTCCTCCACGGAGTATCCCAGGACCATTACCACACTCTTATCAAATTTTATCTTGAGGTCAGACATAGCCTCGAAGCAAAGGAGGAGAAATTTCAAGTTGATGATGTCAAGGTCGGACCCTTCGACCATGATCATGGTGTCATCCGCGTATTGGAGGTGGGTTAGACCACCCCCAGTATCAGATGGCCCACCACTCCAGTTAGATGACCAGAAGTCTTAGCACGCTCCAAGACCTCAGCCAGGGCATCCACTGCCACATTAAAAAGGTAGGGGGAAATGAGGTCCCCCTGTCTAACCCCACACGAAGTTCTAAAATAGGGTCCTACTGCCCCATTAATGTTAATGGTAGTATTGCCGCTCATGACCAGTTGCATGATCCAACGGATCATCCGGTCATACACCCCTCTCCGCACCAAAACTAAACGAAGGAAGGACCAATCCAAACAATCATATGCCTTCTGGAAGTCTAGCTTAATAAAGACGCCCTTCTGCCAGCGCGTCTTGACCTCATGAATAATTTCATGGAGGGTCCGAGTCTCGTCATGGATATATCAGATTTTTAGGAAAGCGAATTGGTACAGATGTGTGAGGCGCTCCAGAATTGGGGCAAGTCTATTGGCACACACTTTGGAGAAGATCCGATGGATCATGGATGACATTAAGGACCGTAATTGGTCTAAACTGGCGGATGTCCGAGGCCCCCACTACCTTGGGGATCAAGGTAATCACACCAAAATTAAGGCGGGGCATCACCAGAGTTCCAATGTAGAATTCTTGGAACATAGGCATGATAACCGCCTTGATAGTCTCCTAGAATTTTTGGAAGAAAGTAACAGGAAGGCCATCCGGCCCTGGAGCGGAGTTTTCCTTCATCTCCATGACCACTCGGGTAACCTCCTCCACTAGGAAGGGGCTCGTCAGAGACTCGTTTTCTACGTCCGAGACCCGGGCCCTATATGGCCACAGGCCAGGGGCTAGCGAGACCCCCAAACGTGGTCCTGCAGTAAAAAGATCCTTATAGAAGGAGTAGACATGGGTGGATATCTCTCGCAGCTTCTCTAGGAGCAGGTCCCCATCCCATAGACAGGGAATAGAGCATTTCCTACGACGCCCATTGGCTATCGCGTGGAAATATGCCGTATTCGCGTCGCCCCTAAGGATCCAGTTCTGGCGGCTCCGTTGTCGCCAGAAGATCTCCTCGTCCTTATAGATCTCCATAAGGGAGTCTTCTAGGGCATACTGCTGAAGCCACTTTTCCACGGTCAGCCCTACGGAATCTAAGGTACGATCGAGAGCCCGAATCTCCTCTAGGATTGATGATTTCCTCTTTCTCACCTCTGCTCAGAGGTTCGCACCCCAGCCTCGCATGAATTTTTGAGACATCTGAGCGCAATGGTGCCAAACATCCACCGCATTAAAGAGGCGCGGTGGATGGGCCGTTGCGTCGGTCCACCTAGCTTGGACCGCTTCCACAAAGTCCGGTTTCTCCAACCAGAAGTTCTCAAAGTGGAAGCGGTTTAGCTTTGGCGGAGCAACCCCACCAGAAGAAAAGAGAATAGGGGTATGGTCCGAGCCAACCCTAGTAAGCACCCTCAGAAAGCACAGAGGGAAGGCCATCTTCTAGTCTACCGATACAAGGACCCGATCCAGCACACTTGAAAGTGCATTTTCGATATCTCTGTGTTTTGTGTGTTTGTTAACAACATAAATGAGATTTAACCGTGTGCGTTATTTGTTGAAAGGTTATAATCATTATTACCACATAAACGGTGTCAAAGGAATGGTGAAGAAGATAAAAGGTCGACGAACGTTTTTCTGGCTCGAAGAAGAACCTTTTAGTGCAACCCGGAATTTTTCCGGATCATTCCGGAAGGATTCTGAATTGGTCGTGAATTTCTTTGTTGCAATCTGGAATTATTGATTCCGGAGGAATTCCGACTTGGCCGCAAAAACCTCTGTTCCATCCGGAATCATTCCGGAGCAATCCGGAGCGATTCTGACTTGAACGTGAAATCTTCTGTTGCCATCCGGATTGCTCCGAAATTATTCCGGGAGGCCAGAATTATTCCGGGTGATTCCGGATTGCACGTCGACTGCGCAGAAAATGGCTAGTTTTGTGGTGGAGCTATAAATAGATGCTTCCCTTCTTCCCCAAGTGGTAGCTCGTCCAGAATTAAAGTCTCCATTAATGGAGCTCACCCACCAAGCTAGATCTCCCATTTCCTCCACCCAAACTCGTTGAAACTTGGAGGACTGAAGGAGAAGCACCGGATCTACATCTTCACCAACGAGATTTCCATTTCCCCCTCATTAGCTTGAGGGATCTTTTCCTATGGTTTCCTCTTGTAGAGAACCTAGGCTTCTTGCTACTCTTGGTGATTTGTGATAGTTGGGAGCCCCCAATTTGGTTGTGGGTGTGTGCCCCAAGCTTGTTTGTAAAGGATTCGATTCCCGCCTCAAAGGGGATCAATAGTGGAAGGTGAACTAGGCCTTTGTGGCGACGTTCATCGGATAATAGGGTGAGGCCTTTGTGGCGTTGAGTAGGCCTTCGTGGCGAGCTCACACCGCTCCAACGAGATGTACTCCCTTAACAAGGAGGAACTCGGGAATACATCATGTCTCCGCGTGCTTCCTATCGGTTATCTCGTTCCCTTATCTTTACTCACTTGTACTTGTTGCATTCATTTTTGTACTAGTTGCATTAGTTGCTATCCTTGTCATATAGATAAATTTACCATAGTTGCACTATCTAGAGAATTTATCTTTGTGTCAAGCCTAATTGTGAAGAAAATTTTAAATTGGTTGTAGCACCTATTCACCCCCCCTCTAGGTGCCCATACTATACTTTCAATTGGTATCGGAGCCTCGGCTCTTATATCAGGCTTAACCGCCTAAGAGTTTAAGTATGGTCGATGAGGCGGAGACCGCCGGTTCCGAGGCACCGGTCTCTATGAATGATCTCAATGAGTTGAAAAATTCATTGACCTCATCCATTGAGACCAAAATCGATGAGTTGCATCAAGTCTTGATGAAACTCTTGAAAGCCAAAGGACCGGAGGTCACCGGCTCATCTCCTCCGGACGAAATTCCAGAGGGCACCAAGAAAGGGGTAGATGGTGAACTACCTACAGATGCTTCCGCTGAAAACTCCACCGAAAAGGGTACGGAAGGAGATGAAGAATATCACTCCGTCAAAGGACGTTATTCTCCCAATCCTCCCGTCCCACATCCTCATATAATTCCTAGGGTAGATCCACCTAAAATTGATACGTTTTCTTTTAGTGAATGGCAATATTACATGGAGACTCACTTGAACTCTTCTTGTATAGAGCTTTGGAGGGTCACTCGTGATGGATACAAGCCTCATGACCCCAAGAACCTAACAAGAAGAGAAGCCGTAGATTGTCAACTCAACTACACCGCCTTGTCAATTCTTCAACAAGTCGTGGGTCCTAACCACATGCTGTATCTTCAACAATATTCCACCGCCAAGGAAACATGGGACGCTCTTGTCGTCATGTTTATGGGAAATGAGAGCATGCAAAGGAATAGGTATGATGCCTTGACCAATGAGGCCGAAGGGTTCTATATGCATGATCGGGAGAACCACGAAGACATGTACCGAAGGCTCAAGACACTTGCCACCGCATTATCCAATGTTGGTGCCAAGTATATTGATGATGCTTAGATCAAAAGGAAGTACATGATTGCCCTCAAGCCATTTGAGCCCGCGTACTTGAAGAGCATTCAAGGAACACATGACTTTGCTTCTTTGACCTCAACCCAAGTTATGCAAGAGATGTGCTCATATCAAGTGCAAACCAAGAATGCTCTTGACAACCGTGCTAGGGCCATAGGAATGCAAAAAGGGGCATCTGTTGCTTTGAAGGCCAAGGTTGTGTCAAGAGAGGTTGAGTATGAAGAAGAAAACCATGAGGAGTTGGCGCCATTGAAGGATCAAGAATATGATCCCGTGCTCAAGGATATTATTGCTCTCACCGTGCAAAAGTTTTGGAACAATCCTCCCAAGGCCAGGAAATATGTTGAGGAGAAGACCAGGCCTCGCTATGGCAATGATGGGACTCAACGAGTGAGGTCTTGCTTCAATTGTCAAGATAATCATCACTTCATTGCGGAGTGTCCCTATGAAAATAGAGAACTTCATAGTGGCAAGCTCATTCGCAAGGACAAGTCCAAGGTTGAATACAAGAAACCTCACTTCAAGAAGAAACCATTCTACAAAAAGTCTCCCACAAAGTTTGTGCTAATGACTCAAGAGTAATATGATTCCGGAAGTGATGAAGAAGAAGAAACCACTAGTGAAGTGGCCGCTCTTGCTATTGCTTCTACTCCATCATCTTCATCTCTATTTGAATCCCCCAATGAGACTCATGCTCACCCTAATGCCAAGTGCTTCATGGCTAAGGCCTCGGAGATATCACCTTCTCCCATCTCTAAGACCCCAAGTGAACTTGAAAATCTTGCTAGTCTTAGAATAGAAGATGAAATTCTCTCTTTGGAACGTTTTATGTCTAACATACAAGGGGAGACCAAGAAGTACTTTGAACATCTCATGAGACAATTGGGAGAGGCCCATGAAGCTCTTGAGAAGAAATGTGAGATTGAGAGAAGGGATGCGGATGAAATTGCATCCCTCTCTATGACTCTTGAGGAAGAGCATGATGGTAGAGTTTCTCTTGAGGAGGAACTTGAATCTATTGAAGAAACTCATAATGAACTTGTTTCTAATATCACTAAGGAACGTGACCTTGCAATTGCTAAATATAAAAGGCCAAAAAGGATAAGTTTGAGTTTGGTGTTGGTCATGGTAAACTAACCGAGGAGTTTGAAAAACTAACCTAGGCTCACAAAACTTTGGAGAGTCAACATTCCTCCCTCAAAGAGCTGCATGAACAACTTCAAACTCTATAACATCCCAGGATTTTGAAAATTTTGAAAAAATTCAAAACCATCATGCATTCATGATCATCATAGCATGCTTGCATTTTGTTTGCATAAGAATTGGTTTTTAATTTTCTAAAGACAAAATTTTTAGGTATTATTACCTATTAAACCACATTTTGAATTTAAATACTTTTTCAAAAGTAAGTAATTTATTTTGGGAAAATTTTAGTACCAAAATGTTATATTTTTCCTAAGCTTTTCAAAAAATATTTTTATGTATTTTTATAAATTGGTTTGGTTGAGTTTTGAATTATATTGAATCAATTGTTTCAAAAACAGAAAAGGAAAAAAGAAGAAAAAAACGCAACGCAGCGCAGCCCAGTCCTCACTCTCTCCCCTCGGCCCAGGCCCAATCCCCTAATCCCGCCCTCTTATCTCCCGCACGCGCGCGCGCAGAAAGACCCCAAGGCCCAACATCCTAGCCCGTGACCAACCGCCGCCCCACGCATCTCCGACGAGCCATCCCCGACGGGACAGGAAGCGAGGGAGTCAACCACCGCGCCATCGAGCTCGCCTTCTCGCCCCGTACCTCTAGGTACGCTTCACGTAGTCCCTAGGCCCGTAGAATAGCTGCATGAAGCGTGCTCACGCCCCGGCCACCGCACGCCCTGTATTCCGCCGAGATTCCGGCAACATCACAACAAAGGAGCAACGGGAGCCGTCAGATCCTCATCAACGGCCATGATTAGAAGGTGCCAGCGAAGAGTTATTTTCAACCAAGACCGTCCATCGCAACTTAGCTCTAACGGCCGCAGAGCACGATCCACAGTGAAACGGTACCGGCCAATCAGAACGCTCCATTGAGCTCGCCCCGGATCGATCATATTTTTGATTAAAACAAAATAAAACAGATTTGTTTCCAAACTTCAAAAATTCATATCTTGAGTTCTGTAATTCCAATTTCAATGATCTTGGGCTTTTTGAAATCATCACACTGTGTAGATTAATCTAGGCTATTCAAATTTCAAAATTGAAAGCACTCACATGTTATTTGTAGATCTCCATTAATCACTATTTTGGGCATAACTTTTAATCTATAAATCGTTTTTAGGTGAAATCAATGTCTATGGTTTTGTTTTGATGTCCTCTATCCAGTAGATGCGTTGGAAAAATTATTTGTGCAAATTTGTAACAGAAACCCTATTAATCTTTAATTTAGCCTATATTAAAACCCTAGCAATACTAATAATTATAATTTGATAATAAATTTGTTTTCCATGCATCTTAACCATGTTATTAACATCAGAATACATAATTATTGGTACTTATTGCTAGTTGTGAATTTTGTGCATTAATTTGATCATTGCATGGCATGCATACATGTTTTTGTGTTGTTATTTTGTTTTCTATGTTATGTTTGCTTTGTATGTTTATGTGTGGCTTGTTTTTCTTGTATTAGATTGTGAAGAGGAGCAAGTCTACTCTTGTTGCTGTTATTCTTGCTGTGATTGTTCATCCTATTGCCAAGGCAAGTGACACACCATCAAATCTCCCATATTTTCACTATGCATTACTAGTGTTTTTGAGTAGTATGCATGATAGGGAATTTTACTAAGTTATTATTATGCTATGCAAAATACCAAGTAGTGTGTAGCCATCCTTTAGACTTGTTATTTTGGAGACTTAGTTGATGCTTAGCCTTGCTACAAATTTGTTTTACTCAATGTTGTGAAAAATTCTAAGTATAAATTTCAATGAACCACCTGGGTGGATTTGGTTGTTTGCTTGATGCGAGTTGAGTGTCGCCCTGAGGGGTGTTCACTTGTGGATTGCCACCCAGGAACAAAGAGTGCCTAAGTCCCTTTAAGTTTAGTAGCTTTCCGTGCAACCCTTTGACATATGGGCTCTGTCTTGATCAACTAAGTTGTGAGAGTTCAGCCCATGCTTGACATGAAGATGTAGCGGAATTATAGGTGTAACGGGTCTTGCTGGTTGGGTTGAATTCTTGCTTCTGAAATATCTCGTCTCAATTCTCTCCTTTCCATGATGCACTCCGCGTGTATAGGATGTTTGGGCTAATTGAAGACAAAGGGTGAAAGTGCACAACCTCTGCAGAGTTAGAAACTATGATCATAGCCGTGTTCCCGGTAATGGACGACTTCGAGCAGCTGGACAAGGATGGACAGAAGAATCTCAACACCGTTTTGAAGAAGTAAAATTTGGCTAAGGAAATATTAGTTGTGGTGCTCATGGGTGTGTCCCATGGTGCCAACCTTTGAAAAGAAAACCCTTTTTCAAAAGTGTTAGGGGAAAACTTGCTTTCTGCAAATAGCCTAAACTCCACCAAGCCAGATATGCATGTAGTTTAGACTTGCCATTTTATATCCACCATAGTGTCATTTTCCAGTACATTGTTTGTACTGAATCTCCTTCGGGGGCTGCATGTTCCAACGTGCAGGAAATTCCGAGGATGAAGTTTGATCAAGTGCTTCGACTCGAGTCTACACCCAACATGTAATGCCTGTGGTGCATGATTGAAGATGGAGGCTCATTGCTACCTTTATTTCTGCTGTTGAGAACTTTGAGTTTTGCTAGTCTTTTAAGACTATGCACTTTGTAATAAAGCCATACTTGGCTATTCTGGATCTTTTGTATTAATTTTGATACTTCTGCAATGATACTTTACATTTTGTTCTGTGGTGCTAGCATTGATCCAGGGACTAGAACTTAACACGGTAGTTCTTACATTATTAAATGTGAGGGCGCTACAAAATGGTATCAGGGCAAAGTGTTGCCTGCAGATTCGAGCCCATAGGTTTGGAAAACCCTTTTTGGTCAAATTTATTAACTCCTTTGAGTATTTTTGGATCCTAGCGGCATAGTGAGATGAAGCGGCCCGGACCAACATTACATGTCCACGTACATGAGACCGGTTCCCTGATTGGCTAGCGGGTGTCAGTATCTCTCACTATAGTGAATATCCAAAATTCAATAAGTTGTTAATGAGCTGATGATCACCATGGAAACGACTTAATATTTTCAAAGTACTCTTACTCATCTCGTATCTAGTACCTCTTTACCTTATGCTTTTATGACTTATGTTTTCTCCTACACTCCAAAACCCAATGATGATGGAGCTTCAACTTCGCAATCGCCAAGGACTTCCAACTTAAAGATAAAGAGTTGCAACTTCACCACCACCAAGGGCTTCAAGAACCCTAGGATTTAACATCTATTCTACTCTAACATAGCTAGAATAACTTTTCTTCTAGTACTTCTACCTATGGTTCAATCTTCTAACGTCTTATCTAACTTATAGATGACCAACCTAATTGAATCACTCAAGAAGGGCCCATTGATGACCATGACTCTAGATTGTGAGACTGAATTTCCAAAGGAATTGAAGAACCTAATGATAAGATTAGGATTTGGAGGAGCAGCACTCTACAAAGGTTTCCCCTTCATTGAAGATGGCCAAGAGTATTGGTGGGTTCAACTTCACCTATACAGAAGCAAGGAGTATGATCACAAGACACAAGGGGAATACATCTTCACCAACCCACAACAAATCACATCATTCTTCGAGTCAGCTAGATGCGCTACATGGGAAGCAATCACAGAACTTGGAGAAAGACTTACGTGGAGACTTTATCACACTCAGAAGGATCTCCAGGAAGCTGAAGAAGAGATCAACGCCCTTGAGAAGGAGCTGAAGATGTACAAGAACATAGAGATCATTGTGAAGAGTTATGATCCAACCCAGTAGTTGACCACCATGGCAGAATGCCTTAGTTAAAGTTTTGTTTGAGTATTTACCTATCAAGTGGTGATATGGCAATGTTAGAGTATTTCGGCTTGCAACTAAGTTGTCTTTGCTTAAGCTTTTCAAAAATTAAGTCCAAATTTCGAAATTTGGTTAAGAGATAAAATATTTTCAGTTGTTTTTTCCATTGATTATTTGTCTCGTTGTATTGTGCATGGGTAGGAAATTTTCTCCTCATAGCTCTATCTATCTTTTGCTCATCTATGCTAAAAACCCACAGATGCCTCCTCGTCGTGACCCCAACAACAACAATGAGGACAACAACAACAATGATTCCCTGCAGCAGATGCTCACTTCCCAAGCCCAACTTTTACAGATGATGACTCAGTTTGTAGCAGCAATGAACAAGAACAACAACAACAACATGTAGCATCCCAACTTTTAATAAAGATGGAATACCTGTGTTATTGTGCTAGTCCCTGGATCAATTGCTAGCACCACAGTACAAAATGAAATATCATGCAAATGCATCAAATTCTATTACATCGCATGATCCAGTCTTTACAAAATAGTATTACAACTTGCATAGTCTTAGAAGACTAGCAGAAAACAAAGATATACAGCAGAAAACAAAGTACAACATTGAGCCCATCTTCTTCATGTGCCATAGGCAAAACATGTTGGTGATAGTCTCGAGATCCTAAACGAAATCCTACTCGTCTTCAGAAACATCTGCAATATGGAATATGCAGCCACAAGGGAGTCAATACAATTTAATGTATTGGCAAGTAACACTATGGTGGATATAAATGTCAAGACTAATACTACATGCTTATTTGGCTGAGTGGAGTTTTGGCTAAGTTTGCATAAAGCCAGTTTTTTCCTATCTCTTTTGTAAAACAAACTTTTCTTTTCAAAGGGTGGCAACATTGGATTAAGATCCAAGCACCACAATACTGTTCACTTGGTCAAAATTTTACTTATTTAAATTGGTGATGAGATTCTTCCGTCAATCCTTGTCCAGCTGCTCATAGTTGTACATAACCGGGGACACGGCTAAGATCTTAGTTTGTTGACTCTGCAGAGGTTGTGCACTTTCACCCTTTGTCTTCAATTATCCCAAACATCCTATACACCCGGAGTGCATCATGGAAAGGAGAGAATTGAGACGAGATCTTTCAGATGAAGAAGTACAAACCCACCGACAAGACCGTTCCACCTATAATTTTGCTACATCTGCTAGTCAAGCCTGGGCTGAACTCTCACAACTTAGTTGATCAAGACAGAGCCCATATGTCAAAAGGCTGCACGGTAAGCTACTAAACTTAGAAGGACATAGTAATCTCTTTGTTCCTGGGTGGCCATCCACAACTGACAACCTCAAGTGAAATAACCCTTAAATAAGGGCCCTGAGGAAACACATTACATAATCCAATCACATCCAAAATCCACCCAGGTGTTTCATTCATTAGTTATACTTAGAATTTTTCCTCAACATCTAGTAAAACAAATTTTGTAGCATGGCTAAGCATCTAATAAGTTCTAAGGCGATCAAAATAAAAGGTATAAGGGATGGCTACACACTACTAGGATAATAGCATAGCATAATATAACTTATTAAAATCTCCTATCATGCATACTACTCAAAATCAACTAATGCATATAGCAAATAACGGGTAGTTGATGGCGTGTTACTTGCCTTGTTGAAGTTAGTGAAGAATATCACACTCTCTTCACAACAGATCGTTGCTCTCCGTACAATCTATTCATTGAAAACACAATTGCAGAATAAACAAACATTCTACCAAACAATCATATAAGTGGAGAAAACAAACAAACCAAATAACATAACAAAGGGGATTGAACCAAGTTGGCTAGGACAAGGTCAAGATTTGAGTTGGAAGATTCATTCTCTCTTGGTTCCATACTTGTTGAGGAAGTTCTAAGAGTTTACTTGGGATTGACTTGGTTGAGTTTGATGTGATCTAATTTTATTATAACCATACTTGTCGAGGAAGTTCCAATAGTTCACTAAGGTGATCTAACTATTTAAACTAAAGAAGCACATAACAAGTATAACACTTAGTTGTTTTTATCAAAACATTTGAGTGATCTAAGTTTAGTCTTTCCATTTTTGTTTAAGGTAGGTCTAGGTTCAACTAACTTCATAGCAATAGAGAAAACAAGTCTAAGTCTTGGCATTTTCCATTTGCGTCAATGGTTGGACAAAAACAACTTGTTATTCTTCAACTTGTGTGGATTGCTCCAAGTCTTCACATGCTTGTCTTCTTGAAGATCACCTTCATGCTTCTATTGTAGACTTGTTCCTTGGATGGATTCTTCTCTTGGTCTTGATAAATTCTTCATGGCTTTCTCACTAGTTGGTACAAGGTGGGATGGGCACAAACTACCACTAAGTCAATTTGGGAGGAAAGAAATAGAAAGGATAGAAAGAGGGAGGGAGATGTTTTCTTCTGGGTTTCTTCACACTTGTACTTCCTTGAGTTGCTTCAAGTTGTTGTGAAGTCCAATTCCCTTACTTCAATGTAACATCCCAAGTATGAAAATCTCCCCCTAGATGTTTGTTTCTTGTTTATTATTGCTTTGCATCATGTCATCATATTGTTTGCATCTGTTTCCATCTGATTTCTATTTGAATTCCAAAACAAAAATTCAATTGTGGTTCATACTTGTTATGTTACTTCATGTCAAATAAAAACAACAAACAAACAAATTGTTCCACTAAAACTTGGAATCAAAATCTTTAAATTGGCTAAGCTTCATTTATTTATTTTGATACCACAAATGGCTCAATTCATTTAATTTTTCAACAAGCAACCTATTTAATTTTTTTTTGGAAAAACCAAAGTGGGTACTTGATGCTATTACAAAACTTAATCAATAAAAACATTGTCACAAATTTTGCTAAACCCTAACACCAATGGTTTTTCTCTCTTTCCCAAATCTGCAAAAAAAAAATAATAAGAGGAAAAAGAATTAAAGTGAGGGAGAGGGGGAATAGGGGCATCCAGCCCACTTTGGGGCCAGCCCAAGCTGCCCACTGGCCCATACCCCCCACCCTTTCCCTAACCTCCGTACGGTACGGAGCTCATCCATGGTGGCCACGTGGGGATACAGAGGAGGGGACGACGATCCCGTGCTCCACCTCCCCCTTAAGAACTCGAGTTCCCCCCTCCTACCCTAATTCCTCACCTCCCTCCTTCTCCCTCGAGCGCCGCTCTCCTCCCTCTTTTTCTCTCTCTCGCTCCTCTCTGTACACCACCAAAGCCTCCACCACCGTCGCCTCCCTCCGGCGAGCGCCGCCGCCACGGTGCCTGCCCGACCGCGCTAGGGCCGGGAACGGAAACGGCGCTGCGTCCTCTTCCTCGCCGTGGCCTCGGCCTTCCCCGAGGATCGCCGGAGCTCCGCCGCCATCGCCGGTTCCGTCACCACCGCACCACCGAGCTGCAGCCGTCCGCCCCTCTCCCTCGCTGTAAGCCGTCCGTCCCGCCTCCTCTCCCTTCCCTTCTCTCTACGCCTCGCACAACCACCGCACGGCCTCACCCGGCCCGCACCGGCACACGCACGGGCAGCGCCCAGCGCGGCCGCGACAGGAGGCCGCCGTCCGCCCCGTCCATCGCTCGAACAGATGTCTGAATCTGTTATTCAGATTCGACAGTGTACATAACTGACGGAAAACACACAATAACCACACACCTGCCCCTTACCTGTCACCAAACTGAACCAGCCGCACTGGCTACCGCCCACTGCGCGGAAGCGCGAGGTCCCGGGATCAAATCCCGCGGGATGCATTTGCCTCCCCAATTTTTTCCCTCTGCGCGCACCCCCGCGGGACCCGCATGTCATTGACCCGTGCATCCACATCACCTCCTAGCCATCCACCTAAGCGCCACAGTGGCGCTGGCCCCACTGTCAGTGGCTGGGTCTGCTCACTGCGCGGTGCACCTAGCTATTTCGGCCCTTTTTCTTTAATTTAAGTCCAGTTTTTATTACAGTTTAGTCCCTAAACTTCAAACCCAAATAACTTTTAAATCCCAACTCCAACTAAAATAAATAAAATATGTACACCGCCCCAAATTAAATTCTCTATCTATCTATAGCATTTGTTTTCTGTTTTGAGTTTTCAAAATGCAATTCAAATTTGAATTCAAATAATTCAATTGCAATTTGCTAAAATCCATAACTAATTCATTATTAATCCAAATCATGCAAATAAAATATGTTTTACAAAACATTTTGAACCACCAATTCAAATATAGATTTTGTTTCATGATTTGAATAATTAAAATTGCCTAAATTATTTAAACCTTGTTTAAATCATTTAAAATTGATAAAATCATAACTTGCTCAAATAAAATTATTTTTGAACATGCAAAATATGTTTTCAACCTAGACAAGTATAAACTTTTCAAATATGAATTTGAATTTATGTTTTGAACAAATAAAATTCAAATCAAATTCATGCTTGTTTTAAATTCATTTAAAACTTGTTTAATATTGTTTCAATCATAATAAATCCATCCTAACTCCTTTTTCAATATTTGAAACATGTAATCCAACTAAAAATTGGTGTTCTTTTCAAATATAAACTTTGTTATCGGTTTTGAACAATTTAACTTGGTGAAAACAACAAATACTTGTGTGACAACTTTAAGGAACCAAAATTCCATAACTTGCTAAATAAATTTCCAAAATTGTTAAACCTTATTCCAAATTGGTTCTATTGTTGTTATTTTGTTGTTTTCCTCATCCATGCATCATACTAATTCACCTTCATCTGTTGATTAGTTGGAAAACAAATAATCTAACCCAAAATTCATGGGCTTTTCATATGCAACTCAAAATTGCATATGTGTCCATTTAATTTGTGTTACCATGTCAACTAGTTTATTTTGATGCAACTATTAACATGACATGCATCATCCCCATGATTGTGCACTATGCCATGATATTGATTGTCTACCCTTTCTGCATTGTCTGTTTGCTTCTTCTCGGTTAGACGACGACGTTGAGACCGACGATCCTTACGACACCCCTTCTGAGGATTTAGCTCAGTACCAGGCTGCTGGGTTTGCAGGCAAGTTATCACTCACATGAACCACTGTGTTCCTTTCAACATTGGTTACCGATACTTTTCCGTTGTCTATTTCTGCTAGCCATATGTATCGTTGCTTTTGTTACGATCCTATTACATGATGCCCTGAAACCATGATATTGCCTCACCTCCAGCCCTATAACCCCGTTGTTTGAGCCCGTGTCTTACTAGCATGCTTAGGGTTGTTTCTGCTCGAGTCTGTTACCCGTTACTTTCTGTTATCATATTCTATTATGTTCTGGGCTCGATGTTTAAACAACAACCTGTTAATGCTCGGGTAATAATAATAATTTGATGTTAAGGCACCGGCAGGAGGCCCGGCGTGGTTTTGAGGCCTGCTAGTGTCGACCCCATTTAGGAAAAGGGTCTTGTCTACTGATCCATGATGAGCGTGCTCACCGCATCCGGGTGGTGGTATGGAACCCCCCTTGGCTTTGATCTGATCCGCAGTTTGTCCGAAGAGCCACACTTAGTTCGGGTGTTCCATTTGGCTCATACGCATGAATGGGTCGCTCCCATGGTTACTGATGATGATGATGACGCACACATATAGGGCGAGGCCTGTAGTGCCGGGGTGTTGTGTCCTGCGAGAGTTTTGCACACCTGCGCTGAGTATTCGGCTGCGTGGCTGGGACCTTATAGCTCCGTGGCTCCTAGGACAGGCTGTAGTGATGGTTCGAGTCGTGTCGAGTCCACCTGAGTTTTAGTTGGTGGCTTGAGTGTGTACGGGTACTGGAGCACACCCTGCAGGGATGAATCTTCTCGAGAAGCCGTGTTGTCCGCGGTTATGTGACGACTTGGTGAAAGTACTGGCTAACAAGTACTCAGACAACTTACACCTAACTATAATAACTTGACTAGTAATAGAATTATTGACACAATAACCTGACTCATCATTAATCCAACTGTGTGAGTTATCCTTGGGTTGCTTCCTTAGAAGGGGGTGACATTGGATGGGTTTGTTTGGATTTACTTTCAGTTGGTTACAATACTCGATCTTATCTCCTTTCTGTTAGCCGGAAGTTATAGTATGTTCTGTAGTTGGTTAGTGCAGCCAGCTGCCGCATCTTTTGTATTTCCCCTTTCTTCCGTTGAACCCAAAGCATCTGTGCTTGGTGTTGAAGGGTTACACTTTGGTGAACTGTGAGTCTTGCTTGCCAGTACGTTGGTGTACTGACCCCTTTGGGGCTGTGGTTTCCGCAGATGACGATTCCGAGGATCCCCATGGAGGCTACTACGTGGAGTACGACGACGCTGTTGACGAGTAGATAGCGGACCCGGGCAGGATCCGAGACTTCGTGGATGGGCTCCGTCTTTTCGTTTCCGGCTTCTTAAGCCTATTTGGTTTTGTCTGTACTCAGACACCTTGTTTGCTTCCGCTGATGTAATGAATGCTATGTTGGGACATGTGTCCTCTGGATGATTGTATTTGCTATCTCTGCCTTAGTGAAGGCCATTTGCAACCTTATTTCAATCTTTTGTGTCTTAGAGATATGTTGTGATTATCATTCGTTTAACGCTGTTGACGTACCATGTGTGATTGGTATGAAGTACGTCGACAGTAGTACCTTAGATCTCTAGTGGATAGTTTACATCGACGATGGAATAGCAGAGTTTGTGTTGTCGCACATAAGTGCTGGCCTACTCGGAAGCGAGGATGTGGGAGCAGATATGCCCCATAATCCAAGCATCTGCTATCCAGTTCGGCCCGATGAGTATCCCCTAGAAACCAGGGTGCGACAAATGGTATCAGAGCCTGTCTGCCTGTAGGATCCCTTTTACTGGTCGCAGTTGAGTCTAGAAACTATTTTGTAGCTATATAGGAAAAATGAAACGCGAGAGTAGGAATTCTACCATTTTATTTCTTTCCCCACCCACCCTCCCTTTTCTGGTAAGGAAGTGTAACGTTGTTTTTCTCTTCTCATCTAAACTTTCAAGTTAGGTTTTCACGAATCCTGGTTTCTCTAGGATGGTTATATCTACTAGACCATAGGAATAGAGGTGGTTGTGACATGATTTATCATGTTGCCTACTCACGATTGAGAACGGTGGCAAATAAGCCCCGGAAGCAGATCCTCTATTCCTTAAGCAGTAGATATTGATCCTTTAGAAGCCCGGATGGGTTTTCTCCGTAGTACCTCAGGTGTTTGTGGTCTCTGTTTCCCAGTTGTTGCTTCGATATCGTCCTTCACAAATCTTCTCTTCCGTTGTAACAACTTATCTGTTGATCCGTTGTTAACCTCCATCCTTGTTCTATGCTGTCGACTTACCGTCTGAAGTAATCCTTTTAAGCACTTATATTCGATTTTGTTGTCCGGTTGGTGTGTTAATCTTGGTATCCTCTTCAGGATGGAAAGTGGTGACGAAGAACCCACACTGCCACCTGAGATGGGGAAAGTGCTGTCTCAGATGACACAAGTTATAAAGCAGATGCAGCAGAACCAAGACCTTGGGAGTAATGGCAACACCCGGGTGTCTATTCGGGAGTTCCTTGAGCTCAATCCGCGCACGTTTGATAACTCCTCCGAGCCATTGGATGCTGATGACTGGCTCCGTGAAATGAACCGTACTCTTATGGTAGCTCATGTGGCTGACGAGGACCGTGTTCCTTACGTGACCTACCTTCTCCGTGGACAATCCATGTCTTGGTGGGAGAAATTCCAAGAAATGAGAGGTTCTAGTGTGGCAATCACATGGGAGGATTTCAAGCAAGCCTTCGTGCGCCATCACATTCCCGATGGGCTCATGGAGAAAATGCGTGAGGAATTCTATTCTTTCACACAAGGCAATCTGGACGTTCTGGAATACCAAAGAGAGTTCAATCGTCTAGCTCGCTACGCCGGAGATGAAATCTCAACGGAAGCGAGAAAGATGGCAAAGTTCCGCAGGGGTCTCAACCCGGAACTCAAGTATGCTCTCACCAACGTCAAGGCCAAGAATTTTGAGGACCTCATCAACATCGCTCTAAATGAAGAGCATGGGCACAAATTGGTTGAGGAATCTCGTAAGCACTCTCGTGAACAGGCTAATCTCTCGAAAGCTATCATGCCTCCACAAAAACGAAGAGTTTGGGTTCCATATACCACTACAACACCGCCCATCTGCTTGCCAAGCCCGGCAGGATTTCTTGCCCTCCCTCCCACCCCAGTGGTATCTTCAGGAGGTGCTCCATCTCAGCCAAGTCCAACAACTCCTCGTTCTGCTAGTACATGCTTCAAGTGCGGTCTATCAGGACACTACTCCTACAAGTGCCCGCAGAACAAGCTACCATCACTACCTATCGCTAATGTCAATCATGTGATGGTAAACACTCCTTCGCCTAGGCCCCGCAACAGGAACAAGTCTGTCTTGAGAACTGTGAGAGTGAACCATGTCAAGGCCCAGGGAGCAGAAGAATCTCCAGAGGTTGTAATGGGCACACTCCTTGTGAACTCGTTTCGTGCTAAAGTATTGTTCGATTCTGGTGCTTCACACTCTTTCATCTCTCAATGCTTTGCAAACAACAGTGGAATCAACTTCGAACAGTTGTCTATCCCTCTCCTAGTGAAATCACCGGGATCTAGCTGGCAAAGCAATAAAGTTAGCCAGAACATCGAGATCACAATTAGAAACCTTCCATTCCAGGCATCTCTGATAGCTCTCCACTCTTCAGATATTGATGTCATCCTTGGGATGGATTGGCTGGTAGCCAACAAAGCAGTCATTGATTGTCCTGCTAAGTCTGTCAAAATCACACACCCTTCTGGCCAGATAGTCTACTTCCATGCTGAAAATACAGTTGCTCAACTCTACACTCTCAATGCAAATCCTCTACCATCTATTGAAACTATTCCGGTGGTTTGTGAATTCCCTGATGTCTTCCCAGAAGAATTGCCAGGAATGCCTCCTGACAGAGCTGTTGAGTTCGTCATCGAACTTGAACCAGGCACTGCTCCAATCTCTAAGCATCCATACAAGATAGCTCCTCCTGAACTGAAATTGTTGAAGGAGCAAATCGACATGTACATGGAGAAAGGTTACATTCAACCTAGTTCCTCGGCTTGGGGATGCCCAACTCTGTTCGTTGCAAAGAAGGATCAAACAAAGAGACTCGTTGTTGACTATCGTCCTCTTAACGAGAAAACCATCAAAAACAAGTATCCAATTCCTCGTATCGATGATCTTTTTGATCAACTTGCTGGAGCCTCAATATTCTCAAAGTTGGATTTGAGGATGGGTTACCATCAGATAAAGATCAGAAAGGAAGATATTCCTAAGACAGCTTTCACCACTCGGTACGGTCTATATGAATACACCGTCATGTCCTTTGGTCTCACCAATGCACCGGCGACATTCTCTCGACTAATGAATTCTGTCTTTCATGAATACCTCGACAAGTTCGTTGTGGTATATCTTGATGATATTCTGGTCTACTCCAAATCTGAGGAAGAGCATGGAGAACATCTTCGTCTCACTCTCATGAAACTTCGCGAGCATCGTCTATATGCCAAGTTCTCCAAATGTGAGTTCTGGATTCCAGAAGTTGCTTACCTTGGTCATGTCATCTCTGCCAAGGGCATAGCCATTGATCCAGAAAAGGTTAAGGAAATTGTTGATTGGAAACCTCCTAAGACGGTGAAGCAAGTCAGAAGTTTTCTTGGTTTGGCTAGCTATTGCCGTCGTTTCGTCCAAAACTTCTCCAAGATTGCCAAACCTCTCACTGATCTCACAAAGAAGGACAAGAAGTTCGTTTGGTCTCCACAGTGTGATGAAAGTTTCAATCTCCTGAAGACTAAACTCACTTCCACCCCAGTTCTGGTTGGCCCAGATACTACCAAACCCTTCCAGATATTTTGTGATGCTTCTCTCCAAGGTCTAGGTGCAGTTCTTATGCAAGAACGTCAAGTTGTGGCTTATGCTTCACGTCAGTTGAACGCACATGAGCTCAATTATCCCACACATGACCTTGAACTTGAAGCAGTTGTGTTTGCCCTCAAGAAATGGAGGCAATACTTGTTGGGTAATCGCACTGAAATCTTTTCCGATCATAAGAGTCTGAAATACATCTTCACTCAGCCAGATCTAAACCTCAGACAAAGGAGATGGATTGAAAAGATCAAAGACTTCGATCTTACTATTTCTTACACTCCAGGCAAGGCTAATGTTATGGCCGATGATCTCAGTCGCAAGTCATATTGCAATAATCTCATGATCATGGAAAGCCAACCTCCACTTCATGAAGAATTCCAGAAGCTGAACCTTGGTCTTGTTCCTCAAGGTTATCTTGCAAACTTGACAGCCAGTCCAACTCTCGAGGATAAGATTCGTTCTGAACAACTTCGTGATGCTGAGATCAAGAAGATCGCGAATAACATCAAAGCAGGCAATGTGAAGTATGAGTGCTTCTCAATTGATGCCAAGGGAACTATGTTCTTCGAAGGACGCATTGCAGTTCCTCAAATTCAAAGTCAGAAAGATGTGATTCTCAAGGAGGCTCATGAAACTCCTCTCTCCATCCACCCTGGAAGTACAAAGATGTACCAGTATCTTAAGACACTGTATTGGTGGTCTGGCATGAAACGTGAAATTGCTCAATACGTTTCTGAATGCGACGTTTGTCAACGTGTTAAGGCAGTTCATCAGAAAACAGCCGGTCTTCTCCAACGTCTGAAAATTCCTGAGTGGAAGTGGGACATGATTGAAATGGACTTCGTCACTGGGTTTCCAAAGTCCAAGAAGGGCAACGATGCAATCTTCGTTGTTATTGATCGTCTCACTAAGGTAGCTCACTTCTTTGCTGTCAAAGAAACAATCTCAGCTAGCCAGTTAGCAGAGCTCTACACAACAAGGATTGTTCCTCTTCATGGTGTTCCATTGGAAATAAGCTCAGATCGTGGAAGCATATTCACTTCTCATTTCTGGAAGAGTTTTCAAGAAGCATTGGGCACCAAACTTCTGTTCAGCACAGCTTATCACCCTCAGTCTCAAGGGCAAGTCGAAAGAGTCAATCAGATTCTCGAGGATATGCTCAGAGCATGTGGTCTATCCTTTGGCATGAAACGGGAGGAATGCCTTCCATATGCTGAATTCTCCTACAACAACAGCTTCCAGGCAAGCCTAGGCATGGCACCGTTTGAAGCACTCTATGGCCGCATATGCAGGAGTCCAATCAATTGGTCTGGAGCTGGTGAACGTTCACTCTTAGGCCCTGACATTGTTAAGGAAGCCGAAGAGAAAGTTCGCATCATTCGTGACAATCTCAAGATTGCTCAGTCTCGTCAGAAAAGCTACTATGACAGCAAGCACAAGGATATGATCTATACACCTGGTGACAAAGCATATCTCCGTGTAACTCCCCTCAGAGGCACTCATCGTTTTGGTGTGAAAGGAAAGCTGGCACCAAGATACATTGGTCCTTTCAACATTCTCTCAAGGCGTGCGGAAAATGCCTATCGTATTGAACTTCCAGAAAAACTATCCAAGGTGCACGATGTGTTCCACGTGTCACAGCTCAAGAAGTGTCTCAAAGATCCAGATCGTGCAGTTGATCATGATTCCATTGAACTGCAAGAAGATCTATCTTATGAGGAGCACCCTGTTCGTATTCTCGATGAGACCGAGCGTAAGACTCGAAACAAGAGCACTAAGTTCTTGAAAGTGCAGTGGTCGCATCATTCCGATAAAGAGGCAACATGGGAGACCGAAGAGGATCTTCGCAAGAAGTATCCGGACCTTTTCTCTTCTCAGTAGGAATCTCGGGGCACGATTCCTTCAAGGGGGGCGTTTTGTAACATCCCAAGTATGAAAATCTCCCCCTAGATGTTTGTTTCTTGTTTATTATTGCTTTGCATCATGTCATCATATTGTTTGCATCTGTTTCCATCTGATTTCTATTTGAATTCCAAAACAAAAATTCAATTGTGGTTCATACTTGTTATGTTACTTCATGTCAAATAAAAACAACAAACAAACAAATTGTTCCACTAAAACTTGGAATCAAAATCTTTAAATTGGCTAAGCTTCATTTATTTATTTTGATACCACAAATGGCTCAATTCATTTAATTTTTCAACAAGCAACCTATTTAATTTTTTTTTGGAAAAACCAAAGTGGGTACTTGATGCTATTACAAAACTTAATCAATAAAAACATTGTCCCAAATTTTGCTAAACCCTAACACCAATGGTTTTTCTCTCTTTCCCAAATCTGGAAAAAAAATAATAAGAGCAAAAAGAATTAAAGTGAGGGAGAGGGGGAATAGGGGCATCCAGCCCACTTTGGGGCCAGCCCAATCTGCCCACTGGCCCATACCCCCCACCCTTTCCCTAACCTCCGTACGGTACGGAGCTCATCCATGGTGGCCACGTGGGGATACAGAGGAGGGGACGACGATCCCGTGCTCCACCTCCCCCTTAAGAACTCGAGTTCCCCCCTCCTACCCTAATTCATCACCTCCCTCCTTCTCCCTCGAGCGCCGCTCTCCTCCCTCTTTTTCTCTCTCTCGCTCCTCTCTGTACACCACCGAAGCCTCCACCACCGTCGCCTCCCTCCGGCGAGCGCCGCCGCCACGGTGCCTGCCCGGCCGCGCTAGGGCCGGGAACGGAAACGGCGCTGCGTCCTCTTCCTCGCCGTGGCCTCGGCCTTCCCCGAGGATCGCCGGAGCTCCGCCGCCATCGCCGGTTCCGTCACCACCGCACCACCGAGCTGCAGCCGTCCGCCCCTCTCCCTCGCTGTAAGCCGTCCGTCCCGCCTCCTCTCCCTTCCCTTCTCTCTACGCCTCGCACAACCACCGCACGGCCGCACCCGGCCTGCACCGGCACACGCACGGGCAGCGCCCAGCGCGGCCGCGGCAGGAGGCTGCCGTCCGCCCCGTCCATCGCTCGAACAGATGTCTGAATCTGTTATTCAGATTCGACAGTGTACATAACTGACGGAAAACACACAATAACCACACACCTGCCCCTTACCTGTCACCAAACTGAACCAGCCGCACTGGCTACCGCCCACTACGCGGAAGCGCGAGGTCCCGGGATCAAATCCCGCGGGAGGCATTTGCCTCCCCAATTTTTTCCCTCTGCGCACCCCCGCGGGACCCGCATGTCATTGACCCGTGCAGCCACATCACCTCCTAGCCATCCACCTAAGCGCCACAGTGGCGCTGGCCCCACTGTCAGTGGCTGGGTCTGCTCACTGCGCGGTGCACCTAGCTATTTCGGCCCTTTTTCTTTAATTTAAGTCCAGTTTTTATTACAGTTTAGTCCCTAAACTTCAAACCCAAAAAACTTTTAAATCCCAACTCCAACTAAAATAAATAAAATATGTACACCGCACCAAATTAAATTCTCTATCTATCTATAGCATTTGTTTTCTGTTTTGAGTTTTCAAAATGCAATTCAAATTTGAATTCAAATAATTCAATTGCAATTTGCTAAAATCCATAACTAATTCATTATTAATCCAAATCATGCAAATAAAATATGTTTTCCAAACCATTTTGAACCACCAATTCAAATATAGATTTTGTTTCATGATTTGAATAATTAAAATTGCCTAAATGATTTAAACCTTGTTTAAATCATTTAAAATTGATAAAATCATAACTTGCTCAAATAAAATTATTTTTGAACATGCAAAATATGTTTTCAACCTAGACAAGTATAAACTTTTCAAATATGAATTTGAATTTATGTTTTGAACAAATAAAATTCAAATCAAATTCATGCTTGTTTTAAATTCATTTAAAACTTGTTTAATATTGTTTCAATCATAATAAATCCATCCTAACTCCTTTTTCAATATTTGAAACATGTAATCCAAATAAAAATTGGTGTTCTTTTCAAATATAAATTTTGTTATCTGTTTTGAACAATTTAACTTGGTGAAAACAACAAATACTTGTGTGACAACTTTAAGGAACCAAAATTCCATAACTTGCTAAATAAATTTCCAAAATTGTTAAACCTTATTCCAAATTGGTTCTATTGTTGTTATTTTGTTGTTTTCCTCATCCATGCATCATACTAATTCACCTTCATCTGTTGATTAGTTGGAAAACAAATAATCTAACCCAAAATTCATGGGCTTTTCATATGCAACTCAAAATTGCATATGTGTCCATTTAATTTATGTTACCATGTCAACTAGTTTATTTTGATGCAACTATTAACATGACATGCATCATCCCCATGATTGTGCACTATGCCATGATATTGATTGTCTACCCTTTCTGCATTGTCTGTTTGCTTCTTCTCGGTTAGACGACGACGTTGAGACCGACGATCCTTACGACACCCCTTCTGAGGATTTAGCTCAGTACCAGGCTGTTGGGTTTGCAGGCAAGTTATCACTCACATGAACCACTGTGTTCCTTTCAACATTGGTTACCGATACTTTTCCGTTGTCTATTTCTGCTAGCCATATGTATCGTTGCTTCTGTTACGATCCTATCACATGATGCCCTGAAACCATGATATTGCCTCACCTCCAGTCCTATAACCCCGTTGTTTGAGCCCGTGTCTTACTAGCATGCTTAGGGTTGTTTCTGCTCGAGTCTGTTACCCGTTACTTTCTGTTATCATATTCTATTATGTTCTGGGCTCGATGTTTAAACAACAACCTGTTAATGCTCGGGTAATAATAATAATTTGATGTTAAGGCACCGGCAGGAGGCCCGGCGTGGTTTCGAGGCCTGCTAGTGTCGACCCCATTTAGGAAAAGGGTCTTGTCTACTGATCCATGATGAGCGTGCTCA
Source organism: Alopecurus myosuroides (assembly GCA_028641055.1). Taxonomy (NCBI): domain Eukaryota; kingdom Viridiplantae; phylum Streptophyta; class Magnoliopsida; order Poales; family Poaceae; genus Alopecurus; species Alopecurus myosuroides. The sequence goes on from CM054060.1 coordinate 139,203,375, forward strand.
CCGCATCCGGGTGGTGGTATGGAACCCCCCTCGGCTTTGATCTGATCCGCAGTTTGTCCGAAGAGCCACACTTAGTTCGGGTGTTCCATTTGGCTCATACGCATGAATGGGTCGCTCCCATGGTTACTGATGATGATGATGACACACACATATAGGGCGAGGCCTGTAGTGTCGGGGTGTTGTGTCCTGCGGGAGTTTTGCACACCTGCGCTGAGTATTCGGCTGCGTGGCTGGGACCTTATAGCTCCGTGGCTCCTAGGACAGGCTGTAGTGATGGTTCGAGTCGTGTCGAGTCCACCTGAGTTTTAGTTGGTGCCTTGAGTGTGTACGGGTACTGGAGCACACCCTGCAGGGATGAATCTTCTCGAGAAGCCGTGTTGTCCGCGGTTATGTGACGACTTGGTGAAAGTACTGGCTAACAAGTACTCAGACAACTTACACCTAACTATAATAACTTGACTAGTAATAGAATTATTGACACAATAACCTGACTCATCATTAATCCAACTGTGTGAGTTATCCTTGGGTTGCTTCCTTAGAAGGGGGTGACATTGGATGGGTTTGTTTGGATTTACTTTCAGTTGGTTACAATACTCGATCTTATCTTCTTTCTGTTAGCCGGAAGTTATAGTATGTTCTGTAGTTGGTTAGTGCAGCCAGCTGCCGCATCTTTTGTATTTCCCCTTTCTTCCGTTGAACCCAAAGCATCTGTGCTTGGTGTTGACGGGTTACACTTTGGTGAACTGTGAGTCTTGCTTGCCAGTACGTTGGTGTACTGACCCCTTTGGGGCTGTGGTTTCCGCAGACGACGATTCCGAGGATCCCCATGGAGGCTACTACGTGGAGTACGACGACGCTGTTGACGAGTAGATAGCGGACCCGGGCAGGATCCGAGACTTCGTGGATGGGCTCCGTCTTTTCGTTTCCGGCTTCTTAAGCCTATTTGGTTTTGTCTGTACTCAGACACCTTGTTTGCTTCCGCTGATGTAATGAATGCTATGTTGGGACATGTGTCCTCTGGATGATTGTATTTGCTATCTCTGCCTTAGTGAAGGCCATTTGCAACCTTACTTCAATCTTTTGTGTCTTAGAGATATGTTGTGATTATCATTCGTTTAACGCTGTTGACGTACCATGTGTGATTGGTATGAAGTACGTCGACAGTAGTACCTTAGATCTCTAGTGGATAGTTTACATCGACGATGGAATAGCAGAGCTTGCGTTGTCGCACATAAGTGCTGGCCTACTCGGAAGCGAGGATGTGGGAGCAGATATGCCCCATAATCCAAGCATCTGCTATCCAGTTCGGCCCGATGAGTATCCCCTAGAAACCAGGGTGCGACATTCAACTTCTTCAATGATCTTCTTTGTAGCTCTTTTGTGTTGCCACCAAGTTGAAGATGGATTTCCTTCTTGGGGTTGAGGTTTGTCTTCTATTTTGCTAACTTGATGGATATCTTGAGCAATAATAGGGGATTGGATGGGTAGATAGAAATCTAAGGTTCACTAATTGTTTTAATATGTGATTGAAACATTCTAAGGACTTGGCTTAGCTCCAAATAGACATAACATCAAAGAATAACAGTTGAAAACAATTTCTAAGACATGCTGAAAATAGATGTAACACTATGTTGGGTTTTTGGTCAAAACACATGCCCATGGTCCAAGGGTATCCAAAATGGTTAGGAACTAATGTCTCTAGTTCAAGGTTACCCAATGGAGAAATTTTGTTTAAGGGAACATATTCTAATTATTTATAGAATTAAATCTATGTAAAAAATACTCAAATAGTCCATTTAAATCTAAATTGAGTTTTAATTTGATCAAGAATTATTTTGGGATAGAGGGTATGAAAGTACACATCCTAAAGTTTCCAAATATATTTTATTTGACATTTTTGGATTTGTAGAATTTGAATTATGCCAAAATTCATAAAACAAGCATATTTGAATTTGAACCAATTTAAATTTGTCAAATTTGAATTTGAACAGTTCTAAAACATTCTACAGATCTAGGGAATTCCAAAAAGTCCAAGTGTGCTGAATTTGGGCTTATGTATCAAAAGTTATGATAGATCTAAGATGCAGGGGCTTTTCTGCAAAATTTACATTCTAATTTTATTCGGAAATAAATTCCAGAGGCAAAATGGGCTCAGATCTTCTGTTTGCCGCGTAGGGCGATGGATAGGAACTGGGCCTGGGCCGGCTACATGCTGCGTGGGCGACAAATGACCAGATCGGCACAACCGACTGGCGCTGATGTGGAGTGCTCCTATTGGCCTATACCGGTTCGGTTAAGTGATTTGACGTGGAGCGCTCGATCTGGATCTAACGGTGGATACAGCTAGGGTTTACCTCCTGCTGGAATCAGTTGCGGGCAATGGCGCGCGCGGCGGCGCTGGCCTTGGGTTTCGTCGGAGACCGTGCTCCGGCGGTCCTCGGACTCAACGACGATGACGACCCGGTGCAGGGATCCACGGTGCGAACATCGGCGAATGGTGACCATGGCGCGGCCTCGCGCTTCCCTGGATGGCGGCATGGTGCAAACGTTGGCGAGCTTCGAATGCTCGCAGTTGTCGTCGATCTTCTGCGAAAAAACAAAACCAAGAGTATCAGAGGGCGCTCAAGGGGGAGGGGAAGAGGAGAAAACAAAAAGGAGGCGGCGTTGTCCTGCTGCATTGCCGGAGTTGAGGATTTAGGGCCGCGGGAGGAGCCAACTCCGGCAAGAAATACCCGCGTCGTCGGGGCACCATTTGGGAATGAGTCAGAGATAAAAATGAAGAGGGGATCAGGGGCTTTAAGGAGAGGGCTCGGGGAGGAATTAACGCGGCTTAATTCGCGAGAAATCAAAGCGCGAAGAAATGGGAGTAAAAGAGCTCCCTGTCGTTTCCAGAGGAAAGAGATTAGGTGACGTCAGCAATGACGTCATCTCTTTTTTTCTTTTTGTTTTTTTATTTTTGTTTTTAATAACTTTTAAAATATAAGCCTAAATGACCTCAAACCAATTGCAATTTTTTTGTAAAAATAACATCTTTCACTTATAAACATTTTTATAAACTTTTCAACATATTTTTATTTTCGAATTTTGGAAATTTGAATAATTCCCTAATAGTGACTTAATGCTATTTCCAAAATATAAAATAATAAAATGTAGAACTTAGTCAAATAAAATTTTAGTGACATTGTATTAGTGGAATATTATTTTTGAAGATCATTACAACTTATTTTAATATTTTATATTTTTAAGATATAAGCAACTTAATGCCATTTTTAAAATAGAAGAACTAATAATTATTAAAGTGGCTTAATAAAATTTAGAATAAAAGCACAAGTCATAATATTGTTTTCAATGCCCTATTTTATGTTATTTTCAAAGCAATGCATTTTATTTTCGCACCTTTATGTTTAAAACTTAGAATAACAACTAAAAGCTATTATTAAAATATTTTATTCTCATCAAATATTTTTGAGGCTTAGAACTTTATTAAGAGTTATAAATATTTTATTGTTGTTGCCATAAAATAATTTCAAGGTAATATTTGAATTGAAAACATGTTATAAAATAAGGTTTTCTAAGATAAAACAATTTCTTTGAATAATGAATATTTATTTGAATGGGCTTTTAGGGTTTATGGAATAGAGGTATAATGGATTCTTAATTTCAATTTTCATTGAGTTATGTATTGGTTCCTTTTATTTCCTGCATCTCATTGGTTTTTGGTGACTTGCATATCATGAAAACAAAAAGTTTCAATTTTTAGTGATTTTTGGACTTTCCAAAAATCAGGGATGTTACACAACAACAACAACAACAATCCTCCACCACCACCCCCAGTGGACAGACTTACTAGATTTCTGAGACTTAGGCCTAACAAGTTCTCATATGCTACTGGTCCTATTGAGGCAGACGACTGGCTTCGTTCAATCAACAAGGACTTAGTAACTTGTGAGTGCACTGATGCGGAGAAGGTGAGATTCACTGCACAACTATTAGAAGGACCTGCTGCAATGTGGTGGGAAAGTTACCAAGTGACTCATCCACTGGAAGGCATAACTTGGGATGATTTCAAGGAGGGATTCCGCAATGCACATATCTCATTTGGGATAATGAACCTCAAGAAGGAGGAGTTCCGTAGTCTGAAGCAGGGAGGTAGAACCCTAAAGGAGTATATGGATGATTTCCATTCTTTATCATGGTATGCACTAGAGGACATTGACACTGATGCCAAGAGGAAGGAAAATTTCTCAATGGACTTAAAGGGGACCTAAAGATACCTTTGTCTGTGGCATATGCCCCAAATTATCAAACTTTGTTGGATCAAGCCATTACATTGGATAACAACATGACAAGGGAGGAAAACAGGAAGAGGAAGTACAGTAATGGTGGAAAATACCACTCTGGACCCTCATATAAGAGGCACACATCCAATGGAGGACACAATTTCCACAGAAATGAGAAACATCACAATGGTGGGAATGGACACAAGAATGATTCCTTGACCAATGAGGCCGAAGGGTTTATATGCATGATCGAGAGAACCACGAGGACATGTACCAAAGGCTCAAGACACTTGCCACCGCATTCTCCAATGTTGGTGCCAAGTACATTGATGATCCTTGGATCAAAAGGAAGTACATGATTGCCCTCATGCCATTTGAACCCGCGGACTTGAAGAGCATTCAAGGAACACATGACTTTGCTTCTTTGACCTCAACCCAAGTTATATAAGAGATGTGCTCCTATCAAGTGCAAACCAAGAATGCTCTTGACAACCGTGCTAGGGCCATAGGAATGCAAAAAGGGTAATCTGTTGCTTTGAAGGCCAAGGTTGTGTCAAGAGAGGTTGAGTATGAAGAAGAAATCCATGAGGAGTTGGCTCCATTGAAGGATCAAGAATATGATCCCGTGCTCAAGGATATTATTGCTCTCACCATGCAAAAGTTTTGGAACAATCCTCCCAAGGCCAAGAAATATGTTGAGGAGAAGACCAGGTCTCGCTATGGCAATGATGGGACTCAACGAGTGAGGTCTTGCTTCAATTGTCAAGATAATCATCACTTCATTGCGGAGTGTCCCTATGAAAATAGAGAACTTCATAGTGGCAAGCTAATTCGCAAGGACAAGTCCAAGGTTGAATACAAGAAACCTCACTTCAAGAAGAAACCATTCTACAAAAAGTCTCCCACAAAGTTTGTTCTAATGACTCAAGAGTAATATGATTCCGGAAGTGATGAAGAAGAAGAAACCACTAGTGAAGTGGCCGCTCTTGCTATTGATTCTACTCCATCGTCTTCATCTCTATTTTAATCCCCCAATGAGACTCATACTCACCCTAATGCCAAGTGCTTCATGGCTAAGGCCCCGGAGGTATCACCTTCTCCCATCTCTGAGACCCCAAGTGAACTTGCAAATCTTGCTAGTCTTAGAATAGAAGATGGAATTCTCTCTTTGGAACGTTTTATGTCTAACATACAAGGGGAGACCAAGAAGTACTTTGAACATCTCATGACCCAATTGGGAGAGGCCCATGAAGCTCTTGAGAAGAAAGGTGAGATTGAGAGAAGGGATGCGGATGAAATTGCATCCCTCTCTATGACTCTTGAGGAAGAGCATGATGGTAGAGTTTCTCTTGAGGAGGAACTTGAATCTATTGAAGAAACTCATAATGAACTTGTTTCTAATATCACTAAGGAACGTGACTTTGCAATTTCTAAATATAAAAGGCTAAAAAGGATAAGTTTGAGTTTGGTGTTGGTCATGGTAAACTAACCGAGGAGTTTGAAAGACTAACCTAGGCTCACAAATCTTTGGAGAGTCAACATTCTTCCCTCAAAGAGCTGCATGAACAACTTCAAACTCAACTTAATCAACTTAACAACCCTAGCACCTCTACTTCTTCTTGTGATCATGCGAATATTATTGAGAAAAATGCTAGGTTGAAAGAGGAGCTTGCAAGGCTCAAGGGCAAAGGCCCTCAAGTTGAGAAAGTTGTGGTCTCTACCCCACAAGTGGTGGCCCCTAGTCCTCATGTGGTTATTGCTAGACCACAGTTGAGTGCTCCAAGGCCACAAGTGGGCAAGCAAGGTCTTGGATATGTTGCCAAGAAAAAGAACAAGAAGAAGAAGAACAAGAAGAAGGCCAACAATGGTACCTCAGGTGGTATTATCATTAGGGACAACACCACTCGTAGCTCTCCCGCACAAGCAAGCAATGTTGCTTCGAGTAGTGGTGTGATGAGGGACAACACTACTCGTAGCATCTCCGCGGGAACTAACAATCCACACCATTTCTTATATGTTGATTATTATGGTGTTGTGCAAGCTAAATATGTTGGTCCTATTGAGGGTTACATTTACTATACTATTTGGGTTCCAAGGACCCTTGTTGCTAACATGAAGGGACCCTCCTCGGGTCCTCACTCTAGTCAATGATCTCTTGCAGGACTATGCTTCCGGTGGGTCTAAATGGTTATTGATAGTGGATGCAGTAGTCATATGACCAGAAGCAAATAACTTGTGACGGAGTTGCGCCCAAATGACATTCAAGCAACCGTCACTTATGGAGACTCGTCCTCGTCTAAGGTATCGGGGTTTGGCAAGGTTGTGATTTCTCCCGATATCACTATCGTGAACATCATGCTTGTAGAATCCCTTGGTTTCAATTTACTTTTCGTCCGCTCTCTTGGAAAGATGGGCTTCTCCGTCTTTTTTGATGAATATATTGTGGTCCTTTTAAGGAGCAAGACTCTTGACGTCGCATACGTGGGACATGTTGAGAATGAGTTGTTCGTGGTCGACTTTTAGAAGTCTACCAACTCTCAATCAATGTGTCTTTTCGGAAAGGCGGATGTGGGGTGGTTGTGGCATCGCCGCTTATCCCATGTCAACATGAGAACTTTGCAAAGTCTTCACAAAGGTGGCCTTATTGTCGTACTAAAACAAACTGTTTCCTTTTCCAAAGATCGCGTTTGTAGGTCGTGTGTTGAAGGAATGATGCATGATATCTCGCACAAGGCCAAGACTATTATTTCATCAAAGAGGATCTTGGAGCTTCTCCATGTTGATCTCTTTGGTGCCGTGCCCGAGGCAAGTCTTGGAGGCAAGAAGTATTGCTTTGTGATTGTCGATTATTATTCAAGATACACTTGGGTTTATTTCTTCAAGTGCAAGAGTGAAACTCAACAAACCATCATCGATTTCTCCAACCAAGTGCAACATCAACACAATGTGCAAATCATGGCTATTAGGTGTGATAATGGTTCGGAGTTCAAGAACTACACTTTGAATGAATTCCTTAGTGAAGAAGGCATTCGTCATCAATACTCCGCCACTTATACTCTTCAACAAAATGGTGTTGCCGAAAGGAAGAATCGCACTCTCTTGGATATGGCAAGGACCATGTTGGCGGAGTATTCTTCTCCCCAGTATTTATGGGCCGAGGCCATATCCACCGCATGCCACTCTTCCAACAGCCTCTACATCCGCAAGGTCTTGGACAAGACTCCATATGGGATCCTCAACGGCAACAAGCCCAACGTCTCGTACTTCCGTGTATTCGGTTGTAATTGATTTTATTTGATCAAGGGTGTTAGGTTATCTAAATTTCAATCCAAAACTATTGAGGGTATATTTGTTGGTTCGGTGCCGAATCCCACACTTATAGAGTCTTTGACAAAGCCTCACGGATTGTCATAGAATCTTGTAGTGTGGTTTTCGAGGAAAATGATGGCTCCCAAGTGGCGTAATTTCATGTTTCTAATGTAGATGTTGAAATGCCTCAAGAAGCCATAGGAAGGATGGGTGTGGGATTTTTCCGCCCCATCGAGGGACACCTTATGACGACTCTAGAAGGACTATGCTCTACTCAAGTGGAGCCCTCCTCTACAATAGAAGAACAAGCCAAGGAGCAAAGTGATGCACCTACCCTAGAACATGTTGAAGACCCTCCTCTTATTGACCAAGTTACTACGCAAGATGTAACCACTCCTATCATTCATGCTAGTCAAGGTCAAGGCCACGATCAACCATCCTCATCCTCCTCTCCTCAAATTGAAACTAGTGTCGAAGAAATTGTTGATGATGATGATGATCACGGCCAAGTTGGTCAAGACGGGGACCCAAATGATCAAGTGATCCCTCCTTGCAATAATGAGGAGATCGAAGCCCATCGTGCTGGAAGGATAAGAAGAGCTTTGAAGAATATTGATGCCCAAGACAACAAGGTATTGGAAGATATTCAAGCTAGGAGATCCGCAAGAAGGCAACTGGCACATTTTAGTGAGCATCAAGCTCACATATCTATGGCGGAACCAAAGAAAGTGTTTGAAGCTCTTGAGGACTCCGATTGGGTTGAAGCTATGCATGATGAGCTCAATAACTTTGAGCGTAACAAAGTTTGGTGATTAGTTGAGAAGCCCAAAGATTTCCACAATGTTATTGGTACTAAGTGGATATTCAAGAACAAGCAAGATGATAACGACATTGTTATAAGGAACAAGGCAAGATTGGTAGCTCAAGGTTACACTCAAGTTGAAGGCATTGACTTTGATGAAACCTATGCTCCTATTGCTCGCCTTGAGTCCATCCGTATCCTTCTTGCTTATGCATCTTCGCATAATTTCAAATTTCAACAAATGGATGTTAAAATTGTTTTCTTGAATGATCCACTAAAAGAGGAGGTATATGTTAAGCAACCTCCGGGGTTCAAAGAATCTCAACTTTCCTAACCATGTCTACAAGCTCGACAAGGCTCTATATGGACTTAAACAAGCACCACGTGCGTGGTATGAGCACCTTAGAGAGTTGTTGGATGACCGTGGTTTTGAAGTTGGGAAGATCGACCCCAATCTCTTCACAAAGAGAGTAAAGGGAGAGCTTTTCATATGCCAACTCTATGTGGACAATATCATCTTTGGCTCAACTAACCAAGCTTTCAATAATGAGTTCTCAAAGCTTATGACTGACAGGTTCGAGATGTCTATGATGGGAGAGCTTAAATTCTTCCTTGACTTTGAGATCAAGAAATTGGCTCGGGGGACTTTCATTTCTCAAGCCAAGTATACCCAAGACATGATCAAGAGGTTTAATTTCTAAAATGCAAAGATCAAGCCATCTCCTATGCAAGTCAAGTGCCACCTATCTCGTAACCCTAAGGGTAAAGATGTGGACCAAAAGTTGTATCGTTCTATGATTGGTTCTTTGCTTTACCTTTGTGCATCTAGTCTCGATATCGTTTTGAGTGTAGGTGTGTGTGCAAGGTATCAAGCGGCTCCTAAGGAAAGCCATTTAATGGCGGTCCATAGGATCTTTCGGTATTTGGTTCATACCCCAAGGTTTGGTTTGTGGTACCCAAAGGGGGCACAATTTTATCTCAAGGGCTTCACGGATTCCGATTGGGCGGGTGATCAAGATGATAGGAAGTCCACTTCTGGGGCTTGCCAATTTCTTGGTAGGTCTTTGGTGAGTTGGTCTTCCAAGAAGCAAAATTGCATATCTCTCTCCACCGCCGAAGCCGAGTATGTAGCCGCCGCAAGTGCTTGCACCCAATTTCTATGGATGAGGCAAACACTCAAGGAATGTGACGTTCATTTGGATAAGGTGCCTCTCATGTGTGACAATGAAAGTGCTATGAAGATCGCCTACAACCCCGTGCAACACACAAGAACGAAGCACATTGAAATTCGTCATCATTTCATCCGAGACCATGTGGCAAGAGGTGATATTGCACTATCTTATGTGCCCACCAAGGACAATCTCGCGGATATCTTCACGAAGCCACTCGACGATGCAAGATTCATGTTCTTGAGGAATGAACTAAACTTCATTGATTCTAGGAGCTTGACTTGAGGATCTTGCACACACCCCTATAGATTAAACGTGTTTGGGTTTAAGTGTAGGCATGGACATAGGGGAAGTGTTATCCTAACACATTGGGTTCTCCCTCCCCCCATCATGCCCAAAGCAAAAAATTCATTGTTATCTCTCTTTTTCTAATGTTGAATTGTGATCTTCAATGTTGAGTAATGGCAATACCCCCAAGATATATCTTCGTGGTTGCATACCATGAACTCTTACATGGTGGCTTAGGCCACCAACCTCTTCTTAGTTGAAGAGTTGGTTCTTAGTTGGTTGCTTTTGGTTTATTAAGTTGTTTTTCCGAATACTACTTCTCGTTGCTATTAGGATCTTATTTGTATCTTTCCCGAGAAGTAAGACTAGGAATTACTAACCCCTTATATTACCTTGTCCATTTTTCCTCTCCTTATGTTTGTCTATGCATATGCCTTACTCCACACTATGACACACTATTCCTAGCCATTTCAATTGCCAGTTTTTGGTCTAGTTCGGAGAAAATCCTAGATAGGCCGGAATTATTCCGGAAAAATCCGACGCAGTCGGAAAAATTTTGGTTCCTTCCGGAATAATTCCGGACCAATCGGATTAATTCCGGGCCATTCCGGGACTGACATTTTTCCGCCTATAAAAGGCCCATCACGCACGGGAGGCAGTTTTCAAAACAGAAATGTCAAGCAATGTTAGCATGGATTTCAAACCTTTGAAGTATTAGTTTGATTTTTTTAAATTGGTAGTTGAATTTCAAATAGGGTTTGGGGTTTTTTTATTTTATATGAAATGTTTTATTAATTTGCAAACAACAAATCAAGGCAATTGTGAACATTAAGTCCAAAGATTTGAAATATTTATTTGAGTTTTTAAGTTGTTATTTGAATTTCCATAGTATTTCATAAAGATTGAATTTTAAACAATTTTATTCCACTAACTCAAACAATTATGAAAACATTTATTGAATTTTAATTGTTTGCAAGAATTTAATGTTTAAACCACAATTGGAAACATGCCCATTAAGAAGGAATTGATTTGAAATTTAATTTGCCATTAGGGTTTTTAACAAAAGGGAAATTTTTTATTTAGCAGGCAATTTAAATAGATTCAACTTCAAACTTTTTGAAAAACAATTGAGTGGTTTACTTTGCAACTTTCAATTGGAATTTTAGACATGTGTGAAAGTTTTAATTGTTTTTGAATTTTTCAGTTGTGGTGAAAACATGGTGCAATGCATATGATGCATGTGATGCAATGCAAAAAGAAAAACAACCAATTCTACTAAGGGGGAACACCCCAAGTGTTACAGACGATACCACTAACAAGGGATTGCGCCCTCGAAATCCACCTGCTAACCCGGGAGGGGAAAGAAGTTCAACTATCGATTCTTCATGCTTCCAGCTGATCTCCTCGACACCACTAACAAGGGATTCTTGCTCGGAGTGATGACGATGTTCTTCCACCAGGAACCTTCCGATGATCGAACCTATTAGGTTAAAGGCTCAGAAAACGTCCACCCACGTAGGATCCTAACACTTTGAAAGATAGACAAGGGGGGGAGACTCCAAAACAAATAAGATGGGAGGGGAAATAGAATAGGGATAAGGAGAAAAACAAGAATCCTATTGAGATGTTTTCCAAAATAGTTTAGCAGAAATAGTTTTTGACATTCTAGAAACAACGACCGTTAGCTAGGTTATCCTACAGGCTTTGCGGACCCGTTGCTTCGATAACCATTCGTATCGAAACAATACCGGGAATCGGAACCAAAGCTCTGATACCATTTGTGACGCCCCGAGATCGGGCACTATGCAGATTTCAGCATTCCCGCCAAATCCGCATAATAACCGATTCCAGGTTGCCACTTGTGATAACATTACAACAGTTCACGAATAATCCACAACAACAGAAGAGATATATACAAGAGGACTCAAACGAGTCACGGATACAACTGATACAATACAAAGATCCAAATAACAGCGGAAGAAACAACATAGTGTCCGACTATGGACAAAATACGAGTTGGACTAAGAGTCCTGAAGATAACCGATGGCGTCCAAATCCCTGCCCAGGCCAAGCCGGAGGGATTCCCAAGCTAACGTCGTCAGACTTCAAACCTATTGACTGCAATGTTGAATATGCAGCCACGAAAAAGATTCGTGGGTCAGTACGGTTAAGTACTGGCAAGTGGATAAACCATACTCACAAGATACCGGCGTAGCCAGTCATCACAAGATACAAATACTTTGGGTTCAACGGAAAGGAAAGGATTATTGCAAATAAGCGGCAGCGGGCTGCACTAACCAACTACAGAGACTCACTACAACAGCCGGCTAAAAGAGGGGGATAAGATAGCGTATCGGAACGAACTACAACTACTCACCAAACAAACCCATCCAATGTTACCCCCTACTAAGGAAGCAACCCAAGGATACTCACACTGTTGGATTAAGGATGGATCAAGTTATTGTGTCATTAAGACTATTACTAGTCAAGTTATCATTAGTTAGGTGTAAGTTGTTCTGAGTACTTGTTAGCCAGTACTTTCACCAAGTAATCCATAACCGCGGAAAACACGGCTTCTCGAGAAGATTTAACCCTGCAGGGATGCACCAATTTGGCCGTACACGTAAGAATAACCCGCCAGATGGGGGATCAACCCACCAAGCGAGGTACTCAACACAACCCAACTCTTCTTCGCATCAAGCCCAAAGAACCACATGCTGTGCGTGCGCGGCTAATCGAGCCCCACGAAGAAAAGGGGACCCTCATAGCACTCTAAGACCACGCCGCCCTAGATGCCGACTACAAAAAATCCACCCTGGCGCCAAGGGTTCGCACCTGCACATGCATGCATCAAATGGAAAGCCCGAACTAAGTGTGGCGATTTGGACGAGATGTGTCGTGGGATAATCACGGCAGACGTTATCGGGGGTAACTGATCTTGGGGCAAGACGACACAGGCGTTTGGGAGAGGGTTTAGCTCAGAGGAAAACATGATGGAACTCGATCTGGTAGCCGGCGATCAAGTCGCCGAGTCTCCGATCTCAAGATATTAACTCAACTCTCCTGTTACACTGGATGCTCGATACCAAGCGATATTGCTAGGGCTCTTAGATCTCAATTAACCTGACTTAGGGGACGTTTTATAAAGCACCCGACCCCCTGGCTTGCCCTCCAAGGCGCACCCTGAATCCTACCCGGACACTATGTACGAAACCCTAACTTTCCTTATCGTAACCCACAATCCGGGTTACGGGGCCTACAATCTTGGGCCTTCTAGAAGTTCTTTTATCCTTAGCTGGGTCTTGCGCAGCGTCCTTTGGGCCGAATTACACCTTGGAATTGGGCTACCGGGTTATCATCCCTCCATCAGTAGTCCCCAGAATAGCTTGGACTTCACAAGATCCTCTTTGAAGCGCACGCTATTCCCTGCAAAAACTATCAAACTTACAAGTTCAATGGGGGCCGGGTTACGTTACTTTGACGAACAACTAGGCCTAACTCCACGGCGGCCATATTGTAACCCGGCTTTCTCCACGTCTTTACTTGTCTTCCCGGGTCAACACCCCGGTAAGAATGTCAAAGATTCGGCTAACTTTACTCGATAATTGACCCCAATTTTGCGGAGAGGATCTCATTCTTGTTTCCATCCGGATATCTTGTTTAGCACTCAAAGCACACCCCACGGAATCCAGGCAAATAGCCGTTTAACCCGAAATTTCCGGTTGCCAACCGTTGGGCTAGGTTTAGCCGCCCACACCCTTATAAATAGTCACTTAAGAGTGAATCCAACCCCAACGGCTCATTTTCCCCCTTCCTTCTTCCTCCTCGCCTCCGCGCCCAAGCTCACAGAGCATCGCCATGGAGACCTCACGCGCATCACCAGAGCCAATCGGCCGCCGGATTCGCTCCGCCACAGTTCGCCCCACGCCGCCGCCAAGATCCGCCGCCGCACCCCCGACCTGCCCGCCGGGAATCGCAAAAGGACACCAAGCTTGCGCGATCTGCCTCCGTCGGGCTTCAATTCGATCTCCTCCAGTAAGTCTCTTACATCCATTAACTTGTGCTCGCAATTTCTCGATTTACCTCGGATTAGATCTGAGTCAACCCGCCGGCCGTTTTTCTGGTCACGCCGAATTAGGTCGCCCGAATTCATTCCAACTCATCCAATGACTTAAACATAGATTTCACTTTGCTCCCCTACTGCCCGTAATCACTATATTTCACCACAAATCTAGAAATGGAATCTCCAATCTAGGCTCGGGCTGCCCAAAATTTCCGCGCTTGCCACTGACACCCGGAAAATTCTCTTTTTCTGGCTCCTTTGTTTGCAGTAGACACATGGGTAACCATCCATCTTTCGCAAACGCCTCTGAACACATAAGCACTTCATAGTTTTCGTAACCATGTTTGATACCCGGACAACTCGTCACCTTGCTCCATAGAATGATACCCGGATAACTCTTTTACTTCCATGTCTTCTTGATATTCTTCGCAAACATTCGGATATCTCATGATTTCCGAGTCTCATTTCTTGTACTCTTCTATCTCGTGCTTTTGCAGGTTAATCCCATGGCTCCCAAGAGGCAGGGGAAACAACCGGCCAAGGCCAAGACCACCAACTCCATATCCGCCAACTGGGCGCGATCCACGGTTACGAAGGCCAAGTTAGAAGAACTGGCCGAATTAGGAGTCCTCCCTTCTCAAAAGGATATCCATTGGAGGGTGCCGGGTGATGAGACCCGGCCCACGCCCACCAATGATGAGGTAATATGCTTTGTAGAGCACGTGACCCGGGGGTTCCGTCCTCCGGGTCACCCTTTCTTTCGAGATGTTTTGAGCCACTACGGCCTTCGAATATTTGACATAGGGCCTAACTCTGTGTTAAATATTTCCCATTTCATCGTTCTTTCCGAGTCATACTTGTGCACACCGCCAAGTTTGGCTCTTTTTATCGAGCTTTTTCAGTGCAAACCGTGCCGCGAAAGCGGTGACGGGGCACTTCTCGCTTGCGGCGGGGTCTCTATCCAGCGCCGCAAGAATTCTTTGATGCCACCCCTCACTCTCAACTCCCACGTCAAACACTGGCAACTCTCATATTTCTATTGCCGAGACACCTCCCCACCCGGCCAAAAGAAACTGCCGGGTTACTCGGAGGGCCTTCTCGATATCTCCGAGACTTTCAACGCCTTTGCCCCTGACTCGGACAGGGAGGCCATCCGGCCTTTACTAGCCAAAATCTCTGTTCTGTCGGCCCAAGGTCTCATTGGGCTTAACCTGGTGAAAACTTGGGTCGATTTCCGGATCCAACCCAACTCCATCCGCACTAAGTTAATGTGCGAGTATTCGGGACACACCACGGACTCGCTCCGGTACTCCACCCATAGCTTTGCAGCCGGAGACACCAACAAGACTATCAAGAGCTTCTTGACAGAGAAGTTGGAGGTAATCCGGAATATAGCCGGGTTAGAACCCTTCACGCGTGAGAACCCGGCCCCCAAGGTAAAGACTCGGCTTTCATACTTTTATCTTCACACTTTCCACTCGATATGACTAATAACCCTTATTCTTATATCTTCATCTCAGGCTGATGATCCCTTTTGGAAGATTGAAACTCCTCCTAGTTCTGAAACTCCAGAGGAGAAAGAAGACGCCGCTAACTCGGATGAAGGTACATTCCGAGTTTCACTTAGCTTTTTTTCTTTCTTTTTTGAAATCACTGTTGTTCATTCTTCGTTTTCCGATCGTAAATCCTGATAACTTTCAGAACAAGAAGAGAAAGACGCCGAAGAAGAAGAAACTGAAGGCAGGGTGGAGTCAGCGAGTGACGAGGACGACGCTGAGCCAACAGTCAAGGTCGGAACAAAGAGAAAACCCCAAGGGGTCGTCTTCAAGGTTCCATACCTTTTCCTTGCCTCTAAATCATACTTACTTGATATCATGCACAAACTAACCCGGGATCTGTCCTTCTGGTCATATCTGAAGGAACCGCTCGCGACCAAGCGCCGGATGACTCGGAACTTTCCAGGTGATGGTGCTCTTAACCCGGGCATTTCATCGTCTCCGGCTCAACGCGCCGGTATTTATCTAATCCTTTCTCGAATATCAAAGTCTTTCCAAACCATCTCCTTACAAGATAATTCCGTGTCTTACTTGATGTTTTTCAGCTTCATCCGGGTCCAGCAGTTAGCTCCCCTCGGACTTCGTGGTGAATCTCGGGTAAAGCTCCCTTCCTGATGCTTTATCGTTGTTTCATCGCTTTTTTCCAGCCATGCGCTAACTGCCTGCTTACATTGTCCATAGAGCCGCGGTCACTGTTAGCGATCAAGAAGATACGGAGACTGATGACCCGGATACGGAGAACCGGACTGATGATAGGCACGCCGCAGCCGGCAGGGAAGAACAACAAGTGCCACCAATAAACCCCGCCGACCGAGAGGCCGAGTATCCCATAGCCTCTCATGTACTCGAGGAGGAAGACGCTGCAGACTTGGGCGCAGGAGAGAGGGCACCAGACTCCGATACTCAAACGACCCGGATACCCTCTCGCACCAAGAGGAGAGTCCCTCCTCCAAGTCCCCAAGGTCCCGGGTCTTCCAATTTGGGCGATAAAACTTTCGACCAGATGATGAGCACTCTCCTTGCTATGAAGGCCTCGGAGAAAGATGTGCTAGAGCGCATGGCAGCGGAGCACCAGGTAATGTTACCTAATATCTCTTCTTATCCATCTAGTCCCCAAGTGCCGAGTATAATTTGTTGAAATTGTGCTCGGTATTCTGCGCGATAATCGGCTTGCCATGATATCCGACTAATTCTCATACTTTGATTTCTCATAGGCACAGGCCACCCGGTCCGATGAACTTTTGCTCAAGACCGAACAACTGCTGCTTGCCGAGGTAAAGCGGAGGTAGGCCCTTGAAGATGAAGTGGAAACTTTGAAGAAAAGTGTTTCCAAATATAAGAAAAGGTGTACCACTTCTCGAAGCGCACTGAAAAAGTTGTCGGAGCAAGTTACCGATACTTATCGTATCTTGCTTAGTAAGTTTCTTGATGCTGACTGCCTTCACGCCTCTATTTTGTTACATGATACTCGGGATTAATGATATGACCTTTCTTTGTTTCAACTGCAGGTGCTAACCTTGCAACCCCAGAAGAAGATGCCGTTGCAAAGGCTAAAACCTTAAAGACTGTGCTCCGGACTTTCTTCACCGGCACCAAGTATATACTAGATGCCGTGAAGTGGCCGACTGAGGTATATCCGGGTGAAGAAAATCTTATCCAAGCTTGCTCGACTGTGCCTGCATGGATCGAGATCTGGAAACGTTCGGCGTGCCGGATTGGTATGACCCGGGCCTTTGCGCTGGCGAAGGCTTATTTTCCTAAGCTTGAGCCGGCAAAAGTGATATCCGGGTTTCCAGAATTCAAAGCAGACGGTTCCAAGTTTGGGCCCAAGGACTTCAAGGCCGTACAATCCTCAGTGCGTCACTCGGCAACCGCTTTGGCCGATAGTATGGATCTGGGTATGTTAATGAGTTCGTATGATGCTGAAGGCAAGATCGTGAAGGAGGAAGCACCCCCACCCTTCGACATTTTGGAAAAATGGGCTGCTGATTCGGCCAGGAAGAGGGAAGAAACCGCGAAGAGGGAGGCCGAGTTAGGATCAGAGCCAACCACTTCTACACCGTGATGGGGGGATAGTAACCCGGTAGGCCCACTTCAAGATATAATCCGGCCCGAGGTGTGCTGAGCGATATCCGGCTAGGGGTAAAGAGATTACCGGAAGGCCCAAAGGCTTGTGAGATTCGTAACCCGGATTGTGGGCTGCGATAAGGAAAGTTAGGGTTTGTATGTGGAGTTCGAGTAGGACTCAAGATGTGCCTTGAAGGGCAAGTTAGGGGTGTACGGGTGCTTTATAAACCGGCCCCTAGGTTTAGTTTGCCAGAGATTCAAGTCATAGTTGTAACACCTGTTATCGAGTATCCAGCATAATTCATATTAAGATCCGGCGAGTTATTTTCCGGTTCTTAGATTGCTTTCCGCCATGTCTTCCTTCGAGCTAAACCCTCTCCCGAATACCTGTGTCGACTTGCCCCAAGATCAGTTACCCCCGGTAACATCTGCCGTGATTATCCCACGACAGTTGGCGCCCACCGTGGGGCCTGCGTCCAAAGGTGTTTACATCACGGGAGAAGCTCGGAAGGGCATGAAGAACCTCATCGTCGGAGAAATCTACGTCAACAGCAAAGGAGAGAAGATGGTAGACGATTCTGGCTGGGGGCCAGAGTCGGATCACCTCGAAACCGGATCCATCGTGACAGTCGGCAGCATCAACGTCTTCGTCGGTATGGTATGTACTTCCAGTTCGAATTGTGATAATATTGGATCTGATTCTGTGTCAGGAGAAGACACGTATGTCCGATCGGAAAAAGAAGAGTCGATTGGAACAACGGGTCAGATAGAGAGGGAGGATGATACCGAGTCTATACGGGATTTGTCGGAGGATCGATATGAAAGGGGAAACAGCGAGGAAGAACAATACGAATCTACACCGGGCATCATGCGCCGGGTTGCAGTTTATGCGGCTCCCGCGACCAATCTCAATCAAGAAAACGCGGCCGCGGCGCCAGTCGGGGCGGCTCAGGCAGTGGCCCAGCAGCAAGGTGCAGTTGACCCGGTCTTGGTCCAGGTCGATGGAGAGTCGGCATCAGTCACCAGTCGCCCAGCAGACGAGGAGCGACACGCAAATATGTTCGGGTTCCAAGCAAACCGGACACCGGGGGCGGGCCCCTCGAATCCGCGCCACCCGGCTCTGTTTGATAATAATTTGATCTTGGACCCCACAGTCTTGGCCACAGTTATTACCCCAGAAAACGCGGCAGAGCGCGTAAGAGACCTAGACGTGGCTCGTCGTGCATTGGAGCAGCAAAGAAGGCAAGTGGAAGCAGAAAGGCAGGGGATGGTCGCGCGGCAGCGCGAATTGGATGACCGAGAGACCCGGCTCCGGGAGGAAACGACAAGGATGCACCAAAGGCACCGAACTATGCTGCCGGCAACAGGAGGGGTTATTAACCCGACTGCCCTGGTGTTCACGCCTCAAGATCAGCCGATTCCACCGGCGAACCAAGGGACCATACCGCGACCGTCAACGGGAGCACATCCGGTAAACGCGCCAGCCGGGTTACCTTTGCCACAGACGGGGGTGACAGCCGGCAATACCATGCCGCCACCACCATCACGATTCCGCACACCAGCAGGTCATTACAACAATCCCATGGACAACGTGTACGCAGCAACGCTCGCATTAAACCAGGTTCCTGTGGGAGATTCGCCCCATGCGGAAGGAACCCGACGAGCAATCGATCTGCTACACACCGCGGTAGCACAGCAAGCCAATTATCCGGATCATAGAAGCGGGATGCATGGGACGCCGTACGCCAGTCAGCAACAGGGCAATGTCCAAGCAAGTGCGGCACGACGAAGGGAAGAGCAGCAGCAAATGCCGCTTCCACCGCGTATCCAGACAGTACCGGTAGCATCAGCAGCGCAGGCGGTGGTGGACAGTTCCAGGGCCAGAAGAGCCGGGGCCGGGTCTGCTGGGCACGAATTGCCGGTGGCGCCGCACCTCGAGGCACCCCCAGCCGGGTCACGCGCCTCCCGAGTAAGACCACCCCCAACCACCCTGGCGGGACCCAAGTGCCTCTCGGACGATATCAGAGCAGAACCTTACCCGGAGAAGTTCAAAGAACCGGGGAAAGTAGTAAATTATGAGCCAACAATGGATCCAGAAACGTGGCTGAGCAGCTACGAGATGGCGATGTCAATTCGCAACGCATCCGAGAACCTCCAAGCCAAATTCATGTACTTAATGATGTCAGAAGGAGCAGCAAAGTTATGGTTCGCCAATTTACCGGAAAAGTCGATCAAATCGTGGGAGGAGTTAAAGACCGCGTTTATCAAGCACTTTCATGGGACATGCAGAAAGTTATTTACTATTGATGATTTAGAAAGATGCGTTCAGAAGAAAGGAGAGTCAGCTCGCAGCTGGGTGCGCCGGGTTATGGAGATACTCCACTCGTCTACAGATATCCAGCCTAAGGACGCGCTACAAGCTATGGCAAAAACATGTAAGTATGTTCCTTTAGTGCAAAAGCTAACTCGCATGAAATCTAGTAGGAATGCAGCGGAGGTTACGATGGGAGAGTTAATGGATGCGTGCAACAAACACGCTGCAACGGATACCACAGAGGAGGAAGTTGATGACAAGAAGGCAAAAGCAAACACAAGTAGCAGTGGGAAAACCGGCAATGTATCGGCGCCAAACAATAATGGAAACAGCCAGAACAAACGACCGTTTGAAGGGAATTCCGAGTTTGTAGCCAACACGGAGGCCGGGTCTTCAAGACCTAGATCCGAAGGAAATTTTAATGCTGGAAATCACAATGGGGGACACTACCAAGGACCACCAAGACCAAGCAACAGTTGGGACATATTTAGGATGGCATGCCCGAAGCATAGCAGGAACGACAAGCCGGCCAATCATTCATTGGAGCAATGTGCCGACCTACAAAGGTGGAAGAACGAGAAAGTGAACAGAGCCATGCGAGGTGCAGGCCGAGGAGGAGGCCCGGGCCTAGGTGGAAATTTGGGCAACGGACCGCCCCCAGCTGGCAACCCGCCAGCTGGAAATCAAGGTAACAATCAAGGAGGAGCGGGAGGTTTTCAAGCTAACCCCAAACAGCTGGGTCAGTATCATGTGCACACTACGGGAGGCTCTAACAAGGATAAGAAGATACTGAAACAAGCAGTTAATTCGGTCTCCTCCGCTGTTCCAAGATATTTGAGATGGTCAGAACAAGAGGTAACATGGAGCAGGAAGGATCACCCGGACAGAGTTGACCACCCGGGAGTCTTGGCTTTGGTAGTGGCACCACAGGTCAACGGCTACGAGCTGAAAAAAGTCTTGATGGATGGAGGAAGTAGTATCAATATCCTGTACTGGGAAACCTTTTTGCGTATGGGCTTAAAGGAATCGCAGCTGCAAAAGAGTACAACAGTTTTTCACGGGATAGTGCCGGGCCATTCGGCATGCCCCGAAGGAAAGGTGGCCCTGGAAGTAGCTTTTGGAGAGTCAAAGGACAATTACCGAGTCGAGTGGCTTACCTTTGAAGTAGTAAAGTTGCGCAGTCCTTATCATGCATTGTTTGGAAGGCCGGCTTATGCCAAGTTCATGGCGAGACCGTGTTATGTGTACCTACAGCTGAAAATCCCGGGTCCTAAGAAGACCATTACAATACACGGAAATCGAGATATAGCAGCTGAATGCGATGAGGGAGATGCGGCAATGGCCGAACAAGCCTGCAGGAAGGAAGAACTCAAACATTACCGTTCTCAGGTAGACCTAGAAGAGAGGACAACGTCAAAAAAGCCAACTCCTGAGGGGGACAAAGCAAAAGTTAGGGCAGAACAAAACCCTAAGATGGTAGGCTTCATCAGGAGCGATCCTTCCAAAACTCCTAGCAGGGAAGAAGAAGACGTACCGCCATCCGCAGCTGATCAAGCTTCAAGGACGATATACCCGGATTGGCTAGCAAATCCGGTACTCATTATGAAAGGGCCTAGCAAGTGGAGAATGTGCATCGGCCGTACCAACGTGGGGCCGACTTTCGAGAATAACTAAAGCAGTGTAATGGGCGGCAGGTTTCATACGCACTCTTTTCCTATCCAGGGTACCTAAGGGGACTGGAAGGTTTTTAATGAGGCGGCCTGCTGATTCAAAAAAGAAATTTTTATCAATAAAAGAAGATGGTCTCGAGTCTTATCATGGTCTTTGCTTCAGTTACAAGTAAGTAATGCTTGTTATTATCAATACGTCAATATCATCAAAATACGTCACGTGCATATAGGTCTTCGGGGATTGGTGTGCTTAAATAAGTAATCACAAACCCGGAGACCCGGCCTCGATGCCTATGAGTTATGAGGGCTGATTACTCGAAAAAACGGGTACGGCTGCAATCTTATAACCGGACAAAGGAGCCAAATTTCTTGATTATTCTTACTTAAGCTCGATGTGACTCGCGCTAAAGTGGCATGCTCTGTTCACTTACGATTACAATCAAACTATGCAGCCCAATGGGACTTGCTTGACCCTGTTTTTCGTATAGATGTAACAGCATGGTATCCACGCGAAAGCCGGCTTACAGTACAAGATAATCAAAAGGGTCATCTAAACCACAAGTCCATGCAGAGTATAAGGCTCAAATAGCCGGAAACTCAACAAGTATTAAGCATGACTTCAGTATTTATGTGAACAGCTATTGGTCTTCAGCTTGGTAAGGAGCAGTTTGTCATCTGAGAAAGGCCACGCCCCCTTAGCTCGTACTTTGAGTCATGGGGACTGGGGACTTCGAGACAGAAACAGACTACTTAACTACTAAAGCTCGTAAACCTTAGTTTCCGAGTCTTGGGGACTTAAAGAAAAGTCCGTCTATCAAAACCTACGATACTCGGTTAGCCGAGTCTCAAAAGGGAATCAAAAGCAAGAGTTCAAAGTATCGAGAATAAGCTTACATGTAATACAAGGACCGAGATTATCAAAAGCCGGGAGAGGCAAAGAGTTATCATAAATTAACAAGCGCAAATTCATAATATCAGTATCAATGTTGCACAGGCGCACCGCTAAAAGTCATATCAGTCTCGAGAAACGCAAAAGCGTTAGGTATCATCCTACTCGGCATCCCGGGAGTGGTTCTCCGGGTCTTCGTCTCGGACTTGCTCCTTGGCTTTGCCAGCAGTTTTACTCGGACTCTTCACGTCAGGACGGACAGGCGGAGGAACGGCTGGTGTTGAGGTAGACGGCTTTACGCCTAGTTCGGCCTCTCTCTTCGCAGCCTCTTCTTTCCTCCTGGCCAGGTCAGTCGACCACTTTTCCAGCATATCAAAAGGAGGGGGTGCCTCCACCAGAATAACCTTGCCCTCAGAGTCATATGAGCTCATAATTGTGTTTAGATCCATTTTATCTGCCAAAGTTGTGGCCGAGTGACGTACCGAAGATTGTATAGCTTTGAAGTCCTGGGGTTTAAACTTAGACCCGTCAGCCTTGAATTCCGGGAACCCGGATACTACCTTGGCCGGGTCAAGCTTAGGAAAATAAGCCTTCGCCAGCGTCAAAGCCCGGGTCATCCCAATCCGGCAAGACGAACGCTTCAATATTTCAATCCATCCAGGCGCTGTGGACAAGGCCTGCATGAGATTTTCTTCGCCCGGGTATACCTCCGAAGGCCACTTTATAGCATCCAGCAAAAGTTTCGTGCCGGCAAAAAATGTCCGGAGCACAGTCTTCAGAGTTTTAGCCTGAGTAACGGTGTTCTCCTCCGGAGCAGCAAGGTTAGCACCTGCAATCGAAACACACAAAAGCATATCAGTAATATTGGTTATTACAGCGGCAAGATAGAGATACGCAAGTTAATCGCAAATAGCAAACTTACTTAGCAAGATACGGTAAGTGTCCGTAATTTGAGTCGACAGGTTATTCAGCGAGGATTGGGCAGCATTGTATTTGTTCTTGTATTTGGAGACATCTTTTTTCAAAGTCTTTATCTCCGCTTCAAGGGTTTCCCTGCGCTTTGTTTCCGCAAGCAAGAGCTGCTCAGTTTTAAGTAATGTTTCATCCGACTGAGTTATCTCCGCCTGCAAAGAATGAGTGCAACTGTAAGCCGGATATCGGGAGAATATTTCCTTCTGAGAAATTAATTACAGAAAATTATTATGCGAAGTACCGAGAATAATCACAGAAAATTATGCTCGGAACTTGGGGACTGGATGTATAGTAAGAAGCGTCAAATAAGATTACCTCATGTGCTGCAGCCATACGCTCTAGGATATTTCCTTCCGAAGCTTTCATGGCGAGAAGAGCGCTCATTAGCTGGTTAAAATCAGCGTTATCCGAGTTAGATGACTCGGGTACCTGGAAAGTGGGAAAAGGAGCTTTTCTTGTAACAGGAGGTGGCACCCGGGTCATCCGAATGTCGGAGTCTGGTCCCCCTCCCGCGCTCGAAGCTGCTCCCTTCTCCTTCTCGCCTGCGTGCGAAGCGATTGGATACCCGGCGTCATGCCTAGCTGGCTCCGGTGGCGACGCTTGCTCGTCGCCAGTTGTGGTGAAGGCATCATCAGCCGGCTCGTTCTCGACCCGGACCTTAGCCTCGGTGTCCTCCTGGTCGCTAGTAACAACCGTGGCTCTGAAGAAGGTGCGAAGGCACAATTAATCTTTGGTTATGAAAAAAGGCGATAAAAGCTCGGTATAATATCAGGAAAAGGCGCTTACCCGGTGTTCACCGGGAAGTCCGAAGGAAAGCCGCTGCTAGATCCGGAAGATACTGAAAAATGCCAAGAAAGGTTTGAGATTATGTTGCGAAGGAATGTCCGGAAAGGGTTTTTATTTACGATATAAATACCAGAGTGTCGAGCCGGGGGCGATGAGGTGCCCGGGTTAAGGCCCTCGTTGCCTAGATGGTTCCGGGTTACTCGGCGCCTAGTCGCGGGTGGCTCCTTCATTTATGATCAAAAGGGGTGAAGGTGGGGTTAGCCCCGAAATGACGTTATGGGAACAAAAATTAAAGTGCAAGGGAACGAAATAAAAACCTGGAGGGCGATCCTCTGGGATTTCCTTTTGGATCCAGCTTTGGTGGCCGGCTCCGGCTCGTCCTCCTCGCTGGCGGACTCTTCCCAGCCATCTGTCTCTTCTTCCTCGTCTTGGTCCTCTCGTTCTGAAAGGTATTGAAGATATAGCATAAGGAAAAAGAGGAGATAGGATATAATGTGTGCAAGGGGGTTAAGTATGCACCTTCGTCCGAATTAACGGCGTCATCTTCATCCTCCGCGTCTCCAGAATTGGGAGGAGTATCGATTGTCCAAAAGTCATTATCGGCCTGAGGTGAAAATGCAAGGGTAATGGTTAATATTGAGTCATGAAAAGCGGATAAAGGTAAGCTTGTTAAAATCCAAAATCAAGAGGTAGAAAGCTTACAGCGGGGGCGGGGTTCTCGAGTGTAAAAGGTTCTAACCCGGCTATGTTCCGGATTACCTCGAGCTTCTCTGTTAAAAAACCCTTGATCGTTTTGTTCATGTCATTAGGGGCAAAGGTGCTGGCAGAATATCGGATCGGGTCCGAGGTTTGACCCGAATATTCACACATCAGCTTCTCACGAATGGAGTTTGGCTAGATGCGGAAGTTAACCCAGGTCTTCACCAAGTTTAGCCCGATGAGGCCTCGGGCTGATAAGATGGAGATCTTAGCCAACGAAGGCAAGATCGCCTCCCTGTCCGAGTCAGAGGCGAAGGCATTGAAAGATTCGGAAATGTCAAGCTGACCCTCCGAGTAACCCGGCAACTTCTTTTCGCCGGGTGGGGAGGTGTCCTGGCAGTAGAAGTATGAGAGCTGCCAGTGCTTTACATGAGAATTGAGAGTGAGGGGAGGCATCAAGGAATTCTTGCGGCGCTGGATAGAAACCCCGCCGCAAGTAAGAAGTGCGCCGTCACCGCTTTCGCGGCACGGCTTGCACTGAAAGAGTTCAACAAAGAGAGCCAGACTTGGCGGAGTGCACAAGTAAGACTCGGAAAGAACGATAAAGTGGGTGATGTTCAGGACGGAGTTCGGGCCTATATCGAAAATACGGAGGTTGTAGTGATCTAGGACGTCACGAAAGAAAGGGTGACCCGGGGGCCTGAAGCCTCGGGTCACGTGTTCGACGAAACATATTACCTCATCCGTTGCTGGAGAAGGCCGGGTTTCGCTGCCTGGTACTCTCCAGTGGATAGATTCCTGGGGAGGAAGGATTCCAAGCTCGACCAACTCCTCCAGTTTGGCCTTGGTAACGGAGGATCTCCCCCAATTGGCTGAAATGGAGTTAGTGGGCTTAGTTTTAGCCGGCTGTTTCCCCTGCCTCTTGGGTGCCATGGGGTTGACCTGTTAAAACATCAAAGGGAAAGGAGGTGAGAAGCGAAAACTCGGAAATTAATGAATAGTCAGTTACCGGTAACTTAAAAATGATCCGGGTATTGCCTTGCCGGATCAAGTGCGATCTGTCCGGGTATCGCATGTCGTTACGGAAGCTGTGAAGTTTTTCCGTAAAGTAAGTGTCTGGGGAAGGTAGAAGGATACCCTTATGTCTATTATCAGCAAGTGAGCCGGAGAAGTGAGATTTTCCGGATGATAAGAACAAGGGCGGAAATTTTTGGTGACCCGAGCCCAGATGGGAAATCCAATTTCTGTATTTAAGGCCAATCTAATGATACTTAGTGGTAGGGGAGTAAGATAAGCTGCGCATCCTATCTATGGGAGTGGTTATGGTAAACACTAGTAAGTCAATTCGACAGGACCCGAGAAATTGCAGGCGACTCGATTCAGATCTGATCTAAGGAAAAGCTAAGAGATTGCAAGGTTGGGCTGGAGGATATCAAGAGCTTACCGGAGGAGGTTGAAGTAGGGATTTGCGGAGACAGATGGCGCAAGATTGATGCCCTTTCGCGATTTCCGGCCGGCGAATCGGGGGCTTGGTGGTGGATTTGGGAGCTGGAGTGGGTTGGACGGTGGCGGAGCGCAAGCGACGGCGGATGGGCTCCGGCGATGTGCGTAGGGCTTCCGTGGTGGCACTCCGCGAACTCGAGCTTGAGGAGAAGAGGAGTGGGGGAAATGAGCCGTTAGGGTTGAGTTTGCTCCTTGGGGTCTATTTATAATAGCCCGGGTGGAAAAGCCTAACCTAACGGGTGAAACCCGGGAGGTGCGGAGTAATAGTTGGCTATTTTGAAATTTGAAAGACGCGCCTTATGCATAGATCGATATAATCCAGAGAAAAAGGAAGGGGAAATTTCTTTCCTAGTATCAGCGATAGTTATCGAGGAAGATGTGAAATCATCGAGTTTCCTATTAAGACCCAAGTCTGGAAGATTGAGGGAGAGCCTTTGAGGGAGAGCCGGGTTTCTACCTGATCCCCTTGGTGCTAATCCCAGCCATTTGTCAACATATTGTATCTTGATCTTCATGTGTTCTTGTATCCAATATTTCTGCAGGGAATAGCCAGCACTTCGAAGAGTAAATCTTGGAAGCCCAGGCTATTCTGGGGACTACTGATGGGGGGATAGTAACCCGGTAGGCCCACTTCAAGATATAATCCGGCCCGAGGTGTGCTGAGCGATATCCGGCTAGGGGTAAAGAGATTACCGGAAGGCCCAAAGGCTTGTGAGATTCGTAACCCGGATTGTGGGCTGCGATAAGGAAAGTTAGGGTTTGTATGTGGAGTTCGAGTAGGACTCAAGATGTGCCTTGAAGGGCAAGTTAGGGGTGTATGGGTGCTTTATAAACCGGCCCCTAGGTTTAGTTTGCCAGAGATTCAAGTCATAGTTGTAACACCTGTTATCGAGTATCCAGCATAATTCATATTAAGATCCGGCGAGTTATTTTCCGGTTCTTAGATTGCTTTCCGCCATGTCTTCCTTCGAGCTAAACCCTCTCCCGAATACCTGTGTCGACTTGCCCCAAGATCAGTTACCCCCGGTAACATCTGCCGTGATTATCCCACGACACACCGGCCGTCCTCCCGCCTGTCCGTCCTGATGCGAAGAACCCGGGTGATGATGCCGGGAGAGCCGTGGAGCAAGCCCAGGACCAAGACCCGGAGGGCAAGGGTAAGGGTGTGGATTCTACTCAAGAATCCGAGTAAACAAATGCTACCACGATACCTTGGCCGTTTTGCTGCTCTTGTTCGAAACAGATATTCTTTTGTTGGTGCATCTATGCACCTTTGATACTAGTACATGGATTTGTAACATACTTTAATTCCTTGATATACCTCGTGCCTCTTCTGGCCTCTGGATGAACTTTACATTTATCTGGTCTTTTAAGCTTATTCTCGATATCCGGCTTTCCTTATGGTTCCTTTTGTGAGACTCGGTTTCCGAGCATCTTGGGTTCTGACAGGGGGACTTTTCTCTAAGTCCCCAAGTCCCCAAGACTCGGATGTTAGGGTTTGTTGGGCTTAGTAACAACTTGTTTCTGTTTCAAAATCCTCGGTCCCCAAGGCTCGAAATCCGAGTCTGGGATGTGCGGTCTTTTCCAGAGAACAAATTGTTTTTACTAAGCCCAAGCCCTAGAGCCGTTTCACGTGAGTATTGAAGTTATGCTTGATAAACGTTGAGTTTCCAGCTTTTAGCCTTATACTCTGCATAACTTGTGGTTTAGATGACCCTTTTGACAATCTTCTACTATAAGCCGGCTTTCGCGTGGATATCATGTTGTTACATCTGTACGAAAACAGGGTCAGGCAAGTCCCATTGGGCTTCATGGCTGATTGTAATCGTAAGCGAGCAAATCATGCCACTTTAGTGCGAGTCACATCGAGCTTAAGTAAGAAAAGTCAAGAAAATTTGGCTCCTTTGTCCGGTTATAAGATTGCAGCCGTACTCGTTTGCGAGTAATCGGCCCTTATAACTCATAGGCATCAAGGCCGGGTCTTTGAGTTTGTAACTGTGCTATTCAAGCAATCAGCCCTCAAGACCTATATATATGCAACATACTTGATGATACTGATGTACTGATAGCAATAAATAATGCTTACCTGTAATCGAAGTAAAGATCATAAAATAAGGCTTGATAACCATCTCTTTATTGATACGAGAAAGTTTTGGGTCAGCAGGCCGCCTCATTAAAAACCTTCCAGTCCCCTTAGGTACCCTGGATAGGAAAAGAGTGCGTCTGAAACCTGCTGCCCGTTACATTGTTTAGTTCTCCTTGGGAATCTGTCCGGAACTGTCATAATCAATACACATTCTCCACTTGTTGATCTTTTTTACTATGAGTACCGGGCTTGCCAGCCAATCCGGATAAGGCGTTTCCATGACGCGGCTGGTTGTGAATGGCTGCGCAATTTCTTCTCTTGTGGTGGATTGTTTGAGGGAATCACCCTGTACGAAAGCCACCATCTTGGTATCTCGTGCTGCCTTGAGTTTTGCCCTTTCGCCTTCAGTACTCGACTTTTTCAGGGCTGTTCTGTCATCCGAGTCTGTTTGAGCCCGGTAATATTTGAGTTCCTCTTTTCTACAAGCTTGTTCAGCCATTGCTGCATATCCTTCCTCGCACTCAGCCGCCATGTCCCGGCTTCCATGTATGGTGATGGTCTGTTTAGGACCCGGGATTTTTAGCTGTAGATACACGTAACACGGCCTAGCCATGAATTTAGCATAAGCCGGCCTTCCGAATAGCGCGTGATAAGGACTGCGCAATTTGACCACCTCAAAAGTGAGCCACTCAACTCGATAGTTATCCTTTGATTCCCCAAAAGCTATCTCCAATGCGATTTTTCCCTCGGGGCACGCTGAATGACCCAGCACTATCCCATGAAAAATTGTTGAACTTTTTTTGTAGCTGAGACTCCTTGAGACCCATGCGTAGGAAGGTTTCCCAATACAGTATATTGATGCTACTTCCACCGTCCATCAAAACCTTTTTCAGCTCATACCAATTGACATGCGGTGCGACTACTAATGCTAAGACTCCCGGGTGTTCTATTCTTTCCGGGTGATCCCTTCTGCTCCATGTTACGTCCTGTTCTGACCATCTCAGGTATCTCGGGACAGCCGAGGACACCGAGTTTACCGCCTGTTTTAATATCTTCTTGTCCTTGTTGGAACTTCCTGTAGTATGCACGTGATACTGACCCAATTGCTTGGGGTTGGCCTGGAAACCTCCTGCTCCCCCTTGGTTATTACCTTGATTTCCAGCTGCCGGGTTACCGGCTGGGGGTGGGCCGTTGCCCGAGTTTCCACCTGGACCCGGTCCTCCTCCGCGACCTGCACCTCGCATGGCTCTGTTCACTTCCTCATTCTTCCATCTTTGTAGGTCGGTGCACTGCTCCAAGGAGTGGTTAGCTGGCCTACCGTTCCTGCTGTGCTTCGGGCATGCCATTCGGAATATGTCCCAATTATTACTCGGCCTTGGTGGCCCTTGATAGTTTCCTCCGTTGTGATTCCCAGTATTGAAATTTCCTTCTGCCCTGGGTCTGGAAGATCCGGCTTCAGTGTTGGCGACAAACTCAGAGCCTCCTTCAAACGGGCGCTTGTTCTGGCTGTTGTTACCCGGCGCTGATCCATTGCCGGTTCTTCCGTTATTACTTGTGTTTGCTTTTGCTTTTTTATCGTCAGTTTCCTCTTCCGTAGTGTCCGTTGCGGTATGTTTGTTGCATGCATCCATCAGTTCTCCCATTGTAACCTCCGAAGCATTCCGACTAGATTTCATGCGAGTTAACTTTTGTACTAAAGGTGTGTACTTGCAGGTCTTTGCCATAGCTTGCAGCGCATCCTTGGGCTGAATATCTGTAGATGAATGAAGTATTTCCATAACCTGGCGCACCCAGCTGCGCGCCGATTCTCCCTTCTTCTGAACACATCGCTCTAGGTCATCAATAGTGAATAACTTTCTGCACGTCCCGTGAAAGTGCTGGATAAACGCAGTTTTCAATTCTTCCCATGAATTGATAGATCCTTCCGGTAGATTGGTGAACCATAACTTTGCTGCTCCCTCTGACATCATTAGATACATGAATTTGGCTTGAAGATTCTCGGACGCATTGCGAATCGACATGGCCATCTCATAACTGCTCAACCATGTTTCCGGATCCATAGTCGGCTCGTATTTCACTACTTTACCCGGTTCTTTGAACTTTTCCGGGTAAGGCTCAGCCCTGATGCTATCTGAAAGACACTTAGGTCCTGCAAGAATGGTCGAAGCTGGTCTTACTCGGGAAACGTGTGATCCTGCAGGGGGTACAGTTGGACGCGGTACTGCTGGTATCCCATGTACCGCAGACCCGGCCACGTCTCTCCTGGCTCTGGAACTGTCCACGATGGCCTGTGCTGCTGATGCTGCTGGTACTGCCTGAATGTGTGGAGGAGGCGGCATTTGCTGCTGCTCTTCCCTCCACCGTGCCGAACTTGTTTGGATGTTGCCAGCGTTACCTTGCTGTTGGCTGACATATGGTGTCCCATGCATTCCACTTCTGTGATCCGGGTAATTAACCTGTTGCGCCACCGCGGTGCGCAGCATATCTATCGCCCGCCGGGTCTCCTCTGCGTGGGGTGACTCTCTCACGGGGATTTGATTTAGTGCAAGCGTTGCCGCGTACACGTTGTCCATGGGATTGTTGTAATGACCCGCTGGTGTGTGAAAACGTGATGGTGGTGGTAGTGGTGGCGGTGGTACAGTATTGCCGGTAGTAACTCCAGTCTGTGGTGCGGGTAACCCGGCTGCGTGTCTACCGGTTGTACTCCTCCGGTTGTCGGCTGAGGGGCGGTTCCTTGATTTGCCGCTGGAATCGGCTGATCCTGAGGCGTGATAAATAGTGCGGCCGGGTTTATGACTCCTCCCAATGCTGGCAATCTGGTTTGGTGCCTTTGATGTATTCTAGTCGTTTCCTCTCGGAGCCGGGTTTCCAGTGCATCCAGCTCGCGTTGTCGTGTGGCCATCCCTTGTCTTTCTGCTTCTACTTGCCTCCTCTGCTGCTCCAATGCACGACGGGCTACGTCCAAATCCCTAACACGTTCCGCCGCGTTCTCTGGAGTGATAACTGTGGCAAGAACTGTCGGATCTAGGATCAGATTGTTGTCGAACAAGGCCGGATGTTGTGGATTGGAAGGACCCGCTCCTGGTGTCCGGTTTGCTAGGAATCCAACCGTGTTCGCGTGTAACTCGTTTTCTGGCGCTTGACTGGTAACCGATGCCGACTCTCCGTCAACCTGGGCCAAAACCGTGTTCCCGTTAGCCGGCCCTTGCTGCCGGGTTAATGCTTGTGCTGTCCCGGCTGCGGCCGCGGTTACGCTCTCTTGGTTGAGATTGGTCGCGGGAGCCGTGTAAACCGCAACCCGACGCACAATGCTTGGCGCGGATCCATACTGTTTCTCTTCGCTGCTATGTTCCTCGTACCGGTTCTCCAGTAGATGCAGGATAGATTCGGTATCATCTTCTTTCTCGTCCCGGCCACGCGGGGTCCATGCCAGCTCCTCCGGCTGTTCCCACTTCGTGGTGAGCTCTTCTGTCGGGTTTGTTGTCCCAACTGATTCTTCTCCATCTGATTGGATATAGCTGGTCTTCCCTGACACAAAATCAAACCCAAAGTCGTCAGGGATCGAACCGGAAGTACGTACCATACCGATGAAGACGCTGATCTGGCCGATTGTCATGATAGACCCGGATTCGAGGTGATCCGACTCTGGTCCCCAGCCGGAATCGTCCACCATCTTCTCTCCTTCGTGGTTGATGTAGATCTCGCCGATGACTAGTTTCTCCATATTCTTCCGAGCTTCTCCCGTGATGTAAATGCCTTTGGCCGCAGGCCCCACGGTGGGCGCCAACTGTCGTGGAATAATCACGGCAGACGTTACCGGGGGTAACTGATCTTGGGGCAAGACGACACAGGCGTTTGGGAGAGGGTTTAGCTCAGAGGAAAACATGATGGAACTCGATCTGGTAGCCGGCGATCAAGTCGCCGAGTCTCCGATCTCAAGATATTAACTCAACTCTCGTGTTACACTGGATGCTTGATACCAAGCGATATTGCTAGGGCTCTTAGATCTCAATTAACCTGACTTAGGGGCCGGTTTATAAAGCACCCGACCCCCTGGCTTGCCCTCCAAGGCGCACCCTGAATCCTACCCGGACACTATGTACGAAACCCTAACTTTCCTTATCGTAACCCACAATCCGGGTTACGGGGCCTACAATCTTGGGCCTTCTAGAAGTTCTTTTATCCTTAGCCGGGTCTTGCGCAGCGTCCTTTGGGCCGAATTACACCTTGGAATTGGGCTACCGGGTTATCATCCCTCCATCAAGATGCGAATCGAATCAAGTTGAGGGGGGCGCCCATACTTGCTTCCCACATGCGGTTAGTGCGCTCATCATGGATCAGTAGACAAGACCCTTTTCCTATTTAGGGTCGACACTAGCAGGCCTCAAAACCACGCCGGGCCTCCTGCCGGTGCCTTATCATCAAATTATTATTACCCAAAACATTAACATGTTGTTGATTGAATTGAAACCCAACTATCAAACTAGACAGGTGATAAGACGGACAACAAGACTTGAGCGCAAACAACACTAAGCATGCAACTACGACACGAGGGCCAACAAGGTAAACAAACAACAATTGATAGGAAGTGGAAGGAAGGCTATATCATGGCTGCAAGGTAAACAGTATGATAGGATCGAGACACAAGCATCGAATCAACAGGCTAGAATAAGAACAACGGAAAGAATCGGTAACAAGTGATGAAAGGCAGCCATTTGGCAGCAAGTGAGTATACTTGCCTGGAATCCAGCAAGTAGAGGTACATCCGCAGAACTTGGCGTTGCTCACATCATCTCAACGTCCTATCCGGGAAGAAGCAACGAACCTCGAACAAACACCGGATGCAACAATTACTACTACGGTAAAATATCCAGCATGATCAAGATATGGATGCATGACAATTTAATGGATGCATAGAAATAAACTAGTTGACATGATAACATGTTTAAATGGACCCATATGCAATTTGAGTTGCATATGAAAAGCCCATGAATTATGGTTGAAACAATTGTTTTACAACTAACCAAGAGGTGAAAGTGGTTTGGTATGATGCATGGATGAGGAAAACAACAAAATAACAACAATAGAACCAATTGGAAATCAGGTTTACCCATTTTGAAATTCACTTATTAAGTTTTGGAATTTTGGTTACTTAAAGGTGTCACACAAGAATTTGGTATTTTCATCAAGTTAAATTGTTCAAAACAGATAACAAAGTTCATATTTGATTAGAACACAAAATTTTAGGTGGATTACATGTTTCAATTATTGAAAAAGGAATTTGAATGATTTAATTATGAATTAAACAAGATTAAACAAGTTTTAATTGAATTTAATTCAAGTTTGAATATTATTTGAATTTTATTTGTTCAAAACATAAATTCAAATTCATATTTGAAAAGGTTATGTTTTTCTGGTTTGAAAACATATTTTATAAGTTCAAAAATAATTTAATTTGAGCAAGTTAGGAATTTAGCAAATTTAAATGATTTAAACAAGGTTTAAATTATTCAAGCAATTTTAATTACTCAAATCATGAAACAAAATTTATATTTGAAAAGGTGGTTCAAAATGGCATGGAAAACATATTTTATTTGTTGGAAAACAATTTCAAATGATTTAGTTAAGTATATTACCAATTTTAAATGCATTAATTAAGAGATGAAACAATTGTTCAATTTAAATGTTGCAAAACCAGAAAACAAAGTTGATATTCAAGTGTGGCATGTGATTTTGGATGAAATTCATGTTTTGAGTATTTAATTTGGAGCAACCATTTGAAAGTTGTTAATTATGTCATTTAATTAACCAATTTAAGGATTATTAAATAACCTTAATTTTAATTGCCCAAATTGCAAAACAAGGTTGATAAACAGAAAGTACATTGAATTTGGACTGAAAAAAATATTTTACATTTTCAATTTGGAGTTTATTTGCAATTTCTATAGCTGTTTGAAGTTACAGGGATCATAGTGCAAAAACCAGGGACTGAAATGGAAAAGAAACTAGCAGAGAAAATCCCTGAGATTAATTTCTACTCACCGTGCCAGCCAGCGAGACACTGACCAGCGGGCCCAATGCCACGCTGGTGCCAAATGGGCTCGGGTGCAGATGAGGTGGCACAGGGGGTCGCTGACCAGTGGGCCTGGCTGCGCGCGAATAAATCGCAAAAAGGGGGGGGGGGCAGTGCGCCCGCGGGGGTTCGAACCTGCGGCTCAGCTAGCGCGCAGAGGGAGCAGTACCACTGCGCTGTTTCTGTTCGTGTGTTGGTACGGGCTACTGTCTGAAGAAAAGGCAACGCACGACGTTAACTGAATTTTCGAACAGATTGCTTCTCTGAACCTGACGGAACGGCAGAGGTCGCCGGCAGTGGAGGGATCGTTGTGCTGCTCGCGTGTGGAGGCGGTGGTGTGTGGTCGTGCGAGGTGATGTGCGTGGATGTGTTGCACGGCGACGGCTACTTGTGTGGGTGCACTCGCTGTATCTGCGAATCGGAAACGAGCTCAAGCTGCAGCGACGCGCAGCCATGGCGGAATCACGCCGGAGCGGACAAGGGGAAAAGTACGGGGAACGACAAGAAGGGGGATGGCACAGAAGGATGAAAGAGCTCACCTCGGAACGCGCGGCGAGGTGTTCAAGCTTGGCGTCGTTCACAGCTACGGGGACATGGTGCAGGAGTACAGACGCCCGATCATGGCGGACAGAGGACACGGTCAGATAACGAAATGGGGATTCTGAGCCTCAAAGAGTTGGATTTTTCGTGGAATCGGGAGAGAGTCTCACCGGGGCGATGACTGGATGGCGGTTGGTGCTCGAGGTTGTCCGCGACGGAGGGAAATCGAGAATTTTCGGCGGCGCCCGTACGGAAACCGAGGAAGATGCAGACGACCTGGTGCTGCTCCGGCTGGTGGTTCGTGTTCGAGGAGGAAGAGGGAGGTGGGGTGGTTCTGCTCCACCTCCCAGGTTGGCTCCCGGGCGGACAAGAAGTTGCGACGACGGTGGGCTGTTCCGGGGTTGCGGTGAGTTCAGAAAGACAGAGGGAAGCAAGGAGGAAGAAAGGGGTCGGACGCGGTATGGGAGGAGGCAGGGCTAGGGTTGCCCGTAGCGCGTAGGGGGGTGGAGCTATAAGGAGCTCGAGGAGGACATCGCGATGGCCGTCTATCCTCGCTGCTGTCGACGTGTACCTCTCCGATGAGAGCCGTACAGGAAGAAGAAGGGGGGAACGTGGGCTTAGGTGGTGGTGGGCTGGGAGAGTGGGGTTGGGCTGTGGAGGTGGCCTGCCTCCCTCTTGTTTTTATATTTCTTTTGATCTTCTTTTTTTTTGTAAAAGAAGAGAGGGAGAGAAAAAGGATTAATGTTAGGGTTATATTTTTAGGAAATATTTTTATTAGTTTTCAAAACAGAAATGTCAAGCAATGTTAGCATGGATTTCAAACCTTTGAAGTATTAGTTTGATTTTTTTAAATTGGTAGTTGAATTTCAAATAGAGTTTGGGGTTTTTTATTTTATATGAAATGTTTTATTAATTTGCAAACAGCAAATCAAGGCAATTGTGAACATTAAGTCCAAAGATTTGAAATATTTATTTGAGTTTTTAAGTTGTTATTTGAATTTCCATAGTATTTCATAAAGATTGAATTTTAAACAATTTTATTCCACTAACTCAATCAATTATGAAAACATTTATTGAATTTTAATTGTTTGCAAGAATTTAATGTTTAAACCACAATTGGAAACATGCCCATTAAGAAGGAATTGATTTGAAATTTAATTTGCCATTAGGGTTTTTAACAAAAGGGAAATTTTTTATTTAGCATGCAATTTAAATAGATTCAACTTCAAACTTTTTGAAAAACAATTGAGTGGTTTACTTTGCAACTTTCAATTGGAATTTTAGACATGTGTGAAAGTTTTAATTGTTTTTGAATTTTTCAGTTGTGGTGAAAACATGGTGCAATGCATATGATGCATGTGATGCAATGCAAAAAGAAAAACAACCAATTCTACTAAGGGGGAACACCCCAAGTGTTACAGACGACACCACTAACAAGGGATTGCGCCCTCGCAATCCACCTGCTAACCCGGGAGGGGAAAGAAGTCCAACTATCGATTCTTCATGCTTCCAGCTGATCTCCTCGACACCACTAACAAGGGATTCTTGCTCGGAGTGATGACGATGTTCTTCCACCAGGAATCTTCCGATGATCGAACCTATTAGGTTAAAGGCTCAGAAAACGTCCACCCACGTAGGATCCTAACACTTTGAAAGATAGACAAGGGGGGAGACTCCAAAACAAATAAGATGGGAGGGGAAATAGAATAGGGATAAGGAGAAAAACAAGAATCCTATTGAGATGTTTTCCAAAATAGTTTAGCAGAAATAGTTTTTGACATTCTAGAAACAACGACCGTTAGCTAGGTTATCCTACAGGCTTTGCGGACCCGTTGCTTCGATAACCATTTGTATCGAAACAAATACCGGGAATCGGAACCAAAGCTCTGATACCATTTGTGACGCCCCGAGATCGGGCACTATGCAGATTTCAGCATTCCCGCCAAATCCGCATAATAACCGATTCCAAGTTGCCACTTGTGATAAAATTACAACAGTTCACGAATAATCCACAACAACAGAAGAGATATATACAAGAGGACTCAAACGAGTCACGGATACAACTGATACAATACAAAGATCCAAATAACAGCGGAAGAAACAACATAGTGTCCGACTACGGACAAGATACGAATTGGACTAAGAGTCCTGAAGATAACCGATGGCGTCCAAATCCCTGCCCAGGCCAAGCCGGAGGGATTCCCAAGATTCGTGGGTCAGTACGGTTAAGTACTGGCAAGTGGATAAACCATACTCACAAGATACCGGCGTAGCCAGTCATCAAAAGATACAAATACTTTGGGTTCAACGGAAAGGAAAGGATTATTGCAAATAAGCGGCAGCGGGCTGCACTAACCAACTACAGAGACTCACTACAACAGCCGGCTAAAAGAGGGGGATAAGATAGTGTATCGGAACCAACTACAACTACTCACCAAACAAACCCATCCAATGTTACCCCCTACTAAGGAAGCAACCCAAGGATACTCACACTGTTGGATTAAGGATGGATCAAGTTATTGTGTCATTAAGACTATTACTAGTCAAGTTATCATTAGTTAGGTGTAAGTTGTTCTGAGTACTTGTTAGCCAGTACTTTCACCAAGTAATCCATAACCGCGGAAAACACGGCTTCTCGAGAAGATTTAACCCTGCAGGGATGCACCAATTTGGCCGTACATGTAAGAATAACCCGCTAGACGGGGGATCAACCCACCAAGCGAGGTACTCAACACAACCCAACTCTTCTTCGCATCAAGCCCAAAGAACCACATGCTGTGCGTGCGCGGCTAATCGAGCCCCACGAAGAAAAGGGGACCCTCATAGAACTCTAAGACCGCGCCGCCCTAGATGCCGACTACAAAAAATCCACCCTGGCGCCAAGGGTTCGCACCTGCACATGCATGCATCAAATGGAAAGCCCGAACTAAGTGTGGCGATTTGGACGAGATGTGTCATGGGATAATCACGGCAGACGTTACCGGGGGTAACTGATCTTGGGGCAAGACGACACAGGCGTTTGGGAGAGGGTTTAGCTCAGAGGAAAACATGATGGAACTCGATCTGGTAGCCGGCGATCAAGTCGCCGAGTCTCCGATCTCAAGATATTAACTCAACTCTCGTGTTACACTGGATGCTCGATACCAAGCGATATTGCTAGGGCTCTTAGATCTCAATTAACCTGACTTATGGGCCGGTTTATAAAGCACCCGACCCCCTGGCTTGCCCTCCAAGGCGCACCCTGAATCCTACCCGGACACTATGTACGAAACCCTAACTTTACTTATCGTAACCCACAATCCGGGTTACGGGGCCTACAATCTTGGGCCTTCTAGAAGTTCTTTTATCCTTAGCCAGGTCTTGCGCAGCGTCCTTTGGGCCGAATTACACCTTGGAATTGGGCTACCGGGTTATCATCCCTCCATCAGTAGTCCCCAGAATAGCTTGGACTTCACAAGATCCTCTTTGAAGCGCACGCTATTCCCTGCAAAAACTATCAAACTTACAAGTTCAATGGGGGCCGGGTTACGTTACTTTGACGGACAGCTAGGCCTAACTCCACGGCGGCCATATTGTAACCCGGCTTTCTCCACGTCTTTACTTGTCTTCCCGGGTTTACTCGATAATTGACCCCAATTTTGCAGAGAGGATCTCATTCTTGTTTCCATCCGGATATCTTGTTTAGCACTCAAAGCACACCCCACGGAATCCAGGCAAATAGCCGTTTAACCCGAAATTTCCGGTTGCCAACCGTTGGGCTAGGTTTAGCCGCCCACACCCTTATAAATAGTCACTTAAGAGAGAATCCAACCCCAACGGCTCATTTTCCCCCTTCCTTCTTCCTCCTCGCCTCCGCGCCCAAGCTCACAGAGCATCGCCACGGAGACCTCATGCGCATCACCAGAGGCAATCGGCCGCCGGCTGCGCTCCGCCACAGTTCGCCCCACGCCGCCGCCAAGATCCGCCGCCGCACCCCAGACCTTCCCGCCGGGAATCGCAAAAGGACACCAAGCTTGCGCGATCTGCCTCCGTCGGGCTTCAATTCGATCTCCTCCAGTAAGTCTCTTACATCCATTAACTTGTGCTCGCAATTTCTCGATTTACCTCGGATTAGATCTGAGTCAACCCGCCGGCCGTTTTTCTGGTCACGCCGAATTAGGTCGCCCGAATTCATTCCAACTCATCCAATGACTTAAACATAGATTTCACTTTGCTCCCCTACTGCCCATAATCACTAATTTCACCACAAATCTAGAAATGGAATCTCCAATCTAGGCTCGGGCTGCCCAAAATTTCCGCGCTTGCCACTGACACCCGGAAAATTCTCTTTTTCCGGCTCCTTTGTTTGCAGTAGACACATGGGTAACCATCCATCTTTCCCAAACGCCTCTCAACACATAAGCACTTCATAGTTTTCGTAACGATGTTTGATACCCGGACAACTCGTAACCTTGCTCCATAGAATGATACCCGGATAACTCTTTTACTTCCATGTCTTCTTGATATTCTTCGCAAACATTCGGATGACTCATGATTTCCGAGTCTCATTTCTTGTACTCTTCTATCTCGTGCTTTTGCAGGTTAATCCCATGGCTCCCAAGAGGCAGGGGAAACAACCGGCCAAGGCCAAGACCACCAACTCCATATCCGCCAACTGGGCGCGATCCACGGTTACGAAGGCCAAGTTAGAAGAACTGGCCGAATTAGGAGTCCTCCCTTCTCAAAAGGATATCCATTGGAGGGTGCCGGGTGATGAGACCCGGCCCACGCCCACCAATGATGAGGTAATATGCTTTGTAGAGCACGTGACCCGGGGGTTCCGTCCTCCGGGTCACCCTTTCTTTCGAGATGTTTTGAGCCACTACGGCCTCCGAATATTTGACATAGGGCCTAACTCTGTGTTAAATATTTCCCATTTCATCGTTCTTTCCGAGTCATACTTGTGCACACCGCCAAGTTTGGCTCTTTTTATCGAGCTTTTTCAGTGAAAACCGTGCCGCGAAAGCGGTGATGGGGCACTTCTCGCTTGCGGCGGGGTCTCTATCCAGCGCCGCAAGAATTCTTTGATGCCACCCCTCACTCTCAACTCCCACGTCAAACACTGGCAACTCTCATATTTCTATTGCTGAGACACCTCCCCACCCGGCCAAAAGAAACTGCCGGGTTACTCGGAGGGCCTTCTCGATATCTCCGAGACTTTCAACGCCTTTGCCCCTGACTCGGACAGGGAGGCCATCCGGCCTTTACTAGCCAAAATCTCTGTTCTGTCGGCCCAAGGTCTCATTGGGCTTAACCTGGTGAAAACTTGGGTCGATTTCCGGATCCAACCCAACTCCATCCGCACTAAGTTAATGTGCGAGTATTCGGGACACACCACGGACTCGCTCCAGTACTCCACCCATAGCTTTGTAGCCGGAGACACCAACAAGACTATCAAGAGCTTCTTGACAGAGAAGTTGGAGGTAATCCGGAATATAGCCGGGTTAGAACCCTTCACGCGTGAGAACCCGACCCCCAAGGTAAAGACTCGGCTTTCATACTTTTATCTTCACACTTTCCACTCGATATGACTAATAACCCTTATTCTTATATCTTCATCTCAGGCTGATGATCCCTTTTGGAAGATTGAAACTCCTCCTAGTTCTGAAACTCCAGAGGAGAAAGAAGACGCCGCTAACTCGGATGAAGGTACATTCCGAGTTTCACTTAGCTTTTTTTCTTTCTTTTTTGAAATCACTGTTGTTCATT
Source organism: Alopecurus myosuroides (assembly GCA_028641055.1). Taxonomy (NCBI): domain Eukaryota; kingdom Viridiplantae; phylum Streptophyta; class Magnoliopsida; order Poales; family Poaceae; genus Alopecurus; species Alopecurus myosuroides. Next base: position 139,244,189 of record CM054060.1, read on the forward strand.
CTTCGTTTTCCGATCGTAAATCCTGATAACTTTCAGAACAAGAAGAGAAAGACGACGAAGAAGAAGAAACTGAAGGCAGGGTGGAGTCAGCGAGTGACGAGGACGACGCTGAGCCAACAGTCAAGGTCGAAACAAAGAGAAAACCCCAAGGGGTCGTCTTCAAGGTTCCATACCTTTTCCTTGCCTCTAAATCATACTTACTTGATATCATGCACAAACTAACCCGGGATCTGTCCTTCTGGTCATATCTGAAGGAACCGCTCGCGACCAAGCGCCGGATGACTCGGAACTTTCCAGGTGATGGTGCTCTTAACCCGGGCATTTCATCGTCTCCGGCTCAACGCGCCGGTATTTATCTAATCCTTTCTCGAATATCAAAGTCTTTCCAAACCATCTCCTTACAAGATAATTCCGTGTCTTACTTGATGTTTTTCAGCTTCATCCGGGTCCAGCAGTGAGCTCCCCTCGGACTTCGTGGTGAATCCCGGGTAAAGCTCCCTTCCTGATGCTTTATCGTTGTTTCATCGCTTTTTTCCAGCCATGCGCTAACTGCCTGCTTACATTGTCCATAGAGCCGCGGTCACTGTTAGCGATCAAGAAGATACGGAGACTGATGACCCGGATACGGAGAACCGGACTGATGATAGGCACGCCGCAGCCGGCAGGGAAGAACAACAAGTGCCACCAATAAACCCCGCCGACCGAGAGGCCGAGTATCCCATAGCCTCTCATGTACTCGAGGAGGAAGACGCTGCAGACTTGGGCGCAGGAGAGAGGGCACCAGACTCCGATACTCAAACGACCCGGATACCCTCTCGCACCAAGAGGAGAGTCCCTCCTCCAAGTCCCCAAGGTCCCGGGTCTTCCAATTTGGGCGATAAAACGTTCGACCAGATGATGAGCACTCTCCTTGCTATGAAGGCCTCGTAGAAAGATGTGCTAGAGCGCATGGCAGCGGAGCACCAGGTAACGTTACCTAATATCTCTTCTTATCCATCTAGTCCCCAAGTGCCGAGTATAATTTGTTGAAATTGTGCTCGGTATTCTGCGCGATAATCGGCTTGCCATGATATCCGACTAATTCTCATACTTTGATTTCTCATAGGCACAGGCCACCCGGTCCGATGAACTTTTGCTCAAGACCGAACAACTGTTGCTTGCCGAGGTAAAGCGGAGGTAGGCCCTTGAAGATGAAGTGGAAACTTTGAAGAAAGTGTTTCCAAATATAAGAAAAGGTGTACCACTTCTCGAAGCGCACTGAAAAAGTTGTCGGAGCAAGTTACCGATACTTATCGTATCTTGCTTAGTAAGTTTCTTGATGCTGACTGCCTTCACGCCTCTATTTTGTTACATGATACTCGGGATTAATGATATGACCTTTCTTTGTTTCAACTGCAGGTGCTAACCTTGCAACCCCAGAAGAAGATGCCGTTGCAAAGGCTAAAACCTTAAAGACTGTGCTCCGGACTTTCTTCGCCGGCACCAAGTATATACTAGATGCCGTGAAGTGGCCGACTGAGGTATATCCGGGTGAAGAAAATCTTATCCAAGCTTGCTCGACTGTGCCTGCATGGATCGAGATCTGGAAACGTTCGGCGTGCCGGATTGGTATGACCCGGGCCTTTGCGCTGGCGAAGGCTTATTTTCCTAAGCTTGAGCCGGCAAAAGTGATATCCGGGTTTCCAGAATTCAAAGCAGACGGCTCCAAGTTTGGGCCCAAGGACTTCAAGGCCGTACAATCCTCAGTGCGTCTCTCGGCAACCGCTTTGGCCGATAGTATGGATCTGGGTACGTTAATGAGTTCGTATGATGCTGAAGGCAAGATCGTGAAGGAGGAAGCACCCCCACCCTTCGACATTTGGGAAAAATGGGCTGCTGATTCGGCCAGGAAGAGGGAAGAAACCGCGAAGAGGGAGGCCGAGTTAGGATCAGAGCCAACCACTTCTACACCGGCCGTCCTCCCGCCTGTCCGTCCAGATACGAAGAACCCGGGTGATGATGCCGGGAGAGCCGTGGAGCAAGCCCAGGACCAAGACCCGGAGTGTAACATCCCAAGTATGAAAATCTCCCCCCTAGATGTTTGTTTCTTGTTTTATTTTTGTTTTGCATCATGTCATCATATTCATTTGATTTTTGTTTGCATTGTGTTGCATTTGATCTCATTGTTTCCATCTGTTTTCTATTTGAATTCCAAAACAAAATTCAATTATTTGTCATACTTGTTATGTTACAATGTGTCAAATAAAAACTATCAAACAAACAATAATTTGTTCTACAAAAATTGGAATCAAAAACTTAAATTGGCTTAGCTTTCAATTATTTCTTTTGATACCAAACTGCTCAACTCATTTAATTTCCAAAACAATAACATCAATTAAATTTATTTTGGAAAACAATGTTTGTTTTAAGGTGTTGTTACAAAAACAAAATAATACAAAATTATTCCAAAATTGTCTAACCCTAAAACCATTTGTTTCTCTCCCTTTTGCCAAATCTGAAATAAAAATAAAAATAAAAGGAAGAATAAAGAGAAAAGAGAGGGGGGAAAAGGGGCATTCAGCCCAATTGGGCTAGCCCAACTCCCACTGGCCCATACCCCCCCACGTCTTTGTCTCCTACCTCCTGTACGGAGACCATCCATGGCATCCACGTTAGCAGTTCAGAGGAGGCAACGGCCATCCGAGCTCGACCCCCTCCTTAACCCTAGCCCTAGGGCTCCCCCGTGACCTAATCTATTTCTCCCTCCTCTCTCCCTCGAGCGCCGCTCTTTCTCTCACCCTGCTCCTCCTTTTCTCTGTAACTCGAACACCACTCCGAGGTCCTCCACCAACGCCTCCTTCTCCGGCTCGCCGCCGGCGCCACGGCGCCCGCCCGGCCGCGCTAGGGCCGGGAACAGAAACGCCGCGCGCCCCTCTCCCTCACCGTGGCCTCGGCTTCCCCCGAGGACCACCGGAACTCCGGCGCCATCCCCGACTCGCCGCCATCGCCACCACTGCTCGGGCCACCGCCCCTCTGCTCGACCGCGAGGTGAGCCGCCCCTCACCCCTCTCCCTTCCATCTCTGCTCGCACACGGCCCACACGCGGCAGCCCGCAGCACCGGCCGCATCCGCGCCGCCGCGCGCCACCGCGGCAGCTCACCGCGAGCAGCAGAGATCGCCGGCGCTGTGCCTCCGATCCCCTCCCTGTACGTTGTCTGGTTACTGAACCTGCACGCCAAGAAGGAAAAATTCAGTTAAAAGGCTTACCTGACGAAATAACACCTTAACCTCCCACCAGCGCCTGTACCTGACAAGCATTCGATCCCAGCGCAGTTGGCAGAGCCCTTGCGCTCGCTCGCCCAGATCGCAGGTTCGATTCCTGCGGGAGGCAAAAATTGCCTCCCCTTTTTTCCCTAGCGCGCGACCCGCGCGGGGCCCACATGTCATGGACCCTGCAGGCCACATCACCCCCAGCACTGCCACCTAGGTGCCACGCAGGCCCTGGCCCACTGTCAGCGGTTGGGGCTGGTCGCTGCACGGTGCAATTGTTTTTTCGGCCCTTTTCTTTAATTTAAATCCAGTTTTTATTACGGTTTAGTCCCTAAACTTCAAACCCAAATAACTTTTAAATCCCAACTCCAACTAAAATAAATAAAATATGTACACCGCACCAAATTAAATTCTCTATCTATCTATAGCATTTGTCTTCTGTTTTGAGTTTTCAAAATGCAATTCAAATTTGAATTCAAATAATTCACTTGCAATTTGCTAAAATCCATAACTAATCATTATTAATCCAAATCATGCAAATAAAATATGTTTTCCAAACCATTTTGAACCACCAATTCAAATATAAATTTTGTTTCATGATTTGAATAATTTAAATTGCCTAAATAATTTAATACTTGTTTAATTCATTTAAATTTGATAAAATCATAACTTGCTCAAAATAAAATAATTTTGAACATGCAAAATATGTTTTCAAACCATCAAAGTGTGAACTTTTCAAATGTGAGTTTGAAATTATGTTTTGAACAAATAAAACTTCAATTAAATTCAAACTTGTTTTAAATCCATCTAAAACTTGTTTAATATTGTTTAAGTCATAATAAATTCATCCTAATTCCTTTTTCAATATTTGAAACATGTAATCCAACTAAAATTTGGTGTTCTTTTCAAATATAAACTTTGTTATTTGTTTTGCACAATTTAAATTGGTGAAAACAACAACTATTTTGTGTAATCCCTTTAAGGAACCAAAAATCCCCTAAATTAATAAATAAATTTCTAAATTGGTAAACTCTATTTTAAATTGGTTCTATTGTTGTTATTTTGTTGTTTTCCTCATCCATGCATCACACTAATTCACCTTCATCTGTTGATTAGTTGGAAAACAAATAATCTAACCCAAAATTCATGGGCTTTTCATATGCAACTCAAAATTGCATATGTGTCCATTTAATTTGTGTTACCATGTCAACTAGTTTATTTTGATGCAACTATTAACATGACATGCATCATCCCCATGATTGTAAACTATGCCATGATATTGATTGTCTACCCTTTCTGCATTGTTTGTTTGCTTCTTCTCGGTTAGATGACGACGTTGAGACCGACGATCCTTACGACACCCCTTCTGAGGATCTAGCTCAGTACCAGGCTACTGGGTTTGCAGGCAAGTTATCACTCACATGAACCACTGTGTTCCTTTCAACATTGGTTACCGATACTTTCCGTTGTTCTGTTCTGCTAGCCTTAGTAGTAGTTGTTTCTGTTACGAACCTATCACATGAATCCCTTAACCTTGATATTGCCTCACCTCCACTCCTATCACCCCTTTGGTTGAGCCAGTGTCTTACTAGCATGCTTAGGTTGCTTTGCTCGAGTCTGTTACCCGTTACCTTCTGTTATTACTTCTATTATGTTTTGGGGGCTCGATGTTAATAAATCAACCTGTTGTTAATAATATGCTGATAAGACACCGGCAGGAGGCCCGGCGTGGTTTTGAGGCCTGCTAGTGTCGACCCTAATAGGAAAAGGGTCTTGTCTACTGATCCATGATGAGCGTGCTCACCGCATCCGGGTGGTAGTATGGAACCCCCCTCGACTTTGACCTGATCCGCAGTTTGTCCGAAGAGCCACACTTAGTTCGGGAGTTCCATTTGCGCATAAGCATGAATGGGTCGCTCCCATGGTTACTGTTGATGATGATGCATATAGGGCGAGACCTGTGGTGCCGGGGGGTGTGGTTTTCACCCCTGCGCTTAGGTTAGGTCGGACTGGCCGGGACCTTATAGCTCCGTGGCTCCTAGGACAGGTTGTAGAGATGGTTCGAGTCGTGTCGAGTCCACCTGAGTTTTAGTTGGTGGCTCGAGTGTGTACGGGTACTGGAGCACACCCTGCAGGGATAAATCTTCTCGAGAAGCCGTGTTGTCCGCGGTTATGTGACGACTTGGTGAAAGTACTGGCTAACAAGTACTCAGAACAACTTACACCTAACTAATGTTAACTTGACTAGTAATAGACTTATTGACACAACAACTTGATCCATTATTCATTAATCCAACTGTGTGAGTTATCCTCGGATTGCTTCTTTGGATAAGGGGCGAGATCCAGGAGGGGTTTGTTTGATGGTCAACAACAGTTGGATACGTTACGCTATCTTATCTCCTTTCTGTTAGCTGGAAGTGGTAGTGTTTCTGTAGTTGGTTAGCGCAGCCAGTTGCAGCATCTTTTATAACCCCTTTCTTCCGTTGAACCCAAGGCATCTGTGCTTGGTGTTGACGGGTTACACTTTGGTGAACTGTGAGTCTTGCTTGCCAGTACGTTGTTGTACTGACCCCTTTGGGGCTGTGGTTTACGCAGACGACGATTCCGAGGATCTCCATGGTGGCTACTACGTGGAGTACGACGAGGCTGCCGACGAGTAGATAGCGGACCCGGGCAGGATCCGAGACTTCGTGGATGGGCTCCGTCTTCCTTTTCATTGCCGGCTTCTTAAGCCTTTTTGGATTTGTCTGTACTCAGACACTTTGTTTGCTTCCGCTGATGTAATGATGCTATGTTGGGACATGTGTCCTCTGGATGATTGTATTTGTTATTCTCTGCCTTAGTGAAGGCCATTTGCAATCTTATTTCAATCTTTTGTGTCTTAGAGATATGTTGTGGTATCATTCCGTTTAACGCTGTTGACGTACCATGTGTGATTGGTATGAAGTACGTCGACAGTAGTACCTTTGATCTCTAGTGGATAGTTTACATCGACGATGGAATAGCAGAGCTTGTGTTGTCGCACATAAGTGCTGGCCTACTCGGAAGCGAGGATGTGGGAGCAGATATGCCCCATAATCCAAGCATTTGCTATCCAGTTCGGCCCGATGAGTATCCCCTAGAAACCAGGGTGCGACAAATGGTATCAGAGCCTGTCTGCCTGTAGGATCCCTTTTACTGGTCGCAGTTGAGTCTAGAAACTATTTTGTAGCTATATAGGAAAAATGAAACGCGAGAGTAGGAATTCTGCCATTTTATTTCTTTCCCCACCCACCCTCCCTTTTCTGGTAAGGAAGTGCAACGTTGTTTTTCTCTTCTCATCTAAACTTTCAAGTTAGGATTTCACGAATCCTGGTTTCTCTAGGATGGTTATATCTACTAGACCATAGGAATGGAGGTGGTTGTGACATGATTTATCATGTTGCCTACTCACGATTGAGAACGGTGGCAAATAAGCCCCGGAAGCAGATCCTCTATTCCTTAAGCAGTAGATATTGATCCTTTAGAAGCCCGGATGGGTTTTCTCCGTAGTACCTCAGGTGTTTGTGGTCTCCTGTTTCCCAGTTGTTGCTTCGATATCGTCCTTCACAAATCTTCTCTTCCGTTGTAACAACTTATCTGTTGATCCGTTGTTAACCTCCATCCTTGTTCTATGCTATCGACTTACCGTCTGAAGTAATCCTTTTAAGCACTTATATTGGATTTTGTTATCCGGTTACTGTGTTAATCTTGGTATCCTCTTCAGGATGGAAAGTTGTGACGAAGAACCCACACTGCCACCTGAGATGGGGAAAGTGCTGTCTCAGATGACACAAGTTATAAGGCAGATGCAGCAGAACCAAGACCTTGGGAGTAATGGCAACGCCCGGGTGTCTATTCGGGAGTTCCTTGAGCTCAATCCGTGCATGTTTGATAACTCCTCCGAGCCATTGGATGCTGATGACTGGCTCCGTGAAATGAACCGTACTCTTGTGGTAGCTCATGTGGCTGACGAGGACCGTGTTCCTTACGTGACCTACCTTCTCCGTGGACAATCCATGTCTTGGTGGGAGAATTTCCAAGAAATGAGAGGTCCTAGTGTGGCAATCACATGGGAGGATTTCAAGCAAGCCTTCGTGCGCCATCACATTCCCGAGGGGCTCATGGAGAAAATGCGTGAGGAATTCTATTCTTTCACACAAGGCAAATTGGACGTTCTCGAATACCAAAGAGTGTTCAATCGTCTGGCTCGCTACGCCGGAGATGAGATCTCCACGGAAGCGAGAAAGATGGCAAAGTTCCGCAGGGGTCTCAACCCGGAACTCAAGTATGCTCTCACCAACGTCAAGGCCAAGAATTTTGAGGACCTCGTCAACATCGCTCTAAATGAAGAGCATGGGCGCAAGTTGGTTGAGGAATCTCGTAAGCACTCTCGTGAACAGGCTAATCTCTCGAAAGCTATCATGCCTCCACAAAAACGGAGAGTTTGGGTTCTATATACCACTACAACACCACCCATCTGCTTGCCAAGCCCGGCAGGAATTCTTCCCCGCCCTCCCACCCCAGTGGTATCTTCAGGAGGTGCTCCATCTCAGCCAGGTCCAACAACTCCTCGTTCTGTTGTTACATGCTACAAGTGTGGACAGTCGGGCCACTATTCCGATAAGTGTCCGCAAAGGCACCTCTTTCCACCTCCACCTCGCCACAGGTCGACCCCGACAAGAATACGTGGTCCTCCGTTGGGTTGCTACAACAGCAACGACCTTGGCGTGAGAACCGTTAAGGTGAACCATGTCAACGCCCAGGGAGCAGAAGAATCTCCAGAGGTTGTAATGGGCACACTTCTTGTGAACTCGTTTCGTGCTAAAGTCTTGTTCGATTCTGGTGCTTCACACTCTTTCATCTCGCAATGCTTTGCAAACAACAGTGGAATCAACTTCGAACAGTTGTCTATCCCTCTCCTAGTGAAATCACCGGGATCTAGCTGGCAAAGAAATAAAGTTAGCCAGAACATCGAGATCACAATTGGAAACCCTCCATTCCAGGCATCTCTGATAGCTCTCCACTCTTCAGATATTGATGTCATTCTTGGGATGGATTGGCTGGTAGCCAACAAAGCAGTCATTGATTGTCCTGCTAAGTCTGTCAAAATCACACACCCTTCTGGCCAGATAGTCTACTTCCATGCTGAAAATCCAGTTGCTCAACTCTATACTCTCATTGCAAATCCCCTACCATCTATTGAAACTATTCCGGTGGTTTGTGAATTCCCTGATGTCTTTCTAGAAGAATTGCCAGGAATGCCTCCGGACAGAGCAGTTGAGTTCGTGATCGAACTTGAACCAGGCACTGCTCCAATCTCTAAGCATCCATACAAGATAGCTCCTCCTGAACTGAAGTTGTTGAAGGAGCAAATCGATATGTACATGGAGAAAGGTTACATTCAACCTAGCTCCTCGGCTTGGGGATGCCCAACTCTGTTCGTTGCGAAGAAGGATCAAACAAAGAGACTCGTGGTTGACTATCGTCCTCTCAACGAGAAAACCATCAAAAACAAGTATCCAATTCCTCGTATCGATGATCTTTTTGATCAACTTGCTGGAGCCTCAATATTCTCCAAGTTGGACTTGAGGATGGGTTACCATCAAATAAAGATCAGAAAGGAAGATATTCCTAAGACAGCTTTCACCACTCGGTACGGTCTATATGAATACACCGTCATGTCCTTTGGTCTCACCAATGCACCGGCGACCTTCTCTCGACTCATGAATTCTGTCTTCCATGAATACCTCGACAAGTTCGTTGTGGTATATCTTGATGATATTCTTGTCTACTCAAAATCCGAGGAAGAGCATGGAGAACATCTTCGTCTAACCCTCATGAAACTTCGCGAGCATCGTCTATATGCCAAATTCTCCAAATGTGAGTTCTGGATTCCAGAAGTTGCTTATCTTGATCATGTCATCTCTGCCAAGGGCATAACCATTGATCCAGAAAAGGTTAAGGCAATTGTTGATTGGAAACCTCCTAAGACGGTGAAGCAAGTCAGAAGTTTTCTTGGTTTGGCTAGCTATTGCCGTCGTTTCGTCCAAAACTTCTCCAAGATTGCCAAACCTCTCACTGATCTCACAAAGAAGGACAAGAAGTTCGTTTGGTCTCCACAGTGTGATGAAAGTTTCAACCTCCTCAAGACTAAACTCACTTCTACACCAGTTCTGGTTGGCCCAGATACTACCAAACCTTTCCAGATATTCTGTGATGCTTCTCTACAAGGTCTAGGTGCAGTTCTTATGCAAGAACGTCAAGTTGTGGCTTATGCTTCACGTCAGTTGAACCCACATGAGCAAAACTATCCCACTCATGATCTAGAACTTGCAGCAGTTGTGTTTGCCCTCAAGAAATGGAGACAATACTTGTTGGGTAACCGCACTGAAATCTTTTCCGATCATAAGAGTCTGAAATACATCTTCACTCAACCAGATCTAAACCTCAGGCAAAGGAGATGGATTGAAAAGATCAAAGACTTCGATCTTACCATTTCTTACACTCCAGGCAAGGCTAATGTTATGGCCGATGCTCTTAGTCGCAAGTCATATTGCAATAATCTCATGATCATGGAAAGCCAACCTCCTCTTCATGAAGAATTCCAGAAGCTGAACCTTGGTCTTGTTCCTCAGGGTTATCTTGCAAACTTGACAGCCAGTCCAACTCTCGAGGACAAGATTCGTTCTGAACAACTTCGTGATGGTGAGATCAAGAAGATCGCAAATAACATCAAAGCAGGCAATGTGAAGTATCAGTGCTTCTCAATTGATGACAAGGGAACGGTGTTCTTCGAAGGACGCATTGCGGTTCCTCAAGTTCAAAGTCTCAAAGATGTCATTCTCAAGGAGGCTCATGAAACTCCTCTCTCCATCCACCCTGGAAGTACAAAGATGTACCAGGATCTCAAGACTCTGTATTGGTGGTCTGGCATGAAACGTGAAATTGCTCAATACGTTTCTGAATGCGACGTTTGTCAACGTGTCAAGGCAGTTCATCAGAAAACAGCCGGTCTTCTCCAACCGCTGAAAATTCCTGAGTGGAAGTGGGACATGATTGAAATGGACTTCGTCACTGGTTTTCCAAAGTCCAAAAAGGGCAACGATGCAATCTTCGTTGTTATTGATCGTCTCACTAAGGTAGCTCACTTCTTTGCTGTCAAAGAAACAATCTCAGCTAGCCAGTTAGCAGAGCTCTACACAACAAAGATTGTTCCTCTTCATGGTGTTCCATTGGAAATAAGCTCAGACCGTGGAAGTATATTCACTTCGCATTTCTGGAAGAGTTTTCAAGAAGCATTGGGCACCAAACTTCTGTTCAGCACAGCTTATCACCCTCAGTCTCAAGGGCAAGTCGAAAGAGTCAATCAGATTCTCGAGGATATGCTCAGAGCATGTGGTCTATCCTTTGGCATGAAATGGGAGGAATGCCTTCCATATGCTGAATTCTCCTACAACAACAGCTTCCAGGCAAGCCTAGGCATGGCACCGTTTGAAGCACTCTATGGCCGCAGATGCAGAAGTCCAATCAATTGGTCTGGAGCTGGTGAACATTCACTCTTAGGCCCTGACGTTGTTAAGGAAGCCGAAGAGAAAGTTCGCATCATTCGTGACAATCTCAAGATTGCTCAGTCTCGTCACAAAAGCTACTATGACAGCAAGCACTGGGATATGATCTATGCACCTGGTAACAAAGCATATCTCCGTGTAACTCCCCTCAGAGGCACTCATCGTTTTGGTGTTAAAGGAAAGCTGGCACCAAGATACATTGGTCCTTTCAACATCCTCTCAAGGCGTGCAGAGAATGCCTATCGTCTTGAACTTCCAGAAAAACTATCCAAGGTGCACGATGTGTTTCACGTGTCACAGCTCAAGAGGTGTTTCAAAGATCCAGATCGTGCAGTTGATCATGATTCCATTGAATTGCAAGAAGATCTCTCTTATGAGGAGCACACTGTTCGTATTCTCGATGAGACCGAGCGTAAGACTCGCAACAAGAGCACCAAGTTCTTGAAAGTGCAGTGGTCGCATCATTCCGATAAAGAGGCAACGTGGGAGACCGAAGAGGATCTTCGCAAGAAGTATCCGGACCTTTTCTCTTCTCAGTAGGAATCTCGGGGCGCGATTCCTTCAAGGGGGGGCGTTTTGTAACATCCCAAGTATGAAAATCTCCCCCCCTAGATGTTTGTTTCTTGTTTTATTTTTGTTTTGCATCATGTCATCATATTCATTTGATTTTTGTTTGCATTGTGTTGCATTTGATCTCATTGTTTCCATCTGTTTTCTATTTGAATTCCAAAACAAAATTCAATTATTTGTCATACTTGTTATGTTACAATGTGTCAAATAAAAACTATCAAACAAACAATAATTTGTTCTACAAAAATTGGAATATAAAACTTAAATTGGCTTAGCTTTCAATTATGTCTTTTGATACCAAATTGCTCAACTCATTTAATTTCCAAAACAATAACATCAATTAAATTTATTTTGGAAAACAATGTTTGTTTTAAGGTGTTGTTACAAAAACAAAATAATACAAAATTATTCCAAAATTGTCTAACCCTAAAACCATTTGTTTCTCTCCCTTTTGCCAAATCTGAAAAAAATAATAAAATAAAAGGAAGAATAAAGAGAAAAGAGAGGGGGGCAAAGGGGCATTCAGCCCAATTGGGCTAGCCCAACTCCCACTAGCCCATACCCCCCCACGTCTTTGTCTCCTACCTCCTGTACGGAGACCATCCATGGCATCCACGTTAGCAGTTCAGAGGAGGCAACGGCCATCCGAGCTCGACCCCCTCCTTAACCCTAGCCCTAGGGCTCCCCCGTGACCTAATCTATTTCTCCCTCCTCTCTCCCTCGAGCGCCGCTCTTTCTCTCACCCTGCTCCTCCTTTTCTCTGTGACTCGAACACCACTCCGAGGTCCTCCACCAACGCCTCCTTCTCCGGCTCGCCGCCGGCGCCACGGCGCCCGCCCGGCCGCGCTAGGGCCGGGAACGGAAACGCCGCGCGCCCCTCTCCTTCACCGTGGCCTCGGCTTCCCCCGAGGACCACCGGAACTCCGGCGCCATCCCCAACTCGCCGCCATCGCCACCACTGCTCGGGCCACCGCCCCTCTGCTCGACCGCGAGGTGAGCCGCCCCTCACCCCTCTCCCTTCCATCTCTGCTCGCACACGGCCCACACGCGGCAGCCCGCAGCACCGGCCGCATCCGCGCCGCCGCGCGCCACCGCGGCAGCTCACCGCGAGCAGCAGAGATCGCCGGCGCTGTGCCTCAGATCCCCTCCCTGTACGTTGTCTGGTTACTGAACCTGCACGCCAAGAAGGAAAAATTCAGTTAAAAGGCTTACCTCACGAAATAACACCTTAACCTCCCACCAGCGCCTGTACCTGACAAGCATTCGATCCCAGCGCAGTTGGCAGAGCCCTTGCGCTCGCTCGCCCAGATCGCAGGTTCGATTCCTGCGGGAGGCAAAAATTGCCTCCCCTTTTTTCCCTAGCGCGCGACCCGCGCGGGGCCCACATGTCATGGACCCTGCAGGCCACATCACCCGCAGCACTGCCACCTAGGTGCCACGCAGGCCCTGGCCCACTGTCAGCGGTTGGGGCTGGTCGCTGCACGGTGCAATTGTTTTTTTCGGCCCTTTTCTTTAATTTAAATCCAGTTTTTATTAGGGTTTAGTCCCTAAACTTCAAACCCAAATAACTTTTAAATCCCAACTCCAACTAAAATAAATAAAATATGTACACCGCACCAAATTAAATTCTCTATCTATCTATAGAATTTGTTTTCTGTTTTGAGTTTTCAAAATGCAATTCAAATTTGAATTCAAATAATTCACTTGCAATTTGCTATAATCCATAACTAATTCATTATTAATCCAAATCATGCAAATAAAATATGTTTTCCAAACCATTTTGAACCACCAATTCAAATATAAATTTTGTTTCATGATTTGAATAATTTAAATTGCCTAAATAATTTAATACTTGTTTAATTCATTTAAATTTGATAAAATCATAACTTGCTCAAAATAAAATAATTTTGAACATGCAAAATATGTTTTCAAACCATCAAAGTGTGAACTTTTCAAATGTGAGTTTGAAATTATGTTTTGAACAAATAAAACTTCAATTAAATTCAAACTTGTTTTAAATCCATCTAAAACTTGTTTAATATTGTTTAAGTCATAATAAATTCATCCTAATTCCTTTTTCAATATTTGAAACATGTAATCCAACTAAAATTTGGTGTTCTTTTCAAATATAAACTTTGTTATTTGTTTTGCACAATTTAAATTGGTGAAAACAACAACTATTTTGTGTAATCCCTTTAAGGAACCAAAAATCCCCTAAATTAGTAAATAAATTTCTAAATTGGTAAACCCTATTTTAAATTGGTTCTATTGTTGTTATTTTGTTGTTTTCCTCATCCATGCATCATACTAATTCACCTTCATCTGTTTATTAGTTGGAAAACAAATAATCTAACCCAAAATTCATGGGCTTTTCATATGCAACTCAAAATTGCATATGTGTCCATTTAATTTGTGTTACCATGTCAACTAGTTTATTTTGATGCAACTATTAACATGACATGCATCATCCCCATGATTGTGCACTATGCCATGATATTGATTGTCTACCCTTTCTGCATTGTCTGTTTGCTTCTTCTCGGTTAGACGACGACGTTGAGACCGACGATCCTTACGACACCCCTTCTGAGGATCTAGCTCAGTACCAGGCTACTGGGTTTGCAGGAAAGTTATCACTCACATGAACCACTGTGTTCCTTTCAACATTGGTTACCGATACTTTCCGTTGTTCTGTTCTGCTAGCCTTAGTAGTAGTTGTTTCTGTTACGAACCTATCACATGAATCCCTTAACCTTGATATTGCCTCACCTCCACTCCTATCACCCCTTTGGTTGAGCCAGTGTCTTACTAGCATGCTTAGGTTGCTTTGCTCGAGTCTGTTACCCGTTACCTTCTGTTATTATTTCTATTATGTTTTGGGGGCTCGATGTTAATAAATCAACCTGTTGTTAATAATATGCTGATAAGACACCGGCAGGAGGCCCGACGTGGTTTTGAGGCCTGCTAGTGTCGACCCTAATAGGAAAAGGGTCTTGTCTACTGATCCATGATGAGCGTGCTCACCACATCCGGGTGGTAGTATGGAACCCCCCTCGACTTTGACCTGATCCGCAGTTTGTCCGAAGAGCCACACTTAGTTCGGGAGTTCCATTTGCGCATAAGCATGAATGGGTCGCTCCCATGGTTACTGTTGATGATGATGCATATAGGGCGAGGCCTGTGGTGCCGGGGGGTGTGGTTTTCACCCCTGCGCTTAGGTTAGGTCGGACTGGCCGGGACCTTATAGATCCGTGGCTCCTAGGACAGGTTGTAGAGATGGTTCGAGTCGTGTCGAGTCCACCTGAGTTTTAGTTGGTGGCTCGAGTGTGTACGGGTACTGGAGCACACCCTGCAGGGATAAATCTTCTCGAGAAGCCGTGTTGTCCGCGGTTATGTGACGACTTGGTGAAAGTACTGGCTAACAAGTACTCAGAACAACTTACACCTAACTAATGTTAACTTGACTAGTAATAGACTTATTGACACAACAACTTGATCCATTATTCATTAATCCAACTGTGTGAGTTATCCTCGGATTGCTTCTTTGGATAAGGGGCGAGATCCAGGAGGGGTTTGTTTGATGGTCAACAACAGTTGGATACGTTACGCTATCTTATCTCCTTTCTGTTAGCTGGAAGTGGTAGTGTTTCTGTAGTTGGTTAGCGCAGCCAGTTGCAGCATCTTTTATAACCCCTTTCTTCCGTTGAACCCAAGGCATCTGTGCTTGGTGTTGACGGGTTACACTTTGGTGAACTGTGAGTCTTGCTTGCCAGTACGTTGTTGTACTGACCCCTTTGGGGCTGTGGTTTACGTAGACGACGATTCCGAGGATCTCCATGGTGGCTACTACGTGGAGTACGACGAGGCTGCCGACGAGTAGATAGCGGACCCGGGCAGGATCCGAGACTTCGTGGATGGGCTCCGTCTTCCTTTTCATTGCCGGCTTCTTAAGCCTTTTTGGATTTGTCTGTACTCAGACCCTTTGTTTGCTTCCGCTGATGTAATGATGCTATGTTGGGACATGTGTCCTCTGGATGATTGTATTTGTTATTCTCTGCCTTAGTGAAGGCCATTTGCAATCTTATTTCAATCTTTTGTGTCTTAGAGATATGTTGTGGTATCATTCTGTTTAACGCTGTTGACGTACCATGTGTGATTGGTATGAAGTACGTCGACAGTAGTACCTTTGATCTCTAGTGGATAGTTTACATCGACGATGGAATAGCAGAGCTTGTGTTGTCGCACATAAGTGCTGGCCTACTCGGAAGCGAGGATGTGGGAGCAGATATGCCCCATAATCCAAGCATCTGCTATCCAGTTCGGCCCGATGAGTATCCCCTAGAAACCAGGGTGCGACACGGAGGGCAAGGGTAAGGGTGTGGATTCTACTCAAGAATCCGAGTAAACAAATGCTACCACGATACCTTGGTCGTTTTGCTGCTCTTGTTCGAAACAGATATTCTTTTGTTGGTGCATCTATGCACCTGTCGCACCCGGACTTCTAAAGGATACTCGTCGTTCCGTTGAACAGTAGTAGATTGGATTACGGAGCTTACCGGCACCCGCGTCCTCTTACGAGTAGGCCAACACACGTATGTGTGACAACCAACCCCTATCTGTTCAGCGTCGACGTAAACTATCCCATAGAAATCAGGATACTTCCATTGACGTACTTCAAAACATACACACATGGTACGTCAACGGCGTTTGAACAAGTGACATCACAACAGATCTCTACGACACAAAAGATTGAAATAAGGTGCAAATAGCTCTCATTAGAGCAGAGATAGCAAATACAATCATCCAGAGGACACATGTCCCAACAATACATCATTACATCACAGCGGAAGCATTCAACATGTCTGAGTACAGACAAGAACCAAATGGGCCTAAGAGGCCGGAAACGAAAAGACGGATCCCATCCACGAAGTCTCGGATCCTGCCCGGGTCCGCTATCTACTCGTCAGCAGTCTCGTCATACTCCACGTAGTTGCCACCATGTAGATCTTCGGAAACGTAGGTCTGCGGAAACCACAGCCCCAAAGGGGTCAGTACATAAACGTACTGGCAAGCAAGACTCACAGTTCACCAAAGTGTAACCCGTCAACACCCAGCACAGATGCTTTGGGTTCAACGGAAGGAAGGGGATATAAAAGATGCTGCAACTGGCTGCTCTAAACAACTACAGAGTTTCTACCACTCCCGGCTACCAGAAAGGAGATAAGATCGTGTATCGTAACCAACTGAAAGATAACTTCAAGCAAACCCATCCTGGATCTCGCCCCTTATCCAAAGAAGCAATCCGAGGATAACTCACACCGTTGAAATAATGATGGTTCAGATTATTGTGTCAATAAGCCTATTACTAGTCAAGTTGTTAGTCATTGGGTGTAACATGTTTGATCATTATGTTTAAGTTGTCCTGAGTACTTGTTAGCCAGTACTTTCACCAAGTAATCCATAACCGCGGAAAACACGGCTTCTCGAGAAGACTATCCCAGCAGGGTTGCACCAATTTGGCCGTACACGCATGAATAACCCGCCAGATGGAAAGGCCCTTCCACCAAGCGGGGCACTCAACACAACTCAACTCTTCTTCGCATCAAGCCCAAAGAACCTTGGGCGCACGGCTAATCGAGCCCAGAAGAAAATGGACCCTCATAGCACTCTAAGAACGTGTCCCCCTATATGCCGACTATGAAAGTTCCACCCTGGCCTGGGCTCGCAAAAACATGCATGCGGCAAATGGAAAACACGAACTAAATGAGGCGATTTGGACGAGATGCGAATCGAATCAAATTGAGGGGGGCGCCCATACTCGCTTCCCACATGCGGTTAGTGCGCTCATCATGGATCAGTAGACAAGACCCTTTTCCTATTAGGGTCGACACTAGCAGGCCTCAAAACCACAAAGGGCCTCCTGCCGGTGCCTTATCATCAAATTATTAATTAACAATAACATTAGCATGATCGATTGATTGATTAAACATTGAGCCCCCAGAACATAAAAGTAATCTAGTAACGGAAAGTAACGGGTAACAGACTCGAGCAAAACAACCTAAGCATGCTAGTAAGACACGGGCAACAAGCAATGGTTATAGGTATGGAGGTGAGGCAATATCAGGGTTCAGGGTATCATGTGATGGGTTCGTAACAGAAACAACTAATCATAGGGCTAGCAGAATAGACAACGGAAAGTATCGGTATCCAATGTTGAAAGGAACACGATGGTTCATGTGAGTGATAACTTGCCTGCAAACCCAGTAGCCTGGTACTGAGCTAACTCCTTAGAAGGGGTGCCGTAAGTATCGTCGGTCTCAACGTCGTCGTTTATCCGAGAAGAAGCAAACAAACAAGGCAGAAAAATAAACAATCAATAACATGGCATAGTGCACAAACATGGGATGATGCATGACCATTTAATTGATGCATCCAAAAATAAACTAGTTGACAAGATAGAAACAGGATTAAATGGACCCACATGCAATTTGAGTTGCACCTGAAAAGCCCATGAATTATGGTGGAATTAATTGTTTTACAACTAATCAAATTGTGTAAGTGAATTAGCATGATGCATGGATGAGGAAAACAACAAAATAAAAACACTAGAAGCAAATGGAAATAAGGTTTAGCAAGTTTGGAAATTCATTCATTAAGTTAGGAAATTTTGGTTACTTAAAGGTGTCACACAAGCATTTGTTGTTTTCATCATGTTAAATTGTTCAAAACAGATAACAAAGTTTATATTTGAAAAGAAAACAAGATTTTAGTTGGATTACATGTTTCACTTGTTGCAAAAGGATTTCAAATGAATTATTTATGAATTAAACAAGTTTAAGCAAGAATTAAATGAATTTAATTCAAACATGAACTTATTTGAATTTTTATTTGTTCAAAGCATTGAGTGAAGTTCATATTTGAAAAGGTTATGCTTTTATGGTTTGAAACCATATTTTATAGTTTCAAAAGAATTTAATTTGAGCAAGTTATGAATTTAGCAATATTAAATGATTTAAACAAGGTTTAAATCATTTAACCAATTTTAATTATTCAAAACATGAAAAAAAAATTATATTTGGAAAGGTGGTTTAATTTTGCATGGAAAACATATTTCATTTGTTGAAATTGGATTTAAAATGAGCAAGTTATTATTTTGGCAATTTTAAATGCAATAAACAAGAAACAGTTGTTTTCAGCAATTTAAATTATTCAAAACAGCAAACAAAATTTATATTTGTAAAGTACATGAAAAGTTGATTGGAAAACATATTTAGTTTGTGGAATTTGGAATTTTTATGCTCAAGTTATGAATTTTGCAAGTTTAAGTGAATTTGACAAGTCTTCAAATATTGCACCAATTTAAAATATTCAAAACAGTAAACAAATTTTATATTTGGATATAACATTTAATTTGGGACAGAAACCATATTTAAAAAGTTAAAATTGGAGTTGGGATGAATTTTTTATGCATTTTACAAATTTGGGGTGCAATCTGCCATTTTTTAGTCACTAGGGGCTTAGGAAAAAAATTAACAGGGACTTAAAAAGAATGTACAGGGACTTATTGGTGATTTGCAGTTGTTCTGGATCTGAGTAAATAAAACAAAAAAAGGTTGTTTTAATATGCAGGGGGTGGGATTCGATCCCCCCACCTCCTGGGCGCTCAAGGATCAGGTAACCAGATGGGCTAGCTGCTGCTGTGCGACAGAGAAGGGGGCTCGGGGGGCTTATCCTTCTGCAGGCGGGTGTAACTGAACTAAAACGGAACAAAAGAGCAGAAAAGAGTGGGGGTGCGGGACTTGAACCCGAGAGTTGTGGGTTCGCTACGCGCTCTCCCTACCAGCAGGCTGCTGCGCTGGTTTTTGAAACTATACGGGTGGATTGGTTTTTTGAGTATAACACATCGCTGTAACCTGAACTGCAAGCGAACGCACTGCAGTGGTTAATCTCTAACGTAGAACACGCACGAACCAGGCAGCCATGGCACAACTGGCCAGAAGAAATTGAGGCGCATACAACAGGGAATCGAGAGGGGAGGTAGCAGAATGGAACGGGGGAGTTACCCTCTTCACAGGGGTGCCCTCTGCGCGGCCGGAGGGAGGCGGAGTCGTCGGCGGCGTGCTCCGGCGAGTGGCGGTCGGGGCAGAAGAAACGGAGGCGATCTCCTCCTCTCGATGGCGGCGGTGGTGGGAGAGAGGAGGGAGATGGGGGCGGCTAGGGTTAGGCAGCGAGGGGGGAAACCCTAGGGGGTTAAAAAGGGAGGAGGGGAGGGAGCAGTGGGGCACGCACACGTTGCTGTCACCATTGCCAACGTCAGCGAGCGTACGGAGGTTGGGGAAAGGGTATCGGGCTGAGTTATCTTGGTGGGCTGGGCCTCTCTCCCCTTTCTGCTGCTTGCTTTTATTCTTTTTGCTTCATTTTTTTTTTTTGCTGAAAATAGAATAGGAAGAAAAGATGGTTTTCTAGGGCTAGGAAAAATTTGTAAAATTTATGGTTAGGCTGGTTTTCACCATTGCAACTGAAAGCTAATTTTTATTTTCCAAAATTTCACATTTTTAAATACTGTTTGTATTTAATTCAAGATTGAATTAAATTGCTTATTAGGTGATTATAATGAAAACAAACTTTCAATGGGGTGAACCCTATTTTAGTTTAGAACAAAGGGTTAAATTGTTGTGGGCAATTTCATAATTCCAATTGAGTGCTGTTTGAGATTTGTATTTGAATTTTTTGAATATGATTTGGATATAATTGATTGATTAAAACCATTAATTTAATAGTTGAAACATTATGGGATTATTTGGAAACAAATTATTGGTTTGTTTTGCAATTTTCATAACTTTCAACATGGATGTTGTTTGGAAGAAAAACATAGTTGAATTTGAGAAGGGTTTGATATTAAATGAATTTTTGATAGAAACAAAACAACAGTTTTTGAAATCACACTTTAATGGAAACAATTGATTGATTTGATTTGAAACATTCATTTGGAAATTGTAACATCACAAGGATGAAACAAAAGGTTTGAATTTTGGTTTGAGATTCAAATAGAAAACAAAGGAAAACAAAGGAAAACAGTTGGAAAACAAATGAAAACAGAGGAAAACAAATGGAAAACAAACAAAACAATTGCAATCAACATGATGCCATGATGCAAAACATAAAATAACAGAGAGCAAACATTCTAATGGCTATTTTTTCATCCTTGGGATGTTACAGCACCTTTGATACTAGTACCAAGATTTGTAACATACTTTAATTCCTTGATATACCTCGTGCCTCTTCTGGCCTCTGGATGAACTTTACATTTATCTGGTCTTTTAAGCTTATTCTCGATATCCGGCTTTCCTTATGGTTCCTTTTGTGAGACTCGGTTTTCGAGCATCTTGGGTTCTGACAGGGGGACTTTTCTCTAAGTCCCCAAGTCCCCAAGACTCGGATGTTAGGGTTTGTTGGGCTTAGTAACAACTTGTTTCTGTTTCAAAATCCTCGGTCCCCAAGGCCCGAAATCCGAGTCTGGGATGTGCGGTCTTTTCCAGAGAACAAATTGTTTTTACTAAGCCCAAGCCCTAGAGCCGTTTCACGTGAGTATTGAAGTTATGCTTGATAAACGTTGAGTTTCCAGCTTTTAGCCTTATACTCTGCATAACTTGTGGTTTAGATGACCCTTTTGACAATCTTGTACTATAAGCCGGCTTTCGCGTGGATATCATGTTGTTACATCTGTACGAAAACAGGGTCAGGAAAGTCCCATTGGGCTTCATGGCTGATTGTAATCGTAAGCGAGCAAATCATGCCACTTTAGTGCGAGTCACATCGAGCTTAAGTAAGAAAAGTCAAGAAAATTTGGCTCCTTTGTCCGGTTATAAGATTGCAGCCGTACTCGTTTGCGAGTAATCGGCCCTTATAACTCATAGGCATCAAGGCCGGGTCATTGAGTTTGTAACTGTGCTATTCAAGCAATCAGCCCTCAAGACCTATATATATGCAACATACTTGATGATACTGATGTACTGATAGCAATAAATAATGCTTACCTGTAATCGAAGTAAAGATCATAAAATAAGGCTTGATAACCATCTCTTTATTGATATGAGAAAGTTTTGGGTCAGCAGGCCGCCTCATTAAAAACCTTCCAGTCCCCTTAGGTACCCTGGATAGTAAAAGAGTGCGTCTGAAACCTGCTGCCCGTTACATTGTTTAGTTCTCCTTGGGAATCTGTCCGGAACTGTCATAATCAATACACATTCTCCACTTGTTGATCTTTTTTACTATGAGTACCGGGCTTGCCAGCCAATCCGGATAAGGCGTTTCCATGCCGCGGCTGGTTGTGAATGGCTGCGCAATTTCTTCTCTTGTGGTGGATTGTTTGAGGGAATCACCCTGTACGAAAGCCACCATCTTGGTATCTCGTGCTGCCTTGAGTTTTGCCCTTTCGCCTTCAGTACTCGACTTTTTCAGGGCTGTTCTGTCATCCGAGTCTGTTTGAGCCCGGTAATATTTGAGTTCCTCTTTTCTACAAGCTTGTTCAGCCATTGCTGCATCTCCTTCCTCGCACTCAGCCGCTATGTCCCGGCTTCCAAGTATGGTGATGGTCTGTTTAGGACCCGGGATTTTTAGCTGTAGATACACGTAACACGGCCTAGCCATGAATTTAGCATAAGCCGGCCTTCCGAATAGCGCGTGATAAGGACTGCGCAATTTGACCACCTCAAAAGTGAGCCACTCAACTCGATAGTTATCCTTTGATTCCCCAAAAGCTACCTCCAATGCGATTTTTCCCTCGAGGCACGCTGAATGACCTGGCACTATCCCATGAAAAATTGTTGAACTTTTTTGTAGCTGAGACTCCTTGAGACCCATGCGTAGGAAGGTTTCCCAATACAGTATATTGATGCTACTTCCACCGTCCATCAAAACCTTTTTCAGCTCATACCCATTGACCTGCGATGCGACTACTAATGCTAAGACTCTCGGGTGTTCTATTCTTTCCGGGTGATCCCTTCTGCTCCATGTTACGTCCTGTTCTGACCATCTCAGGTATCTCGGGACAGCCGAGGACACCGAGTTTACCGCCTGTTTTAATATCTTCTTGTCCTTGTTGGAACTTCCTGTAGTATGCACGTGATACTGACCCAATTGCTTGGGGTTGGCCTGGAAACCTCCTGCTCCCCCTTGGTTATTACCTTGATTTCCAGCTGCCGGGTTACCGGCTGGGGGTGGGCCGTTGCCCGAGTTTCCACCTGGACCCGGTCCTCCTCCCCGACCTACACCTCTCATGGCTCTGTTCACTTCCTCATTCTTCCATCTTTGTAGGTCGGCGCACTGCTCCAACGAGTGGTTAGCTGGCCTACCGTTCCTGCTGTGCTTCGGGCATGCCATTCGGAATATGTCCCAATTATTACTCGGCCTTGGTGGCCCTTGATAGTTTCCTCCGTTGTGATTCCCAGTATTGAAATTTCCTTCTGCCCTGGGTCTGGAAGATCCGGCTTCAGTGTTGGCGACAAACTCAGAGCCTCCTTCAAACGGGCGCTTGTTCTGGCTGTTGTTACCCGGCGTTCATCCATTGCCGGTTCTTCCGTTATTACTTGTGTTTGCTTTTGCTTTTTTATCGTCAGTTTCCTCTTCCGTAGTGTCCGTTGCGGCATGTTTGTTGCATGCATCCATCAGTTCTCCCATTGTAACCTCCGAAGCATTCCGACTAGATTTCATGCGAGTTAACTTTTGTACTAAAGGTGTGTACTTGCAGGTCTTTGCCATAGCTTGCAGCGCATCCTTGGGCTGAATATCTGTAGATGAATGAAGTATTTCCATAACCTGGCGCACCCAGCTGCGCGCCGATTCTCCCTTCTTCTGAACACATCGCTCTAGGTCATCAATAGTGAATAACTTTCTGCACGTCCCGTGAAAGTGCTTGATAAACGCAGTTTTCAATTCTTCCCATGAATTGATAGATCCTTCCGGTAGATTGGTGAACCATAACTTTGCTGCTCCCTCTGACATCATTAGATACATGAATTTGGCTTGAAGATTCTCGGACGCATTGCGAATCGACATGGCCATCTCATAACTGCTCAACCATGTTTCCGGATCCATAGTCGGCTCGTAATTCACTACTTTACCCGGTTCTTTGAACTTTCCCGGGTAAGGCTCAGCCCTGATGCTATCTGAAAGACACTTAGGTCCTGCAAGAATGGTCGAAGCTAGTCTTACTCGGGAAACGTGTGATCCTGCAGGGGGTACAGCTGGACGCGGTACTGCTGGTATCCCATGTACCGCAGACCCGGCCACGGCTCTCCTGGCTCTGGAACTGTCCACGATGGCCTGTGCTGCTGATGCTGCTGGTACTGCCTGAATGTGTGGAGGAGGCGGCATTTGCTGCTGCTCTTCCCTCCGCTGTGCCGAACTTGTTTGCATGTTGCCAGCGTTACCTTGTTGTTGGCTGACATATGGTATCCCATGCATTCCACTTCTGTGATCCGGGTAATTAACCTGTTGCGCCACCGCGGTGCGCAGCATATCTATCGCCCGCCGGGTCTCCTCTGCGTGGGGTGACTCTCTCACGGGGATTTGATTTAGTGCAAGCGTTGCCGCGTACACGTTGTCCATGGGATTGTTGTAATGACCCGCTGGTGTGTGAAAACGTGATGGTGGTGGTGGTGGTGGCGGTGGTACAGTATTGCCGGTAGTAACTCCAGTCTGTGGTGCGGGTAACCCGGCTGCGTGTCTACCGGTTGTACTCCTCCGGTTGTCGGCTGAGGGGTGGTTCCTTGATTTGCCGCTGGAATCGGCTGATCCTAAGGCGTGATAAATAGTGCGGCCGGGTTTATGACTCCTCCCAATGCTGGCAATCTGGTTTGGTGCCTTTGATGTATTCTAGTCGTTTCCTCTCGGAGCCGGGTTTCCAGTGCATCCAGCTCGCGTTGTCGTGTGGCCATCCCTTGTCTTTCTGCTTCTACTTGCCTCCTCTGCTGCTCCAATGCACGACGGGCTACGTCCAAATCCCTAACACGTTCCGCCGCGTTCTCTGGAGTGATAACTGTGGCAAGAACTGTCGGATCTAGGATCAGATTGTTGTCGAACAAGGCCGGATGTTGTGGATTGGAAGGACCCGCTCCTGGTGTCCGGTTTGCTAGGAATCCAAACGTGTTCGCGTGTAACTCGTTTTCTGGCACTTGACTGGTAACCGATGCCGACTCTCCGTCAACCTGGGCCAAAACCGTGTTCCCGTTAGCCGACCCTTGCTGCCGGGTTAATGCTTGTGTTGTCCCGGCTGCGGCCGCGGTTACGCTCTCTTGGTTGAGATTGGTCGCGGGAGCCGTGTAAACCGCAACCCGACGCACAATGCTTGGCGCGGATCCATACTGTTCCTCTTCGCTGCTATGTTCCTCGTACCGGTTCTCCAGTAGATGCAGGATAGATTCGGTATCATCTTCTTTCTCGTCCCGGCCACGCGGGGTCCATGCCGGCTCCTCCGGCTGTTCCCACTTCGTGGTGAGCTCTTCTGTCGGGTTTGTTCTCCCAACTGATTCTTCTCCATCTGATTGGATATAGCTGGTCTTCCCAGACACAGAATCAAACCCAAAGTCGTCAGGGATCGAACCAGAAGTACGTACCATACCGATGAAGACGCTGATCTGGCCGATTGTCATGATAGACCCGGATTCGAGGTGATCCGACTCTGGTCCCCAGCCGAAATCGTCCACCATCTTCTCTCCTTCGTGGTTGATGTAGATCTCGCCGATGACTAGTTTCTCCATATTCTTCCGAGCTTCTCCCATGATGTAAACGCATTTGGCCGCAGGCCCCACGGTGGGCGCCAACTGTCGTGGGATAATCACGGCAGACGTTACCGGGGTAACTGATCTTGGGGCAAGACGACACAGGCGTTTGGGAGAGGGTTTAGCTCAGAGGAAAACATGATGGAACTCGATCTGGTAGCCGGCGATCAAGTCGTCGAGTCTCCGATCTCAAGATATTAACTCAACTCTCGTGTTACACTGGATGCTCGATACCAAGCGATATTGCTAGGGCTCTTAGATCTCAATTAACCTGACTTAGGGGCCGGTTTATAAAGCACCCGACCCCCTGGCTTGCCCTCCAAGGCGCACCCTGAATCCTACCCGGACACTATGTACGAAACCCTAACTTTCCTTATCGTAACCCACAATCCGGGTTACGGGGCCTACAATCTTGGGCCTTCTAGAAGTTCTTTTATCCTTAGCCGGGTCTTGCGCAGCGTCCTTTGGGCCGAATTACACCTTGGAATTGGGCTACCGGGTTATCATCCCTCCATCAAGATGCGAATCGAATCAAGTTGAGGGGGGCGCCCATACTCGCTTCCCACATGCGGTTAGTGCGCTCATCATGGATCAGTAGACAAGACCCTTTTCCTATTTAGGGTCGACACTAGCAGGCCTCAAAACCACGCCGGGCCTCCTGCCGGTGCCTTATCATCAAATTATTATTACCCAAAACATTAACATGTTGTTGATTGAATTGAAACCCAACTATCAAACTAGACAGGTGATAAGACGGACAACAAGACTTGAGCGCAAACAACACTAAGCATGCAACTACGACACGAGGGCCAACAAGGTAAACAAACAACAATTGATAGGAAGTGGAAGGAAGGCTATATCATGGCTGCAAGGTAAAAAGTATGATAGGATCGAGACACAAGCATCGAATCAACAGGCTAGAATAAGAACAACGGAAAGAATCGGTAACAAGTGATGAAAGGCAGCCATTTGGCAGCAAGTGAGTATACTTGCCTGGAATCCAGCAAGTAGAGGTACATCCGCAGAACTTGGCGTTGCTCACATCATCTCAACGTCCTATCCGGGAAGAAGCAACGAACCTCGAACAAACACCGGATGCAACAATTACTACTACGGTAAAAGATCCAGCATGATCAAGATATGGATGCATGACAATTTAATGGATGCATAGAAATAAACTAGTTGACATGATAACATGTTTAAATGGACCCATATGCAATTTGAGTTGCATATGAAAAGCCCATGAATTATGGTTGAAACAATTGTTTTACAACTAACCAAGAGGTGAAAGTGGTTTAGTATGATGCATGGATGAGGAAAATAACAACAATAGAACCAACTGGAAATCAGGTTTACCCATTTTGAAATTCACTTATTAAGTTTTGGAATTTTGGTTACTTAAAGGTGTCACACAAGCATTTGGTATTTTCATCAAGTTAAATTGTTCAAAACAGATAACAAAGTTCATATTTGATTAGAACACAAAATTTTAGGTGGATTACATGTTTCAATTATTGAAAAAGGAATTACAATGATTTAATTATGAATTAAACAAGATTAAACAAGTTTTAATTGAATTTAACTCAAGTTTGAATATTATTTGAATTTTATTTGTTCAAAACATAAATTCAAATTCATATTTGAAAAGTTTATGTTTTTCTCGTTCGAAAACATATTTTATAAGTTCAAAAATAATTTAATTTGAGCAAGTTAGGAATTTAGCAAATTTAAATGATTTAAACAAGGTTTAAATTATTCAAGCAATTTTAATTACTCAAATCATGAAACAAAATTTATATTTGAAAAGGTGGTTCAAAATGGCACGGAAAACATATTTTATTTGTTGGAAAAAAATTTCAAATGATTTAGTTAAGTATATTACCAATTTTAAATGCATTAATTAAGAGATGAAACAATTGTTCAATTTAAATGTTGCAAAACCAGAAAACAAAGTTGATATTCAAGTGTGGCATGTGATTTTGGATGAAATTCATGTTTTGAGTATTTAATTTGGAGCAACCATTTGAAAGTTATTAATTATGTCATTTAATTAACCAATTTAAGGATTATTAAATAACCTTAATTTTAATTGCCCAAATTGCAAAACAAGGTTGATAAACAGAAAGTACATTGAATTTGGACTGAAAAACATATTTTACATTTTCAATTTGGAGTTTATTTGCAATTTCTATAGCTGTTTGAAGTTACAGGGATCATAGTGCAAAAACCAGGGACTGAAATGGAAAAGAAACTAGCAGAGAAAATCCCTGAGATTAATTTCTACTCAGCGTGCCAGCCAGCGAGACACTGACCAGCGGGCCCAACGCCACGCTGGCGCCAAATGGGCTCGGGTGCAGATGAGGTGGCGCAGGGGGTCGCTGACCAGTGGGCCTGGCTGCGCGCGAATAAATCGCAAAAAGGGGGGGGGGCAGTGCGCCCGCGGGGGTTCGAACCCGCGGCTCAGCTAGCGCGCAGAGGGAGCAGTACCACTGCGCTGTTTCTGCTCGTGTGTTGGTACGGGCTACTGTCTGAAGAAAAGGCAACGCACGACGTTAACTGAATTTTCGAACAGATTGCTTCTCTGAACCTGACGGAACGGCAGAGGTCGCCGGCAGTGGAGGGATCGTTGTGCTGCTCGCGTGTGGAGGCGGTGGTGTGTGGTCGTGCGAGGTGCTGTGCGTGGATGTGTTGCACGGTGACGGCTACTTGTGTGGGTGCACTCGCTGTATCTGCGAATCGGAAACGAGCTCAAGCTGCAGCGACGCGCAGCCATGGCGGAATCACGCCGGAGCGGACAAGGGGAAAAGTACGGCGAACGACAAGAAGGGGGATGGCACAGAAGGATGAAAGAGCTCACCTCGGAACGCGCGGCGAGGTGTTCAAGCTTGGCGTCGTTGACAGCTACAGGGACACGGTGCAGGAGTACAGACGCCCGATCATGGCGGACAGAGGACACGGTCAGATAACGAAATGGGGATTCTGAGCCTCAAAGAGTTGGATTTTTCGTGGAATCGGGAGAGAGTCTCACCGGGGCGATGACTGGATGGCGGTTGGTGCTCGAGGTTGTCCGCGACGGAGGGAAATCGAGAATTTTCGGCGGCGCCCGTACGGAAACCGAGGAAGATGCAGACGACCTGGTGCTGCTCCGGCTGGTGGTTCGTGTTCGAGGAGGAAGAGGGAGGTGGGGTGGTTCTGCTCCACCTCCCATGTTGGCTCCCGGGCGGACAAGAAGTTGCGACGACGGTGGGCTGTTCCGGGGTTGCGGTGAGTTCAGAAAGACAGAGGGAAGCAAGGAGGAAGAAAGGGGTCGGACGCGGTATGGGAGGAGGCAGGGCTAGGGTTGCCCGTAGCGCGTAGGGGGGTGGAGCTATAAGGAGCTCGAGGAGGACATCGCGATGGCCGTCTATCCTCGCTGCTGTCGACGTGTACCTCTCCGATGAGAACCGTATAGGAAGAAGAAGGGGGGGAACGTGGGCTTAGGTGGTGGTGGGCTGGGAGAGTGGGATTGGGCTGTGGAGGTGGCCTGCCTCCCTCTTGTTTTTATATTTCTTTTGATCTTCTTCTTTTTTTGTAAAAGAAGAGAGGGAGAGAAAAAGGATAAATGTTAGGGTTATATTTTTAGGAAATATTTGTATTAGTTTTCAAAACAGAAATGTCAAGCAATGTTAGCATGGATTTCAAACCTTTGAAGTATTAGTTTGATTTTTTTAAATTGGTAGTTGAATTTCAAATAGGGTTTGGGGTTTTTTATTTTATATGAAATGTTTTATTAATTTGCAAACAACAAATCAAGGCAATTGTGAACATTAAGTCCAAAGATTTGAAATATTTATTTGAGTTTTTAAGTTGTTATTTGAATTTCCATAGTATTTCATAAAGATTGAATTTTAAACAATTTTATTCCACTAACTCAAACAATTATGAAAACATTTATTGAATTTTAATTGTTTGCAAGAATTTAATGTTTAAACCACAATTGGAAACATGCCCATTAAGAAGGAATTGATTTGAAATTTAATTTGCCATTAGGGTTTTTAACAAAAGGGAATTTTTTTATTTAGCAGGCAATTTAAATAGATTCAACTTCAAACTTTTTGAAAAACAATTGAGTGGTTTACTTTGCAACTTTCAATTGGAATTTTAGACATGTGTGAAAGTTTTAATTGTTTTTGAATTTTTCAGTTGTGGTGAAAACATGGTGCAATGCATATGATGCATGTGATGCAATGCAAAAAGAAAAACAACCAATTCTACTAAGGGGGAACACCCCAAGTGTTACAGACGACACCACTAACAAGGGATTGCGCCCTCGCAATCCACCTGCTAACCCGGGAGGGGAAAGAAGTTCAACTATCGATTCTTCATGCTTCCAGCTGATCTCCTCGACACCACTAACAAGGGATTCTTGCTCGGAGTGATGACGATGTTCTTCCACCAGGAATCTTCCGATGATCGAACCTATTAGGTTAAAGGCTCAGAAAACGTCCACCCACGTAGGATCCTAACACTTTGAAAGATAGACAAGGGGGGAGACTCCAAAACAA
This sequence comes from Alopecurus myosuroides, assembly GCA_028641055.1. NCBI lineage: Eukaryota > Viridiplantae > Streptophyta > Magnoliopsida > Poales > Poaceae > Alopecurus > Alopecurus myosuroides. The sequence goes on from CM054060.1 coordinate 139,273,919, forward strand.
ATAAGATGGGAGGGGAAATAGAATAGGGATAAGGAGAAAAACAAGAATCCTATTGAGATGTTTTCCAAAATAGTTTAGCAGAAATAGTTTTTGACATTCTAGAAACAACGACCGTTAGCTAGGTTATCCTACAGGCTTTGCGGACCCGTTGCTTCGATAACCATTCGTATCGAAACAATACCGGGAATCGGAACCAAAGCTCTGATACCATTTGTGACGCCCCGAGATCGGGCACTATGTAGATTTCAGCATTCCCGCCAAATCCGCATAATAACCGATTCCAGGTTGCCACTTGTGATAACATTACAACAGTTCACGAATAATCCACAACAACAGAAGAGATATATACAAGAGGACTCAAACGAGTCACGGATACAACTGATACAATACAAAGATCCAAATAACAGCGGAAGAAACAACATAGTGTCCGACTACGGACAAGATACGAATTGGACTAAGAGTCCTGAAGATAACCGATGGCGTCCAAATCCCTGCCCAGGCCAAGCCGGAGGGATTCCCAAGATAACGTCGTCAGACTTCAAACTTGTTGACTGCAATGTTGAATATGCAGCCACGAAAAAGATTCGTGGGCCAGTACGGTTAAGTACTGGCAAGTGGATAAACCATACTCACAAGATACCGGCGTAGCCAGTCATCACAAGATACAAATACTTTGGGTTCAACGGAAAGGAAAGGATTATTGCAAATAAGCGGCAACGGGCTGCACTAACCAACTACAGAGACTCACTACAACAGCCGGCTAAAAGAGGGGGATAAGATAGCGTATCGGAACCAACTACAACTACTCACCAAACAAACCCATCCAATGTTACCCCCTACTAAGGAAGCAACCCAAGGATACTCACACTGTTGGATTAAGGATGGATCAAGTTATTGTGTCATTAAGACTATTACTAGTCAAGTTATCATTAGTTAGGTGTAAGTTGTTCTGAGTACTTGTTAGCCAGTACTTTCACCAAGTAATCCATAACCGCGGAAAACACAGCTTCTCGAGAAGATTTAACCCTGCAGGGATGCACCAATTTGGCCGTACACGTAAGAATAACCCGCCAGACGGGGGATCAACCCACCAAGCGAGGTACTCAACACAACCCAACTCTTCTTCGCATCAAGCCCAAAGAACCACATGTTGTGCGTGCGCGGCTAATCGAGCCCCACGAAGAAAAGGGGACCCTCATAGCACTCTAAGACCACGCCGCCCTATATGCCGACTACAAAAGTTCCACCCTGGCGCCAAGGGTTCGCACCTGCACATGCATGCATCAAATGGAAAGCCCGAACTAAGGGTGGCGATTTGGACGAGATGCGAATCGAATCAAGTTGAGGGGGCGCCCATACTCGCTTCCCACATGCGGTTAGTGCGCTCATCATGGATCAGTAGACAAGACCCTTTTCCTATTTAGGGTCGACACTAGCAGGCCTCAAAACCACGCCGGGCCTCCTGCCGGTGCCTTATCATCAAATTATTATTACCCAAAACATTAACATGTTGTTGATTGAATTGAAACCCAACTATCAAACTAGACAGGTGATAAGACGGACAACAAGACTTGAGCGCAAACAACACTAAGCATGCAACTACGACACGAGGGCCAACAAGGTAAACAAACAACAGTTGATAGGAAGTGGAAGGAAGGCTATATCATGGCTGCAAGGTAAACAGTATGATAGGATCGAGAAACAAGCATCGAATCAACAGGCTAGAATAAGAACAACGGAAAGAATCGGTAACAAGTGATGAAAGGCAGCCATTTGGCAGCAAGTGAGTATACTTGCCTGGAATCCAGCAAGTAGAGGTACATCCGCAGAACTTGTCGTTGCTCACATCATCTCAACGTCCTATCCGGGAAGAAGCAACGAACCTCGAACAAACATCGGATGCAACAATTACTACTACGGTAAAAGATCCAGCATGATCAAGATATGGATGCATGACAATTTGACATGATAACATGTTTAAATGGACCCATATGCAATTTGAGTTGCATATGAAAAGCCCATGAATTATGGTTGAAACAATTGTTTTACAACTAACCAAGAGGTGAAAGTGGTTTAGTATGATGCATGGATGAGGAAAACAACAAAATAACAACAATAGAACCAATTGGAAATCAGGTTTACCCATTTTGAAATTCACTTATTAAGTTTTGGAATTTTGGTTACTTAAAGGTGTCACACAAGCATTTGGTATTTTCATCAAGTTAAATTGTTCAAAACAGATAACAAAGTTCATATTTGATTAGAACACAAAATTTTAGGTGGATTACATGTTTCAATTATTGAAAAAGGAATTACAATGATTTAATTATGAATTAAACAAGTTTTAATTGAATTTAATTCAAGTTTGAATATTATTTGAATTTTATTTGTTCAAAACATAAATTCAAATTCATATTTGAAAAGGTTATGTTTTTCTGGTTTGAAAACATATTTTATAAGTTCAGAAATAATTTAATTTGAGCAAGTTAGGAATTTAGCAAATTTAAATGATTTAAACAAGGTTTAAATTATTCAAGCAATTTTAATTACTCAAATCATGAAACAAAATTTATATTTGAAAAGGTGGTTCAAAATGGCATGGAAAACATATTTTATTTGTTGGAAAACAATTTCAAATGATTTAGTTAAGTATATTACCAATTTTAAATGCATTAATCAACAGATGAAACAATTGTTCAATTTAAATGTTGCAAAACCAGAAAACAAAGTTGATATTCAAGTGTGGCATGTGATTTTGGATGAAATTCATGTTTTGAGTATTTAATTTGGAGCAACCATTTGAAAGTTATTAATTATGCCATTTAATTTACCAATTTAAGGATTATTAAATAACCTTAATTTTAATTGCCCAAATTGCAAAACAAGGTTGATAAACAGAAAGTACATTGAATTTGGACTGAAAAACATATTTTACATTTTCAATTTGGAGTTTATTTGCAATTTCTATAGCTGTTTGAAGTTACAGGGATCATAGTGCAAAAACCAGGGACCGAATTGGAAAAGAAACTAGCAGAGAAAATCCCTGAGATTAATTTCTACTCAGCGTGCCAGCCAGCGAGACACTGACCAGCGGGCCCAACGCCACGTTGGCGCCAAATGGGCTCAGGTGCAGATGAGGTGGCGCACGGGGTCGCTGACCAGTGGGCCTAGCTGCGCGCGAAAAAATCGCAAAAAGGGGGGGCAGTGCGCCCGCGGGGGTTCGAACCCGCGGCTCAGCTAGCGCGCAGAGGGAGCAGTACCACTGCGCTGTTTCTGTTCGTGTGTTGGTACGGGCTACTGTCTGAAGAAAAGGCAACGCACGACGTTAACTGAATTTTCGAACAGATTGCTTCTCTGAACCTGACGGAACGGCAGAGGTCGCCGACAGTGGAGGGATCGTTGTGCTGCTCGCGTGTGGAGGCGGTGGTGTGTGGTCGTGCGAGGTGCTGTGCGTGGATGTGTTGCACGGCGACGGCTACTTGTGTGGGTGCACTCGCTGTATCTGCGAATCGGAAACGAGCTCAAGCTGTAGCGACGCGCAGCCATGGCGGAATCACGCCGGAGCGGACAAGGGGAAAAGTACGGCGAACGACAAGAAGGGGGATGGCACAGAAGGATGAAAGAGCTCACCTCGGAACGCGCGGCGAGGTGTTCAAGCTTGGCGTCGTTGACAGCTACGGGGACACGGTGCAGGAGTACAGACGCCCGATCATGGCGGACAGAGGACACGGTCAGATAACGAAATGGGGATTCTGAGCCTCAAAGAGTTGGATTTTTCGTGGAATCGGGAGAGAGTCTCACCGGGGCGATGACTGGATGGCGGTTGGTGCTCGAGGTTGTCCGCGACGGAGGGATATCGAGAATTTTCGGCGGCGCCCGTATGGAAACCGAGGAAGATGCAGACGACCTGGTGCTGCTCCGGCTGGTGGTTCGTGTTCGAGGAGGAAGAGGGAGGTGGGGTGGTTCTGCTCCACCTCCCAGGTTGGCTCTCGGGCGTACAAGAAGTTGCGACGATGGTGGGCTGTTCCGGGGTTGCGGTGAGTTCAGAAAGACAGAGGGAAGCAAGGAGGAAGAAAGGGATCGGCGGCGGTATGGGAGGAGGCAGGGCTAGGGTTGCCCGTAGCGCGTAGGGGGGTGGAGCTATAAGGAGCTCGAGGAGGACATCGCGATGGCCGTCTATCCTCGCTGCTGTCGACGTGTACCTCTCCGATGAGAGCCGTACAGGAAGAAGAAGGGGGGAATGTGGGCTTAGGTGGTGGTGGGCTGGGAGAGTGGGGTTGGGCTGTGGAGGTGGCCTGCCTCCCTCTTGTTTTTATATTTCTTTTGATCTTCTTTTTTTTTGTAAAAGAAGAGAGGGAGAGAAAAAGGATAAATGTTAGGGTTATATTTTTAGGAAATATTTTTATTAGTTTTCAAAACAGAAATGTCAAGCAATGTTAGCATGGATTTCAAACCTTTGAAGTATTAGTTTGATTTTTTTAAATTGGTAGTTGAATTTCAAATAGGGTTTGGGGTTTTTTTATTTTATATGAAATGTTTTATTAATTTGCAAACAGCAAATCAAGGCAATTGTGAACATTAAGTCCAAAGATTTGAAATATTTATTTGAGTTTTTAAGTTGTTATTTGAATTTCCATAGTATTTCATAAAGATTGAATTTTAAACAATTTTATTCCACTAACTCAAACAATTATGAAAACATTTATTGAATTTTAATTGTTTGCAAGAATTTAATGTTTAAAACACAATTGGAAACATGCCCATTAAGAAGGAATTGATTTGAAATTTAATTTGCCATTAGGGTTTTTAACAAAAGGGAAATTTTTTATTTAGCAGGCAATTTAAATAGATTCAACTTCAAACTTTTTGAAAAACAATTGAGTGGTTTACTTTGCAACTTTCAATTGGAATTTTAGACATGTGTGAAAGTTTTAATTGTTTTTGAATTTTTCAGTTGTGGTGAAAACATGGTGCAATGCATATGATGCATGTGATGCAATGCAAAAAGAAAAACAACCAATTCTACTAAGGGGGAACACCCCAGGTGTTACACCGTTGCCCTCAGGGAGGAATTTTTATCCCTCTTTGGACAAGAACATCCCCCATGGAAGGTATTTTGATTGGCATATTCTCTCTCTCGATTTTGTTAGTTGATTTTGGTTCTAGATGAAATCTCAGCTAGGGTTTGATCTAGATCCGAGTTCCTATCAACTTGTTCATAGTTGTCTAATCTCCATACCATTGTTCCATGTCATCTGAGATCTGTTCTAACCATCTTCCAATTTAGACTTAGATCTATCTCATACATGTCACTCCCACGATTTCCCGCACATTAGTTCAAATATAGGATCTTGTCTAAGGTCTTCCTTAAGTTTGATGTAGTTTGTAAGCCAAGAACTCGAACTTTTGGGGATATCTCGAGTCAAATCGAGGGTCCTGAAAAAATTCTGGATCCTGTCGGAATAATTCCGGCACCCATCCGGAATAATTCCAGATCGTGCCAGAAATTTCGAAAACTTGCACTACATCAAACTTTATGGAGCTTTTTGTTTCCCGTTGGCATATGCACTCATCCCCTGCTATCTCTATGTCCTCTATTCACAGGTACTGTCTCTCGTGCGGGTACCAAAAGGAAGTCCAGCGCTGGAAGGGGTTCTCACCCTCAAAGGGGTCGCACTTCTGGTGGTCGTGCCGGGGGTCGAGAGGATGATCTTGTCCAGAAGCTACCTGAAGGAAATCTGAAAGCATTCTCCATTCCTCAGTGGAAAGCTATTAAGAGGAAGAACCCATACTATTTTGCCAAGCCCACTTGCAAAGATCCATGTTTTTGGACTAATCTTCAGGAAAAGGCATGGTATGACTTCTACTCCACACATGATCCTCTAGTCTGTGAACAGGTTCAGATTGATATGGAGTTCTATCATAGGCACAAGAATGGTGAACTCCGTCATGTTCATGATTTCTTGGTGAAGCCGAATGTGTCACCACTTATGGAAATTGAGTGTGAGTATTGTCCGGACTTAGTGGCTCAGTTCAATTGTACACTGCACTGCACGGGTGATGCCGTGCATACTATGACTTTGATGTCTGGGGAGCAGAAGGTCACTAGCAACCTATGCAAATTTGCTGATGCTCTGGGTTACAAGTGGAAGGCCACTTATGGTCATCATGGTTTCAAGATTCATGACAACTCAGAATATGACAACGCCATCTTGGAATTCTGCTATCCTCATGATGTTCAAGGCAAGACTAGGCCATTCAACTCCAACATGTACCCCTACTACAACCTTCTATCCAAGATCTTCCGTGCCACTCTTGTGGTCAAGGCTGGTGACTATTCTGCCATTAGGACCTATATGGTGAACCTCATGTCTCCCACTAAGCCCCATAGTCAGAGGAGGATTGATGTGATGGATTTCCTGTACCGTGAGATATGCATTGGGGTGATGGAGAAGAGGAAGCATGCCTATGGCCCCCTGATTCAGAGGTTTATCAGTGCCAAGTTGGGAGTTGAGATCATGGATGATTTTCCAGTGGTCAGAGACAAGAAAATGGTGCCTACCCTCATCCGTTGTGTTGAGATTCCTGAGTACACCAAGGCCAAGTCCAAGATGTCTCAAGCCACTCCTTCTGCTTCTTCGAGTGGTGCTTCTCAGCGTCAGCCCTCTAGTGGCATTGCCAAGTTCTTCAAGGCAATGTTTATTATGTGCAGTGACACTAGGGCAATTGCACATGAGGCAAGGGAGCTAGCCAAGGAGAATCTCAGTATTCAGAACGCTGACCGTCGAGCTGTTGGGATTCTTGTTCCTGAGGATCCTCCATACATTGCTGCTGCTACCTATGTTCCTACTGAGATGCCCGAGATTCATGATGATTATTTCTACTTTGGGGTGCCTCTGGCTGATGTTGATGATGACGAGGAATCTGCTGAGGATGACTTTGATGATGCTAGGAACCGTGGAGATCATGATATGAAGAGGAGGAAGAGGAAGAGGAGTTCCAAGGAGAAGATGAGGAGCACCGCGGAGGAAATGATGGGGCCGAGTGATCTCTTGGGATGCTAGTTGGATTCTTTTTCCATTTTTGGAGTCTTTGATGCCAAAGGGGGAGAAGGAGTCCCTATTTAGAATTTCACGGGCTTTGCAAGGGTGGGAGCACGAGTCTTTTTCCTTTCATTTCGATCTTATAGGTTTGTGCTCCGGTTTCTTTAGTTTCGTTTTCGTCGTTGCAAATTTTTTATTATCTGTGTGGAAACTTGTGACTTGGTTGTGCCACCCTAGCCGTGGTTATGCTACTATCATGCTTTCTTACATTATTGTTATCTATCTGCATGTATTGTGAACTTGTTTAGACTGCTTGGTGTCTAAAACATAGGGGGAGCAAAGCCTATGAAGTGTGTGCCTCACGGGACACATATCGAGGATGAGCTCCGTCAATTTTTTGGAGACCATTTCTTTATGTTCACCTTTATTATCCCCGTGAATCTTTATGTTGTCATCAAACACCAAAAAGGGGGAGATTGAAAGTGCATTTTCGATATCTCTGTGTTTTGTGTGTTTGTTAACAACATAAATGAGATTTAACCGTTTGCGCTATTTGTGGAAAGGTTATAATCATTATTAGCACATAAACGGTGTCAAAGAAATGGTGAAGAAGATAAAAGGTCGACATACGTTTTTCTGGCACGAAGAAGAACCTTTTAGTGCAACCCGGAAATTTTCCGGATCATTTCGGAAGGATTCCGACTTGGCCTGAATTTCTCTATTGCAATCCGGAATTATTCCGGGTGATTCCGGAGGAATTCCGACTTGGCCGCAAAAACCTCTGTTGCCATCCGGAATCATTCTGGAGCAATCCGGAGCAATTCCGACTTGAACGTGAAATATTTTGTTGCCATCCGGATTGCTCCGGAATTATTCCAGGAGGCCGGAATTATTCCGGGTGATTCCGGATTGCACGTCGACTGTGCAGAAAACGGCTAGTTTTGTGGTGGAGCTATAAATAGATGCTTCCCTTCTTCCCCAAGTGGTAGCTTGTCCAGAATTAAAGTCCCCATTAATGGAGCTCACCCACCAAGCTAGATCTTCCATTTCCTCCGCCCAAACTCGTTGAAACTTGGCGGATTGAAGGAGAAGCACCGGATCTACATGTTCACCAACTGGATTTCCATTTCCCCCTCATTAGCTTGAGGGATCTTTGCCTAGGGTTTCCTGTTGTGGAGAACCTAGGATTCTTGCTACTCTTGGTGATTTGTGATAGTTGGGAGCCCCCAATTTGGTTGTGGGTGTGTGCCCCAAGCTTGTTTGTAAAGGATTCGATTCCCGCCTCAAAGGGATCAATAGTGGAAGGTGAACTAGGCCTTTGTGGCGAGGTTCATCGGAGAATAGGGTGAGGCCTCTATGGCGTTGAGTAGGCCTTCGTGGCGAGCTCACACCCCTCCAACGAGACGTTGAAAGTAGAAGGATGCCGCCTAGAGGGGGGGGTGAATAGGCGCTTTAAAATAATTACGGTTTAGGCTTGAGTAAATGCGGAATAAAACTATCGTTTAATTTATCAAGCACAAAACCTATGCAAGCTAGGTTTACCTATGTGCACCAACAACTTATGCTAGGCATTATATACAACTATGAGATATCAAGATAGATGACTTCAAGCACGATGGCTATCACAAAGGTAAATGCATAAGTAACGAGCTAGCGTATAGAAATAACCGAAGCACAAGGAGACACCGGTGTGATTACCGAAGTTCCTTCCCAAGGAAAGTACGTATTTGTTGGAGAGGTGGGGAGCCACCTAGGCGCTCCTCAATAGCACGGATGTGCACACCTTATTCTCCTTGAGCTTCTCCGGTGAGGGAGATGCTCGTTTCCACTATGAGGTCGACTTGAAGGCGTTGACCAAACCTTACACGGAGTTGAGGCTATCTCCACAACTCAATTGGAGGCTCTCAACGAAGCTTCTTGCAACAAGGTGGAAGCCCCAAGAACTAACCTTCTAGGGTGCTCAATACACCAAAGAGGAAAAATATCTCCGGTGTCCAAGCACCCAAGAGTAACAAGCTCACGAACTTCTCTTTCACGAATCTCGTGGGGAACTCAAACCGATGCACCTAATGCAATGGCAAGAACACACAAAGTGGTCAAGAACTTCTCTCCTAAATCCCACCAAAGCAACTAATGCTATGGAGGGAGGAAGGAGGAAGAACAAGGAAAACAACAAATGAATCCCTAGATCTAGATCCAATAGGTTCCCCTCACAAAGAGGAGGGATTGATTGGTGAAGTGGTAGATATAGATCTGCTCTCTCTTTTCCCTCAAGTGGAAGCAAGAATCGTTGGAGGGATTGAGAGATAGCAAGCTTTTGGAGGTCAACAATGGAGGTAAAACTTGCCCAAAAGGTTGGGGAACCATTGGGGAAGAAGGCCCCTTAAATAGGTCACCCAAATATCCAACCGTTGGAGGCAAAATCGCGCAGGGGCGGAACCTCCGGTGAAACCACCGGAACCTCCGCCCCCCGGATGAGTTAGAACACCAAAAGGGCTGAAAAACTGCCCCAACCACCGGAACCTCCGGTGCTTTCACCGGAGGTTCTGCCAACATCATCCCGAAAGGGTTTCCGGCGGAGCCAGCACCGGAACCTCCGGTGGTGGAAAAAACTGCAGAACACCTGATATGAAAACGGTCGTTACTTTTGCATCCGGACTCCGTTTTCGATGTTCTTGGGCTCGTTGAAATCGCAACAACGAGCACTACAAGAATATGCAGAGAAACATCATAGTACAAAATGGGAATATAAAACCAAATGATGAAAGTTTTGGCCTATCAATAAAGGACAACCGGTAGAAACCTCCAACAACAAAATGCGATAAGTTTTTCATACGAAATCCATTTTTGATGAACTTGAGCTTGACATGAAGAACATGACAAGATCTAAAATCTTACATGGAGAAAACCCAAATAAGAACCAAGAAGGATGATGCCAAGTATGCAAAGGTTTGAGCTCTCTACGATAGATACGATCAAGATATGCATTCAAGAGCCCCTCTTGATAGTACGGTTATCTATCCTATAATCCGGTCTCCCAACTAGCATAATGAGACCGGTAAAATAGAAACCCTATCTAAGTCATACCTTTGCCTTGCGCAATCCAATTGAGCTAGATGATGACGATCTTGACTCTCTCAAGTTGGATCTTCTTTCTTGATCGTGCTTGCTAGAAGATGCTCCGCTTGATGAAGACTTTGCAAGTTGCTCCCCCATACACCACTATGGGAGTGGATAGCTCCCCCATACACCATTATGGGAGAGACACTTAATGGCAAATCTTCACGAGGCCACAAACTCCAAAAGGGTGGCAAGCATCAAGCATATGATTTCTTCTAGATGCTTCACTTGAGCTTCGACGTCAAGCTAGGTGACGAACACCGCTTGACGATGACATAGACCATGGGCTATGAAATCTTCCTTTTTGTTCATGACCATGGAAAGATACCTAACCACACATAGAGATTCCACACACACATATATGAGTGAGATCACAAAGCTATATTGACAATTGCTTACCATACCATGAGATACACAATCCCACTTGGTACATCTTATAGCTTTGTGTGTTGATCACTAGCTTGATAAACCTTGTATATTTTCTTCTCACTTCAAATGATGATGTCTTGAAGATAGCCATGAAGGATAACCTAATACTTTTCTTCAAAACACACTAGCAATAAGCTCAACTCAAACCATGACCATTCTTCATATAAATTCTTGAATATAACAATGGCCATCAAGGAAGCTAATAGAGTTCAACACATGAACTCCATTATTTCCTATGGACAAGATCTACAAGGATAACTCAATGCAAACATTAGTCCACAAGGATTGTCATTAATTACCAAAACCACATATGGAGGCACCATGCACTTTCAGACGTACTGCCTTAGCAAGGAGGAACTAGGGAATACATCGTGTCTCTACGTGCTTCCTATCGGTTATCTCGTTTCCTTATCTTTACTCACGTGTACTTGTTGCATTTATTGTTGTACTAGTTGCATTAGTTGTTATCCTTGTCATATAGGTAAATTCACCTTAGTTTCACTATCTAGAGAATTTACCTTTATGTCAAGCCTAATTGTGAAGAAAAATTAAAATTGGTCGTAGCACCTATTCACCCCCCCCTCTAGGTGCAAATACTATACTTTCAACGCTCCGGATCGGGTCCGCCTGGTTGTTAGTCTACGTGTATCTAGCTCTTACGCGCCTAATCTCCTTAAGGGCGAGGTCGGCGATGCAATCGTTAAATAGGTTAATCCGCCGGTAATCCATGTTTGTCGAGCTCTTGTCATCCGGGGACCTTATGAGGTTAAAGTCCCCGACAATAACTATCGGCGTGGAGCAGCGCGCCACTTTGTCGCGTAACTCGACAAGGAAGGCGGCGCCCTGCTGTGATCAGCTGGGCCATAGACGACAATCAACTCCCACTGGAAGGAGGTCCGTCTATGAGTAAGCAACATACTAACGAAGAATTCCCCACGATCCATGTCATCCACCTCAAAGGTATCCTCCTTGGCGCCAATGAGGATCCCGCCTGAATGTCCTCAGGCTAGCAACCATTGCTAGGAAAATTTGAAGGGACTAAGGCGTTGAAGTTCAGGGATGGAGAATTCCCGCCGAATCATTTCCTGCAGCCCCACAATATCAACATCTTCACGACGCGTGTATTCTCTAAGTTTTTTCGACGAGCCCTCCCGCCCGAACCCCCTCATGTTCCATATGAAAGCCCGAATAGGGAGATTCACAGGGAAACAATATCGGGGGTTGTCCCCTTACGGGGGACAGATCGGGTCCTACCAGAGGTCGAGGGCCGTGATGGAGCCTTGGGGACTTTGGGAGGCCTCCTGCGGGGTCGCCCCGTCTGGGCAACCGGTGCGGGAGCCTCCGTCCAACTAGGCACACTCTGGGAGCTACTACTCGGCTCCAACGCCACCTGCGCCGGTGGTGCTGATAAGGGGGCCGTCTAGCGCACAAGCTCCGTCTGAGCTCGTGCGGCAGCAAGGGCCCCCTCGTAGATCTCCTTAGCCTTGATAGCGGCAATCTGCTCCAAACGAGGGCCATTCTCTACCCGGAACACCACCCCATAGTCGACGACAACCTGAGCCAAATGGTCCAAAGGGACCTCATCGAGAACAGAAAAGCAAGAACCTGAAGGGTGAGAGGGAGGGGGACCGAGACGTACCTGGGGTATCACGGCGGGCCGCTGTCAGCTGAATCGCCTGCGCCACCACAGTAGGCACAGGCCCGTCCAGACCACCCCTGGCACAGGCGGGCGCTGTAGCGGGACGACTGGGAGGGCTGCCTGGAGCAGCGCTGCGTCGGCTCCTGCGTGGAGGCCACAGGAGTGTCAGGGAAGACTGTGACCTGCTCGTAAGAGCCCGACGCCGAGGTCGCCGGGACAGGGGGAGGGGAGCCCGCCGGGGAGGTAGGGGACGAGCCCGGGGAGAGGGTGTAGCAGAGTGCCCCCGGAGCGAGAGGAAGACGACGGGGCCACCTCCAACCCCACGCTGGCGCAGTCCTCCTCCTGGTCCCCATCGCCCAGTCCCAGCGCGGCAGCTTCGAGGCCCGGGAGAACGAAGTTGGAGCCGTACTGGGAGAACGAGAGCTTGGCTGGCGCGACATCGTCGACCACCGGCACATGGCCCCCATTGGCCACGGCCGCACTCGGGGTGGCACTGCGGAGTGGGGCGCCGAGGCCACAGGCGGGGGAGCGTCAGCGAGGGGGTAGGCTCCTGGAACTCCCTCGGGCCCGTCTCGTCGTCGTCGTCGCCCGATGAGTCCGCCTTTGAAGAGTCGTCATCCTGCTCAGAGGGAGCCCCATTTGGGCGACTATGTTGCGGGGAGTGTGGGCGGTCCTCGTCCAGCTCTACCCGCACAGTCGCCCCCTCGTTCCCGCCACGACCACCAAAGTAGACGGGGGGCAGAAGACCGGGGAGGAGAGTCGGGTCCGGGCAGAGCACAGGAAGGCGCACTACATCAAAGCCAGCAAGAGAAGCCTCATCAATCTCAGCCACCCTGCCAAGCGCCTGAGAGACTAACACGAGGACCGCGGGCGTCCTAGCCGCGTCAGGGAGACCAAACAGGCGAACCCAAGTAGAGTGTAGAACATTCGTCGAGGAAGAAGCAGTCGAGGCCTTGATGGACACCTGAATCTTGTTGAGCAGTAGAGTGAATGTCGAACCCATGGAGCACAGTCTGAGCATCTCAGCCGATGGGAATACCACCGCGAACTTAGTGGCAGACACCTCGCGCACCTTCCACTCGTGGCCAGGCATAATCTGCTCCAGTTCATCCCGCAGAATCTCCACCGTGAGACCACCGGAGATGGACGGGAGCTGGTCAGGGAGGACAGAAACGCGTGTGAGGTTCTCGGGGACCACCATCGGGACGCCACCGAGATCAGAGTAGTAGAAGATCGATTCCACCCCATAGCCAAGGAGCTCGAGGCGGGGCTGCCGGGACAGAGCACATGGTCAAGCGGCGCCCCGGGTCCCCACACCGCAGGCAGCACTCCGGCTGAGTACACTCAGACCAAAAGTGGCCGAAGATCCCGCAGTTGAAACGCTGGATCCACGACGGGGAGCCCGCCCCACCCTCCGTCTGAGTGTGCGTTGGACCCGACCCCATCTGGGTTGAGTCGCGCGGAGCTCCCATCAGGACGGTAACCCCATCTAACTAGACAGATTAGCGCGCTTCGCTGCGCCGTCTGCCTAGCGTTCTTACATGGCGTGCTCACCAGAAAGATTAATCCAGAAACCATCGCACAAGCCATTCACAACTAAACAAGAAAAGCGTTTATTGACTTGGTATCACCCAGGCAGCCAAATATGCAGACAAACGCATAGCGATTATATAATAAGAACATTTTTTTTCTCCAAATGCAGAACACCTACGGACACATACGGTAGCTCGAACTTATTTATATGTTGGCCATGCTAATCTACATACAAAATGGCACACTGGTGCCAAAAATATTGCATTCAAACTCTGTTTTAGCATAGCTACTTCCACGTGGCTTGCAGGAAGAGAGCAAACCCGCAAACATAACACGGTAACTGTTAGCATATTATGTTGAATAAGTACAACATCGCTAAACATAAGGAGTAAAACGGACTTTCCATATACCTTATAATTAACATTGCCCAGCCCTGAATTGTTGCCCCGTGAGAAATTAACCAATTCCCTAGAAAACGTTTCCATTAGTCCAGCCAAAGGGCCGCTATCTGTTGTTTCCTTAGCTTTAGATAAAGAAAACACACCTTCATACTCGACAAATATGGGCTGAGGGTCGCTGCATCAATTCGGCGCGTGAGTCAAACAACCATATGTTCCCCTTCCCATTGTGCCATCCAACAGGACATGTAATCCTATTTTTTCCTAAATTATACGGATAAAAATTTAAGTGCAAATGTGCAGATCAAGAAAGTAAAAATATGGCTATTCTAACACAAATGCGCAGATTCAGAAAGTAAAAAAAGTTATTGCTAAACAAAAATTCAACATATAGCAACCATCTGTCTAACGCGGGACTACAGGAGCCCATGGCATTTACTTGCAGTACTTCTGTAACATACAAAGAATCTATAGCAGCTTTTACTCAAAAGTTCATACAGAAACGTTATAAATATTCCCTACAATTCTCCTACAAACAACGGTGAATAATTTAAAGAAACTGTAGCAGCAAATATTGCAAGAAACGTTATAAATATTCCCTACAATTCTCCTACAAACAACATCATGGCCGCACTCCAGATGAAACACCTGTTATTTGATAAAAACGGTACATCTAATGTGGCTGAAAAAAGCATGAGAAGTACTTGTTTGATTTATCATCCGTTGCCATCCATCAAACACAAAGAACACATCTTTCTCCATGGCTCAGCTCTTTTCTGTGAATTTATAGAGATAAGCGGCCATGATAATAGTAATTTTATACAAATCCTGCAATCAGCAGTGGTTGTGCGGCGTTTAAATCTATGATGCCACATATAGGAGTAGATGTACATGCCTCAGCTATTGTTAGTATACCAGCTGTAACATGAAAAAAAATTGCTAAATAAGGATACAGAATTTTTTATCTCAAATGATGATAACACGGGATGAAGAAAACATTTGTTCCATCAAATGAGAAGAATACTAAACATAGGCGAGTTTCAGAGCATGACTCTGATGGGACAATTAGGGTGAGTTTTTTAGTCACACGGTCATTAGTAAATTGGTGTGCTTAGATGGAATTAGAGAACCACAAGGCAACCCATGAAGAAAAAAAAGTTTAATTGGATAATTAGATCTCTAAGTTAGCTTTCAACTTCAGTTATCTTAATTAATCTGCCATTATATATATACTTGTGGTGTTCTCCAATTTATATAAAAAAATATATATAGACGATGTTAAGATTATTCTTTAATTACAGAGTGGCGCGATAGTGTCTTCATGAAGCTGCTACCCCGGTGTCGCATGTTGGGCGACACGATGGTGTTGCCGCATCACATTTATTTCTCGTTATGTTTTGGCACCCCGTTCCGCATTTGGCGATGGGACCTGTATTGTGTTTCAGTGCGCTCCTATTGAGCCAAACCTGCCGATGTCTACTCACAGGAATTGGCGAGTCTTCATCTGATTCAAAAAGAATCCCACTGTTATTTAAAAAAATCACAGACAGACAAAAATCTCACGAGCAAAGAAAGAAAGTGTGGGAAGAGAAAATCCAATGCCTACCAGCCTAGCGTTCAGATGTAGGAAGCCGTTTATTCACATAGTTCTAGTAAGTACTGGTCGGCACGCGTTGACTGCTCTGCTAAAAGCTGCTGGCATCAACATGTCGGCATGATGCAAAATATGATTAAAAGGGACCAATAATTCTTTGCATAGCAGCAAATTGATGGATCAATAGAAGAGCAGAAAAGGACCACCTGGCCAACCAGATGAACTTAGTTCATGCCATCAAGAGATTTCATATTTGTCTTCAGCACACGAAGGAGTTATCGTCTAGTGGCAAAACGGCTGGCAAGCGTCAATATAAAGAAAAAGAGTAGGTACCTCTCGAGAGAGAAACGCTGTCCATGAGACAGCTGTCACATACATACCTCATGTAGGAAGCATAGCCAGAGAAACCATTGCAGCACCCCAATAGCCAGACATAGAAACATGACCATACGGCTCTCCAAGTGCGCAGCCACGTGACGGCGATAACAAGAAGTGAGAAGCATCACAAAAAATCCAACAAAAAAACCCGAAATCCAACAGCTCCACAACATAACCTGCAGAACAGAACATGGCCAAAACAAACAATGGTTAAGTATATAATCCAGCGCACCAGTCAACCAATCCAATGCAATCCATGTCTACAATAACAAAAATAACAGAGACACATAAATACAACAAATGGGGCAACGGCTAGTAATTGATATGTTATTTTCACACACATGTAAAAATATAAAACATATGTTGCAAGTTTGGTTATGCATCAGACTCAGACTCAGTGTGCAGCTACACACGTAGCTCGTAGTTTGCGGTGCCTAAAATAAAAATATTATCAAGGCCCACGCGGAATCATACTTTGCACTACTTTCTTACTGTTTAGCTAAATTGTAATGAATGCACATAGGAGCCTTGTACCACATCATTTTTACTGAGTATTAGGAAGAGCATAAGCATATGATACAACATCTAGTTAACAACGCATGTAAGAACCTTCAAAACAAGCAGCAATCTATACAATATCTGCATTGATGCAAGAGAGCCATAGCTAGCCGACAGGCATAACATCTGTACAAGAAAGACACAACAAAATAAATATATAAGGGCACTACAAGTTCATTGTAAATAAAGACACTCCCAGATAGATGGAAAAAATTGGTGAAAGAATGAAAACCATTTTTTTACTGCTCTCGTTTATGAGCCTCTAACCAAATGAGGTATTACTTTTGCAGTGAGTGAAACAAGATACAAATACTGAAAAAATAAAACAGTAGCAACACTCATCAATTAACATTGGTGCAGAGCTAGGAGTACCAAGGCCCTTACGTGCTCTAGTAAACAGGCAAGCTGATGTTGCACTATATGTTCTCACTTAAAAGCACCACTTTCATAAATAAATAGGTAACCCTGTGAAAAGGGGAATAAATAATAATCTCAGTAAAATCATGTATATAGTATGAATAGCTAAATATATAGTGCATAACACAACAATGATTAATTATACATCAGACTAAATATTATGTGCCCTCTGCCCATCGTTTCTATATTTGGTGTCAACTTAAATTCTCATACAGGAACGGTGATGGATCAATTGATCTAGCATAGGGGGCATAAGCGTCATCTTAATAGCCATATGCAAGGCGCGCTGGTTACTGTTGTGGGTGAATTCCCACACACTTTACTCCACCCATGGTGATATGTTTTTCCTAGGAAAGTCACAAATGACTGTGTTGTCTTTTGATAATCAGATTAGCTATACACAAAAAGGATTCTCTAGAGTTGTTTCTTACTTTTTGCGAGAAAACAATTATTCCTTTGTTGGTTATGTTAAGGCTCGTGTGTTACAGCTCAACTAATTACACCTTTTGAAGTGAAGAGAACTAAACGTGAAATTGGTACTAAGTGAAACTTATAGCAAGCTAAGTCTACCTGTTGTAATAATCATCACGGACTTTGTTGTTGATTTAGTTGCTTGCTAGATGTTGTAGACAGTTTCTGTACATTTAGTATTCTGCTAGTGAACTAAGAAAGCATGATTTCTTTTTCTACAGCTTAGTAAAGCAACACTATGTACATACTTTGGGAACAACTTAGCAAAGGTACCATGTTTAGTGACCTACCAAGCTCATTTCATCACTGAGTGCTTCATCCACCTGAGTAAAGAGGTAAACTTTATTTATCTGAACGACATTTTTTTTAATACTACCATTTAACCCGAGATCCCATTTCAAACTTGTACAGAAAAATCTGGCTGCAAAACTAAGGTAACCTTTTTTTTTACATCTTATATTTTTCAGTAGTACAAAGGGAACTTCTAGTTATGCAAAACGTTCTCAATTAAATTCTTAAGTTGTCAGAATTTGACTCCTGGTAATTGGACCCTCAACTATGCCTTAGGGCATAATTACCAACATCAGAATAATTGACTGACCACTCTCCAAATCTTCCCTCCAGATAGAGCAAAATTTCAATTATTTTGCTTGAGGCAAAAAAGTATGATGACATATGCAATATCAAGCACAAATTTAACACCAAATTGGCACGCAACACGTACAGCCAAACTGAGAAAGAAATATCACCTAATCAGGTGCGGATGGCAGCATCTAATTCAAGTAGACCGTGGCTCTACCACAACCATGCCTATTGAAATCAAGCACCAGTCCAAAATGGTCTACCAAATAATCTAACAAGAACACATCCAAATCGAAACAAATGGGGTAGCCACGAAAAATAGGAAGAAGGGCGTGCGTGCGTACCATGAACATGGATAAATGTTTCCTCCCAACTGAGCCGGAGCGCCGCCCTTGGTCGCCGAGCGGAACCTAGGGTTCCAGTGAGAAAGCAGCAAGGGAGCTCTGGTGGATTCAGATTGGGGACGGTGGGGAAGGGGGGCAGGGAGAGTGGGGGTCGAGTGGTCGAGGGTTGGAACGCCGGCCGGCCGGCCGGAGAGCGTTGACTCCCGATCGTCCAAGGCGGCCCGACTTGGAATCAGTGTCTAGAGAGCACAGGGCATTATTTTTTTCTTACTTCAGGTGGAGAAGATGAGAAGGAAGGGTAGGGGAGCACGTCTCCAGCGCGAGGAATTTTCTCACCGGCCTAGGAAGTGACACACAGCGGCATAGGCCCACAATCAGCGGCAGAGTGCGCAGCAGATGGCCTGAGAAGGCTTCGTTGTCTCCCGGCTTAAAGCCTTAGGTAATTCCCTCCAACATCATCCGCCCTCGTCCGTTGTGTGGTCGTCTTCTTCTTCTTAGGGGCTTTCCTCCTGCTAGTACCCGCTGCCGCCGGACCAGCTGCAGCGCCCAACACATTGCTAGCACTGTCAATAACCTGCATGGAGCGGCCACCATCCTCACGAGCACCAGGGCGACGCACCGGGCCCTCACGGCCAAACCGTGCAGGAGCAGCCGGCCGGCCATGGTCAGGTGACCGCCGGCGAGGAGGGGGAGCCCAGGGAAGCTAGGTGAGCACCTGGCCTCAGGGAAAGAGCAGCAGTAGAAGAAGACCAAGAGACCCAGCGCCACTGCCACAAGATTTGGACTTTTGAAATTTGAAGTAACTAGGTAAATTGGCTATTTGAAGACCATGATATCTGCAGCGCATGTGAGATCTGACTTGTGGGTGAGATAGAGAAGATTTTTATGGTGGAAGGGGATTGTCCAACTTCTATTTTCGTTTGGTATACAAGAATGCTGCTAGTGTTTCCCAGATTCAGTTTGGGCACACGAATGCACATACACACACGCACACGCCACACATCAGATTCAGTTTTTGGGCACATAAATGCATACACACATATGTACTCCTGCTGTAACCAGACCAGTAGTGCTAAATGACTTGTTTATCGATATATATACATAAGTGGCATGCTCTGAAACTGAAAACAGTTGTAGCTTGCTCTGTATGGGGATACTTGCTTGCTTGTTGCTCTTTCTTGAACTGAAGCACACCCTGTTATACAAATACTAGTGAAACTGAAATTCAAAAAAAAAAAAAACTAGTGAAACTGAACCATACAAGGTCACATGGAGCAAGGGATTGGTGAAAGACAAGTTGAGTTCTATAGTTTCCTAGTAAATGAGAGTGAGGGAGGTACAGTACCAACTTCAGTTTTAATTCTTCAGGGAGCTTGTTTGCAGTCCAGTAGCATGTCAAAATAAGATTCTCTTAAAATGGTTGCAATTAATCAGTACAAGTGTGGCATGCTAATGTCGTTATAGACATGCACACAGGTATACAACTAGCTTTGAATTTTGTCTGCTTAATTTTCAGAGTGAGAGAGGAGGCAAAATATTTTATTTTCGTATTAGAGTAGCAGGTATATGGTACTAATGTATACTCCCTCCGCTAGTCACTGATTTTAAAACTGCATTTGCACGCCTAATCTCTGAAAATGCAACAAGGATCTTATTCCTGACAGCTAACAACCGAGTGGATGGTTGCTTCATGTAGGAAATTTAAATCAAGGAAAATTATGTTGTACCAATGCTAACTAAACTGATCTATGCTAATTCTCATACTTAGTAGATGTTCTATGTACGACCTTTTATCAACACTAGTGTAGCGTTCCCACATTTAAATAATACAAGAACACCCGTATTATTGTGCTAGTCCCTGAATCAATTGCTAGCACCACAGTACAAAATGAAATATCATGCAATTGTGTCAAATTCTATTACATCGATCCAGTCTTAAAAAAAAACAATACAACTTGCATAGTCTTAGAAGACTAAAAAATACAAAGTATAACAGCGAAAACATAGAACATCATTGAGCCTAATCCTCTTCATGTGCCACAGGCAAAAACATTTTGGCAGTAGACTCGAGATCCCAACAAAATCCTCACTCGTCTTTAGCTGCAGGATGGAATATGCAACCACAAGGGGTCAGTACAATTTAATGTATTGACAAATAACACTATGGTGGATATAAATGACAAGACTAATACTACATGCCTATTTGGCTGAGTGGAGTTTTGGCTAAGTTTGCATAAAGTCAGTTTTCTCCTATCTCTTTTCATGAAACATTTTCTTCCATAATAGGTACCACTGGTAGAAACCAGTTAACCAGAAGTAAATTAAGGAGTACCACTGACAGAAATCAGGGAAAATCCTACCCATGTTCAGCCATCAAAATTTTATTATGTAGTTGGCATGATGAGATTCTTTCGTCTTTCCTTGTCCACCTGCTCAAATTGTCCATAACCGGGACACGACTAAGATCTTAATTTGTTGACTCTGCAGAGTTTGTGCACTTTCACCTTCAGACTCAAATCAGCCCAAACATCCTACACACGATGAGTGCATTAAGGAAAGAAGAAGCTTGAGACGAGATCTTTCAGAAGAAATTTCACCACCGTCCGGCTTGACCCGTTCCAACCTACACCCCCTACATCTGTTTGTCAAGCACTACTGAGTTCATTCAACTTAGTTGATTAAGACAGAACCCATATGACTAAAGGCTGCACTGGAAGTATCAAAACTTAGAAGGACATATTAATCTCTTTGTTTGTCGACTTCGTAGTAAGGACCATGGACGGGGGTTCCATAAGTCTACTGGTAGAACCGCGGGAGGGGGGCGTGGAAGAACTCGAAACGAGAACACGAGTTTTACCCAGGTTCGGTACGTCGCAACTAGGCGGTGTTCCTACTCCTGCAATCTCACTAAAATCAGGGCTGAAGTCTGAACTATACAGAGTATAATTGTGAGTATGGTTTCGCTAACTCGGCGAGGATGAACTTCCTGGCGAGTTGGCTTCTAGCTAACTTGAGATCTATTGTTTTTCTCTTGCTCATGTCCGCCTTTATATAGATAGTAGGACTAGGCCTTACAGGGAGAAACCTGGAAGACTACGGAAAGCATCTAACTTGGAAAGTAAGGAATCCGACTTCTCCTCCAAGTCGCACCACGCCTAGGCCGTGGTCAGGGTTCTTCTAGAATCCGTCTTCCCATGCGTCAGTTTACTGGGCCGTGCAATGGACTCATTTTCATTACATGTGGGCCACCCTGGTAATCCGGCCTTCGGCCAATGCCGGATATACCCTAATTGGCATATATCCGACATTGTTCCTGGGTGGACATCCACAAGTGTTCTCCTTCGATGAAAAACACCATAGAAATGGCCCTAGGGAGCCACTCAACATAAACCAATCCTTCCACTTCCACCTAGGTGATTCATTAAACTTAGTAGTTTTCATCCTTAACATCTCAATAAAACATTTGAAGAGCATATCAATTCTACTAAGTTCAATGGCTTATGTACTAGCAGGATACAAAAGAGTGGCTACACACTACTTGGGATAATAGCATAGCATAACACTTATATAAAATGTCCTATCATGCATACTACTCAAAACTCTAGTAATGCATAGGAAAAATAATAGGTAGTTGATGGTGTCTTACTTGCCTTGTTGAAATTGGTGAAGAAATCACGCACTCTTCACAAAAGAAATTAAACAAATAACAATAAACACGCAAAATACAAACAAAAGAACAAAGTATAACAATCAACAAAATTAAAACAACAATTTATTTTACCAAAGGAATTATTATGTTTGGGTTTAGTGTATAGAAAATGGCTAAGGATTGGTCAAGGATTGTGTTTTGAAGAGTTAAAACTTATTGATCAAAAGTTTCATTAAGGATTATCACATTTACTCTAACTAGAAAGATACCCCGCGCGTTGCAGCGGGGATCCCTTTGGGGACTATATCATGTAAACAAAAGGATATAACTACATGTAACTCGGTTGCCGAAGAATTTAAATTCGTATGTTTGTGTTAAATTTTGTTTTTGAAAAAATCCTACACGTAGATAAAATCGATATCTACAGCTGTGTAAATTTTCAAGTCAAGATTCGAAATATTATGCGCTACACAAAAATAAAAAAATCAAATGGTTTAAAGAAGTGAATGACGTCTAGTTTGCATATAGTAATTGATAAATATTAGTGGATACATATCATCGGAGATGACATGGACAATTGATTGGCTAAGGGGATGGATGATGTGGATAGTTTGCATGTTAAGATAGAAAAATAATTAATGCATGTTAGTGGGGTTTTGGTTTATAAGAAGTATAGATATGTGTCGGACCCACGGATACCAAGATATCCTGGGCCGTATGTTGCTGGCCCAACCCATCGGGTATGGAAGGAGTCCGTACCGGTCCATCAAGATAGGGAGAACCCCCTAACAGTTCTCCACCAAGGACGACCCCTTGAAGAGGAGATCTCCCCAGAATCTCCACCGCACATCACTGGGGAGGAGTCCTGCTCCGACCCGCTCCTTCCCGGAAGGAGCCTCGCCTGTTGGGAGACAACCCATGTGAGGGTGACGCTCTGACCTCTGCGCGGATGACGAAGCCGTCGCATGAGACAGAATGGCTTTGGCAGTTGCCATTCTCGTGTATAAAGTGCAGAGCCCCGCTGCGCGCACCAAAGCTCGGTCTGTGGCTTTCCTCTTTGGTTCAAGAAGACCGAGTCCGTGCTAGGAGACAAGTGCGCCGTCACCAGGCCCCCCCCCCCACACTATGACGCCATGGACGGCGCAGTTGTCCCCCGGCGATCAGGACCGCACAGGAGGCACAGTAGTACGGGACGCTCCATCCTTTGGCATCTTGTGGTATCTGATACGTCTCCAACGTATCTATAATTTCTGATGTTCCATGTTGATATTATGCCAATTGCTACATGTTTTCTCCCTTATTTATAGCATTTTTACATATTTTCCGGGACTAACCTATTAACAAGATGGCAAGTGCTAGTTTCCTGTTTTCTGCTGTTTTTTATTTCAGAAAAGTTGTTGTCGAAATATTCTCGGAATTGGACCCCACGAATCCCGAAGTTCCTATTCCCCCAGAAGCATCAAGAAGTCCCAAAGAGCCCCGGAGGCGGGGCCACAGGGTGAACACACCATAGGGTGGCGCGAGTCCCCCTGGCCGCGCCACCTGGTGGTGTGGGCCCCCCGGCATCGCCCTTTCGCCTATTTATACTCCCCCGAGGGAAAACCATAAAAGAATCGGCGAAATTCCACGAAACGTTCCGCAGCCGCCGTCATCGTCAACCCAAGTTTCGGGGGACAGATCTCTGTTCTGGCACCCTGCCGGGACGGGGAAGTGCCCTCGGAAGCCATCTCCATCGACTCCACCACCATCTCCATCGCCGTTGCTGTCTCCTATGATGAGGAGGGAGTAGTTCTCCCCCGAGGCTGAGGGCTCTACCAGTAGCTATGTGGTTCATCTCTCTCTCCCATGGTGTGATCTATATGTGATCGTGAGCTTTGTAATCTAGTTGAATAAGTAGATGTTACTCTTCATCTTGTGCTACTCTGGTGTGAAGGTGACAGTGTGCACATCGTGTGTGTCTCCTCTATGAATTGTGGTGTTTTTCTAGTATCTTCTAGGGCGCTCGTAGTGATAGCGTGGGGTTAACTAGACATGGGAATGCTTACTTTAAGTAATGCTTTTTGCAGCCCTACGCAATGATTAGTGTTCGTTATCCAACCGGAGAGGGTTAAGAGTAGCATATTGAAGAGAAGATATTTAGTTATTCAATTATGTGATCATTGTTGAGAGTGTCCACTAGTGAAAGTAGGATCCCTAGGCCTTGTTTCCAAGCATTGAAACACCGTTTTCCACCTGTTCTGCTACATGTTTCCTTGCTGCCATATTTATTTCAGAGTTCTATTATTACTTATAACCATCCATATGACTCGCATTTCACTATCTCTTCACCAAACTAGTGCACCTATATACCTGACAAGTGGGTGTGTTGGGGACACAAGAGACTTCTTGTATCTTAATTGCAGGGTTGCTTGAGAGGGATATCTTTGACCTCTACCTCCCTGAGTTCGATAAACCTTGGGTGATCCACTTAAGTGAAACTTGTTTCTGTTCTACAAACCTCTGCACTTGGAGGCCCAACACTGTCTACAAGAATAGAAGCGTGCGTAGACATCAAGCTCTTTTCTGGCGCCGTTGCCGGGGAGGTAAGATAAAAGGTACGCACATCCTCGGGTGTGAGTGCTCGAAGTTATTTCCTTTAGATTCTGCAATTATATATTTTTGTTTCTTGTTTTCACTAGTTAGTCTTAATAGAAAACAAAAAAATATGATAGAGCTTTATAATATTTATCTTGAGTTAGGACATGAAGTGTTTGAAGAGAAAATTAAAAAACTTATGGAGCTTTATTTGCATGCTAGTAGCAATGTTATTATTATGAATTCTTTGAACACCATTATTGCTAATGCTATGGAAATTCTAAGCTTGGGGAAGCTAGTTTTGATGAATATTATATTTTTAGTCCCCCAAGTTTTGAGGAGGAAATATTATTTGATGATAGTTTGCCTCCAATATATGATGATTATAATGATTGTGGTATTCTAGTTCCACCTATTATGAATGATAAATTTTATTGTGATCATGATATGCCTTCTATATATGATGATTACAATGATGAACATGATATTTTTAGTCCACCTACTATTGAGGAGAAAATTAATTATGATTACAATATGCTTCCTAAATTTGATGTTTACGGTGATGAGAATAATAATGATAGCTATTTTTTTGAATTTGCTACCACTACTATTAATAAGAATGACTATGCTTATGTGGAGAGTATTAATTCTTTTATGCATGTGGCTCGTGATAAGAATGTTTTATGTGATATCTATATTGTTAATTTTATTCATGATGCTACTAAAAGTTATTATGAGAGAGGGAAATATGGTTTTGTTCATCTCAACAATATTAAGTTTCCCCTCTTTATGTTGAAATTTTTGAAGTTGCACTTGTTGTGCTTTCCTATGCTAGCCACTTTGTGTTTTATTGACTTGTTTTTCTACAAGATTCATTTTCATAGGAAGTGGGTTAGACTTAAATTTGTTTTACATTTGCTTCTTGATTCTATCTTTTGCTTCAATTCATATTTCTCATGTGAGCATCTTCTCAAATTATCATGCCTAGCTGAAAGGCATTAAAAGAAAAGCGATTGCGGGAGACAACCCGTTTTATTTCTCCGTTTTAGGTCTGTTTTCTTTCAGTTATTTTTGTTTTCTTTGCACCTGGGTGTTGTCTATTTCCTTAGAAAAACCACTGTATCTTTTGTTTTGTGTCTTTGTTGAGCCAAGTAAAGCCTCTAGTGGAAAGTTGAGACTATATTTCTGATTTCTGCGCAGGAAACAGATTTCTGCTGTCCACTGTTAAATTCGTATAAAATCACAAGAAATTCAAAATGACCTGAGTTTTTGTGTGCGTAATCCTTGGCTATATACGCAACTTTTCTTAGATAAACACCTTTTGATTTGAGGAACAAAATATTTTCGAAAAAAAATCATCTTTACCTTCTGTCCTGTTTTGACAGATTTCTGCCAATAATTGCATTTGCATCTTAATCTCTTTCTTTTGGTGTTCTTTTGAGAAAAAGAGTTTTAAAAGAAGTTCTGAAAGTAGCTAATGTGTTTATGAGTGTTAGGATTATGTTGAAACTGAACCATGTTAATTTATTATTTCGATTTGCACTAACGTTGCTAATGAAGATTGTGAGAAGTTTGGTGTGAAGGAATTTTTCAAGGGTCAAGAGAAGAATATGATATGCCGTGATCAAGAAGAGTAAAAAGCCTAAGCTCGGGGATGCCCCAGAGGTACATCCCATAAAATTCCAAGAAAACTCAAGAGTCTAAGCTTGGGGATGCCCAAGGCATCCCCTTCTTCGTCGACAAATTATGAGGTCACTTCTAGTGAAACTATATTTTTATTCTGTCACATCTTATGTTCTTTACTTGGAGCGTCTTTTATTTTTGCTTTCAGTTTGTTTTTATTTTTGCAATAATCTTGGTTGGACCCCAACATTCTTTTATTGGAGAGTGACACGCTCCGCTTTTTCATGGGAATACTTTGTATTCTCAATCTTTGTCTGGCCGCTGCATTTATTTAGCTCCTGTTTTGCATTCGTCTCTTATTTAGAGATGTTAGTACTCTCTAGTTTTCATTGATATATGCTTAGAGAGAGTTTTTGTTGTAATATATATGTGCTTTGTTGGGAATAGAAATGCCTATGTGATAGTTGGTATAGTGGAAAAATTCGCATGGTCTTGTAGATCACTAAATTGCTTCACTTGAATCACTGCTGTTGTTTTGAGATATTAATTTGCTTAATGGATAAACGGGAAGGACTAGTAAGTAGAAACTTGTAATGGTTGGTCTAAGAAACATGAAACTGCGCCACACTTAAATTACCAGCTGATAGAAACAATGGTATATTATTGCTACGAGTGATACATTTCTGATCGGCCTTTTGTTACGCGCTACAGTCGGGGTAGCTAACAGTGACTTGTCACTGCCATAGACCCTCTTGGAGTGATTTGCATTGTTCCTTGTAAAGATGATTTGCTTTCTGCAACCTTTTAACTCGTGAGTCTATGTTGCGGCTCCTGGCACTACCAACATCCATATTTTCTAGCCTCTTCGGTACTGCGCATTGCCCTTTCTCACATTGAGAGTTGGTGCAAACTCCGCCAGTGCATCCAAATCCTGTGGGAGGACTTTGTTCTCCTACACATAAGCCCATATATTCTTCCTCAAAACAGCCACCATACCTAACTATCATGGCATTTCCGTAACTATTCCGAAATATATTGCTGCACAACATCCACCTCCATTATGTTACATGATGATGAGCTGCATGGTTATTTATGCCGCTACACTGGCAGGAGCATGCAGTTAGAGACATCGGAGATATTTATTTATGAGTTATGAGTACTAAAAGTGTGATGATTCATTGTAATATAGGATGTTGCCCCTACCGGTGAGGATATATAAAATAAAAAATAAAATAAAATGAAAAAGCCCCAAAAAAAGGGCCAAAGAGAGAGTAAAGAGAGAGGGGGCGCATCACTATCATTTATACCACACTTGTGCTTCATGTTTAGCACCAATAATTCAGTTTGGAGAAAGTTTTCATATTATCATTCATTCATAATTATGTGGGGAACTATACATTATAGAACTTGGCTTGTATATTCCAATGATGAGCCTCCTCAAATGAGCTCTAGGTCTTCGTGAGCAAGCAAGTTGGATGCACCCCCACTAGTTCCATTGGAGAGTTTCATACACTTATAGCTCTATGTGCATCCGTTGTGTGGCAATCCCTACTCCTTGCATAGCTTCGGTTGCAAGACTTTCTCTTGTCTAATGACCACTTTCAGCTTTGTGAGCCTTTCTTCCATTGACCTTCCAGACCCCCCATAATGTTCTCTTTGCCATAACATCCTGGTGCCAGGGACCAACGCAGAACACTTGCTTGCTTTTAGTGCGCAAATAGTTTAAGATTTAAGCATTTTATCGTGTGGAAAGCTTGACTTGATCCTAACAGGGGTTGTGAAGATCGTTTGACGTGCATGATATTGTTGTTCTTGAAAGCTTAAATCATCTCTAATAAACTTTGCATGGTTGATAGTCTTTTAGTATTGATTCATTAAAAGTTTTGCTTCTTTCTTCTTATTTGTTTATGCATTACTTGTTGATATCAAATATAGATCACAACTTTAGTTCATTTGATCCTAGTTTACATGCTCTACTTTACATATTATGATAAAGATTGTGTGGTAGCATGTCACCTCAGAAATTTATTTTGTTTTATCATTTACCTACTCGAGGACGAGTAGGAACTAAGCTTGGGGATGCTTGATACGTCTCCAACGTATCTATAATTTTTTATGTTCCATGTTGACATTATTCCAATTGCTACATGTTTTCTCCCTTCTTTATAGAATTTTTACACGTTTTCCGGAACTAACCTATTAACAAGATGCCAAGTGCCAGTTCCCTGTTTTATGCTGTTTTTTATTTCAGAAAAGTTGTTCTGGAAATATTCTCGAAATTTAGACCCCATGAATCCCGAAGTTCCTATTTCCCCGGAAGCATCCAGAAGCCCCGAAGAGCCCCGGAGGGGGGCCACAGGGTGGCCACACCATAGGCTGGCGCGGGTCCGCTGGCCGCCCCCTGGAATCGCCCTTTCGCCTATTTATACTCCCCCGAGGGAAAACCCTAAAAGAATCAGCGAAATTCCATGAAACCTTCCGCAGCCTCCGTCATCGTCATCCCAAGTTTCGGAGGACATATCTCTATTCTGGCACCCTGCCGGGACGGGGAAGTGCCCCCGGAAGCCATCTCCATCGACTCCACCGCCATCTCCATCGCCGTTGTTGTCTCCTATGATGAGGAGGGAGTAGTCCTCCCCCGAGGCTGAGGGCTCTACTGGTAGCTATGTGGTTCATCTCTCTCTCCCATGGTGTGATCTATATGTGACCGTGAGCTTTGTAATCTAGTTGAATAAGTAGATGTTACTCTTCATCTTGTGCTACTCAAGTGTTTTATTAATATGAACTTTGGAGTCACCTTGTCCCGCGGTGTGAAGGTGACAGTGTGCACATCGTGTGTGTCTCCTCTATGAATTGTGGTGTTTGTCTAGTACCTTCTAGGGCGCTCATAGTGACAGCATGGGGTTAACTAGACATGGGAACGCTTACTTTAAGGAAAGCTTTTTGCAGCCCTACGCAATGATTAGTGTTCGTTATCCAACCGGAGAGGGTTAAGAGTAGCATAGTGAAGAGAAGATATTTAGTTATTCAATTATATGATCATTGTTGAGAGTGTCCACTAGTGAAAGTAGGATCCCTAGGCCTTGTTTCCAAGCATTGAAACACCGTTTCCACCTGTTCTGCTACATGTTTGCTTGCTGCCATATTTATTTCAGATTGCTGTTATTACTTATAACCATCCATATTACTCGCATTTCACTATCTCTTCGCCGAACTAGTGCACCTATATACCTGACAAGTATATTGGGTGTGTTGGGGACACAAGAGTCTTCTTGTATCTTAATTGCAGGGTTGCTTGAGAGGGATATCTTTGACCTCTACCTCCCTGAGTTCGATAAACCTTGGGTGATCCACTTAAGGGAAACTTGCTGCTATTCTACAAACCTCTGCACTTGGAGGCCTAACACTGTCTACAAGAATAGAAGCGTTCGTAGACATCAGTATCCGTTTCCCGCCAAGTGAGCGGGAAACAGGGCCAATAGCCAGCATAATTAGACCTCCCCTACCTCAACAAGGGAGGGACGAAAACCAAGGGAGAAGAGAGAAGACACCAAGTAGATAGGTCACCAGAATCACTCATTGTACGGTAACCTCCACAGTGCAATCAACCAGACAAGGAGGAGTAGGGTTTTACACCATCACGGTGGCCTGCACCTGGGTAAATTCCCCGTGTCGTTACTATTTTCCTTTGAGAGCTCCCCTCTTGAAGCCCCCGGAGGTGCGATTGAACGTGGTTAGCCCCTAGTGTTTGAACCTTTGAGTACTACCCTGTCGTTGACAGAACAGCCACTCCGACATTTGGCGCGCCAAGTAGGGGGATAAGGCGTCTCTCTCGCATCTCAGTTGCCATGGTCACCTCATGAACCAATCGGACCAGCCGCAAGGCGCGGTCCTGGCAGCGGAACAGCCTCGGGGGCCTCGTCACCGACTTCGCCCACATCAGGCTCTCCCATTCTCGCTTCCCCGCATTGCGGCGTGGGCGTGACATGACGCACAATGGCGAGTTCCATGCGAACCCGGCGCGGCTCCTGTGGTCTCCTGCGCGGGCCACCGCGAAGGATGGCCCGTCTGGAA
Source organism: Alopecurus myosuroides (assembly GCA_028641055.1). Classification (NCBI taxonomy): domain Eukaryota; kingdom Viridiplantae; phylum Streptophyta; class Magnoliopsida; order Poales; family Poaceae; genus Alopecurus; species Alopecurus myosuroides. Next base: position 139,304,345 of record CM054060.1, read on the forward strand.
CACACGGGCCGGCGCGCTGTCCCTTCGTGCTCGACATAGGAGATGCTCGGTTAGTGCACATCACCGAGCTCACCTCAGCTCCATCAGCCGACTGGGAGCAGACTGGCTTCACCGCGGCGGCCATGCCCGTGGTCAGGCCGGCGGAACCCTGCACGCGCAGGGCGCGGCGCTCTCGAGCGCACGGCACGACATCCTTCGCCCCAGGAAATGCGACCACCGACTCAGAGTGGCCTAGCTACCAAGAGCGGCGGGCGAGCGCCCGGGCAGGGTGTTGCTACGCGTTCAACAGAGACGTATGGGAGGCAAGGTGGCCTTCAGCCTTGCAGCCTCGCCGCCCGCCACGCTACACAGGGGACATTCCCCCGTCGGACTTCATGCGGCAGTACGAGCCACGAATCAGGGCTGCTGGGGGTGGCGACCGGTGCCTCCTGAGGTACTTTCCCCTGGCTCTCCGTGGCCTTGCACTCGCATGGTTGCTAAACCTCCCGGACATCTCCATGATCTCGGGGGAGGACCTGCGTGCATAGTTTCTCCAACGCTTCCGCCACTGCGGCCTTCTTCCCCACGGTGAACCCGAGGGTCACGTGACTCTAGCGTTTCACCGTGGGACGCGGCAGCCACGGAATGACGGAGTCACACGACACCACTCGTCACGCAGCATGCATACTCGGCGGGTCCCTCGCCCCACCTCAACGCCGCCCGTCGCGAGGGCGAGATGGCTACGTTTCCACTCAAGTGGTCCCAGCAGGAGATCTCCTTCGATGCCGCCGATCACCCCCAAGGCCGTTGGCTCCGTGGGATCCATCCCTCTGGTGTGCACCCCCATGATCAACCACGTCGCCATCTCGAAGACGCTTATGGACGGAGGAGCCAACCTCAACGTGATATCCTTCGGGACTTTCGAGAAGCTGCGTATCCCGCATGACTGCCTCAGGGCCACCAGGCCCTTCAACGGAGTAACCAGCGGTACAACCGTGCCGCTGGGGAGCGTTAGGCTGGCAGTCATGTTCGGTACCCACCAAAACTACCGCACTGAGGAGATCGACTTCGACGTCGCCCACATCGGGCTGCCCTACAACGCCATACTCGGCTACCCAGCGCTGGCCAAGTTCATGTCCGTCACGCACCACGCCTACAACATGGTCAAGACTACCGGGAGAAACGGACTCCTAGCTGTTCACGGGGACGTGAATGACATGGTGCGCTCCATGGAGGACGCCTACAAGGAGGCGGCAGTATTACACCCCATCGACGAGGGCAACCTCGGGGTAGCTATCGAGCCTCTGGAGAAGAAGCAGCTATTCTCTCATGAGAGGGAGGCGACAAAGAAGGTCTCCATGAACCCCGACGGCACAGGGCCGTCACTCACCATCGGGGCCGGGCTGCCTCCCAAATAGGAAAGCTCGCTCGTCGCCTTCCTTCGGGCAAACACGCACATGTTCGCGCGAACAACGTTCGATATGCCCGATGTGCCAAGGAAGGTGATCGAGCACCATCTGGCAATGTGCCCGGGTGCACGCCTAGTCAAGCGAAAGGCCCATCGCCAGGGCCCGGAGAAGCAAGAATTCATCGTCAAGGAGGTGGAGAAGCTCCTGGACGCCAAGATTATCCGCGAGGTCATCCGTGCCGAGTGGATCTCCAACCACGTCGTCGTCTCCAAGCACACGGGTGGAGGACGTCTCTGCGTGGATTTCACCGACCTCAACAAGGCCTTCCCAAAGGATCTATATCCTCACCCGAGGATCGATCAAATAGTGGACTCCACTGCTGGGTGCGACCTCCTATGTTTCCTGGACGCCTTCTCGGGCTATCATCAGATCAAAATGGCCAAATAGGATGAAGAGAAGACCGCCTTCATGACACCTTGCGGGGTGTTCTGCTACGTCTGTATACCCTTTGCTCTGAAGAACGCAGGAGCCACCTTTCAGAGGTTCATGCGCATCTCCTTGGGGACACAGATAGGGAAGAATGAGGAGGCCTACGTCAACGACATCGTCGTCAATACTCACGAAGAGCGCACGCTTGTCGATGACCTTGTGGAGACGTTTCAGAACCTCGGCAGGGTCAACATCATGCTCAACCCCGACAAATGCGTATTCGGGGTTTCAGCAGGGAAGCTGTTGGGTTTCCTGGTGTCCCATCGGGGCATCAAGGTGAACCCCGACAAAATCCGGGCCATTGAAGAGATGCAACCTCCACAACGACTGAAGGATATGCAACGCCTCGCGGGATGCATGGCGGCGCTGGGGCGCTTCATTTCTAGGTTTGGCGACAAGGCTCTGCCATTCTTTAAGCTCCTGAAGCGTTCATGTCCATTTAACTGGACTACCGAGGAAGCTGCTGGATTTGAGGAGCTCAAGAGTTATCTGGCAATCCCTATTATACTCGTCGCGCCGCGACCGCGGGAGCCTCTTCGCCTATACCTTGCGGCCACCCCTCAGATAGTCAGCGCTGCACTCGTAGCTAAAAGGCCGGCTGACAAGAAAAGTGCGGCCCTACCCGACCTGGAGCCCACGCCCGCTTCTCCCCGGGTGGACCCCGTTCCAGGCGAGGAGATCCACAAGGAGAATACCCTCATGCAGCCTCAGGAGAGCCCCAATGCGTCAAGACAACTCACTACCGGGGCCTCTACAGTCGCTCTCGTCGAACACCATGTCTACTTTGTTAGCACCATGCTTCGAGATGCCCGCGAGAGAGACCCTATGTAGCAGAAGCTCCTGTACGCGCTCCCTGTAGCTTCGAGGAAGCTTCGCCACTACTTCGAGGGGCACCCCATCACTGTGGTGTCAGCCTTCCCCATCGAGCAGATCCTTCAAAATTCCAACGGCACGGGGCGTGTCGCGGAGTAGACTGTCGAGCTTCAACACTTTGAGCTCCAGATGCTCACGACCAAGAACATCAAGGGAGGAATTCTGGCGGAATTCAACGCAGAATGGACAAATTCACTGCCGGAAGAAGACCCCGAAGAGGAGACAGCCATCCCGGGCAAGCTGGCTCCTAGAGAATGGACCATGCATTTCGACGACGCTTTCTCCTCCATGGGCTCGGGGGCTGGCGTCGTTCTCACGTCACCCATGGGAGATAAGCTCTACTACACCGTCCAACTCCAATTTGGCCACAAGGCCAAAGTCTCCAACAACATCATTGAGTACGAGGGGCTCCTCACCGGAACCAGGGCTTCCATCGCCCTGGGTGTTGAGTGCCACGTCATCAAGGGAGACTTGCAGCTCCTGGTAAACTTCTCCAACACAAGCTACATCGCCAAGGACAAGCACATGGAGCTATACCTCGAGGAAGTTCGCAAGCTCGAAAAGCGCTTCCTCGGCCTAGAGCTACATCATATCCCGCGCGGGAACAACCAAGAAGCAGACAACCTCACCAAACGAGCATCAAGAAACTGGACGCATGCACCGGGCGTCTTCAAAGAAAGGCTCACCAAGCCATCCATCATACCTCCCGTCGACGACGAGGAGCCACAAGGCCACCAGCACCTCGAGGAGGAGCCGCCACCCGCTCCTTCCCAAGGCGCACCTCACTGCGGTACCCCTTCGGGAAACCGCCTGGTGCTCGCCTTCACTCACGAGGAAGCATGCTGGAACAAGAGCATGATCGACTATCTCTTGAAGGGCGACCTCCCAGAGGACAAAACAGAGGCCAAGAAGGTCGCCCGTAGAGCCAAGATGTACTACGTCATCGACTCCAAGCTATAACGGAGGCGCCCCAATGGCGTGGCACAGCTGTGCGTCCCCCCCCCCGACGACAGCATAGAACTTCTCAAGGACATCCACCAAGGCGACCGCGCCCACCACTCCTCATTGCGTACCCTTGTCGACAAGGCCTTCACGTACGGATTCTACTGGCCCACGGTTCTCAAAGATGCCACCGAGCTCGTCAAGTCCTGCGTGGCGTGATAGTTCCACGCCAAGCAAACGCATCAGCCCGCGTAAGGGCTCTAGACCATCCCCCTCTCATGGTCGTTCGTGGTCTGGGGCCTAGACATCCTGGGCCCGTTCCCTCGAGCGCTCGGGGGCTACCGCTACCTCTACATCGCCATCGACAAATTCACCAAGTGGGTGGAGGTAGAAGCCGTCTGGGACATCCCAGCAAGAATGGCGGTGAAGTTCATCAAGGGGTTGGTCTGCCGCTTCGGCGTGCCCAACCGCATCATCACCGACAACGACACACAATTTAGAAGCGGCCTATTCAAGTCCTACTGCACCAACCTGGGCATCAAGATCTTCTACGCCTCCGTCGTGCACCTGCGCAACATTGCCCAGGCAGAGCGCGCTAACGCCGAGGTCCTAAAGGCCTCAAGACTCGGAGCTTCAATAAGCTCAAGGCCCACGGCAAGTAGTGTATCAACGAGCTCCCGTCGGTCCTGTGGTCAATCCGAACCACCGCAACCAAGCCCACGGGGGCAACGCCTTTCTCCCTAGTCTATGGGGCCGAGGCCGTTCTCCCTGCCGAACTCAAGTTTGGCTCTCCCCGAGCCTTGGCTTTCAGCGAGGACAGGAAGGGGGAACTCCACGCCGATGACTTGCTGCTTCTCAAGGAGGCGAGAACCTGAGCCGCCACCCGCGCCGCTCAGTATCAGCAAGGCCTCCTAGAAAATGGCTAAGGATTGGGTTTGAAGAGTTCAAACTTATTAATCAAAAGGTTTCACTAATGATTATCATATTTACTCTAATATGCAAAAGGAAAACTTGTTCTTTCAATACATAAGGAGAAACTAAGTAATTGTAGTTAGTGTTTGCCCTTTGTGACTAAGGGTTGGTCCTTGATTAAAAGATCACACACAAGTCTTGGTCTAATGTATCTCTATCTTGTGTTTCTTCAAGTCTTCTTTTTCTTCCTTGAGGTTCTTCAATGGCCTTGCTTGTAGTACTCCTTATTGGGTTGAAGAAAATCTTCTGAAGTATCTATCTAGGCTTCTAGGGACTTAGTCATATAGAGAAAGAGAGGTAAATGAGATTGCTAGAGTTCCTTAAAAAGGACTTGTAATTCTTCCTCTTTTTATTCTTCATGTTTGGGAGAGTATTCTTCTTGAGTTAGCTTCTTCTTGAAGTTGTTCTTCTTGATGAAAAGGCTCCTTGTTGAAATCTTGGTCAAAATTTCTCATCTTACTTGTTAAACAAATTCTAAGTCTTGGACAAAACAAACTTGACACTAATCAACCTGAAAACAAATTCTAACTCTTGGAAAACAAATTCCAAGTCTTCACATGATTGGTCTTAAGGAAAATATCCAGGCTCCTTTGTAGCTTCCTCGGTGGTGAATTCATTCAATTTTCTAATACTTGGTGGTTTTGGTAGAAACTAGAGCTGGTAAGAAATGGAAGAAAGACTTAGAGAAAAATGTGGTTGGTCTTCCTGAAGCTCCTTTTGATTTTCTTCTAAGTGATTCTACTTCTTGGGGATGCTTCTGAAATCTGTTTTCTTGGCTAATTCCTTCATTGGTCTTCTTACTTCATGTTGACTCCAAGGATAACAAAGGAACACCTTTCTTGCAATTCATTGTTTTCACAATTCTAGACTTAGTGGGTTTTCAACTAAGAGGGCCAACTAGCACAAAATTACATGGACATGGTTTCAAGGCACCCAATGGCTTAGGTTTTGGTCTCTCTAGTCTAAGGTTAGTACTTACAACAAGATTGCTAGAGAAAACATATTGAAATTATCTTTACAGAAATTAAACAAAGTCAAAATCTCTCAAAAAAGCCAAACAAATCTAAATTCAAAATTAATTGGTTCAAAAATTATTTTGGGTCTGAGGATATGAAATTATACATCCTAAGGTTTCCAGGGATATTTTATTTGCAATTTTTAGATTTGTAGAATTTGAACTATGCCAAAAATCATCAAACACGAATATTTAAAATTGGACCAATTTAAGTTTGTAAAATTTAAATTTGTACCATTCTAAAAGATTCTACATGTTTAATACTTTTCAAAAATTCTAAGTTCGTTAAATTTGGATCTAAGGTTAAAAAGTTATGATAGATCTAATATGGGGGGCTTTTATGCAAAACTGCCTATTTAGATTAAATCCAGAATAAACAGAAAAAGTTTTGGGTGACGTGAAGGCCTCTGACTGGTTTCGCAGAACAAATCTGACATGGCGCTCCGCGGTTAGCTAGGCTAGGGCTTCAGCTGTGGCTTAAGCCACGACTCGACTTATACGACTCGATCTAACCCAGGGCGTTGAATGACGATCGAACGGCCAGGAAATAAGGAGAGGGGGCTCACTGGAGTGTTTTCGCCAGAGAGCAGGAAGATGGTGGTGGTGCTCTCTGCCGTTGATGGCTCCGGTGATGTGGAGCCTCCCCAGATTCGCGAACGACACCGGTAGACGCGGCGTGCCGCGGGGGTTCCTCCCGTGGGCACAAAACTTCTCCTCCCCTCTCCTATCGTCGATGTCAAGTCTTCTCGAGGCGGCAGCGATCGTGGATTCTGGGGACGAGTTAGCGGCGGCAGCATGGGTTTTAGGGTTAGGGTTTTGGGGCAAGGGAGACGCAGAGCTCGAGGAGGCAGCGTTCATATGGAGGCGGAGACGTGCGCGAGGGGGCAAGGAGAGGCAGTGCGGTGTGCGGCGCGGCCACGACTCAGACGTCGAGGTCCCCTGACGTCAGCGATGCGTCATTGGCGAGTCCCAGCTGTCAGCGATAGAAAGGATAGAGAGAGGGCCGGACGGATTGCTGGGCTGATGCTGGGGCGCACGCGAGCGAGGGGTAGGAGATGGGCTCTGGCGGGTTGTACTTCGATGCGGCCTCGCGCGAGGCTGGCTAGTATGGGCCACTTTGGCCTGGCTCGGCCGGCTTCTCTTTTTTTTTGTTATTTTCTTTTCAATTTTTTTCTTAATTCATACCTTTTGAATAAATAGCCCAAATGACCTCAAACAAACTTTTAAATTTTTGCAAAATGATTCTCTTTGCACTAGAAACAATTATGTGCTGTTTTAACACATTTAAAATTTTAAAGTCTCAAAATTTGAATAACTAACTAATAGTCATAATTGGATAATTGGTCAAATAAAAACAAAGGCTTTCCACAAATGAAAATATTGTTTTCTCTAATTAATGCCCATTTTTAAACAAGAAGTGTTTTATGGAAAGCATTTTAGTACCAGAATCTTGACATAGTAGTTGATAATACTTATAATTGATTTGGGGCTTTTATAAATAATTTTAAATATCTAAATGTTGGCACAATAAATACTCTAGGTAATTTGGGTTTGAAACAACCATTTGGAGAACATATAGTTAAGAAAAACCATTTTAAAATCTTAAGGTTTGCAAAGAGGAAAATATTTTCTTTGCCTAATTATTTAGTCTTAGGATTTAGGGTTTTAGGAAATAGAGGCATTTGGATTGTTATATCCAATAACATTGGAATGACATATAATATTTCCTTCGTGTTTGAGTTTTATTTGTTTTTTGTGACTGACATTAGTGGAAAACAAAATGTTTTTAGATTTTCTTATTTTTGAATGTCTCCAAAAATCAGGGATGTTACACAATCTTATCACTCAAAGAAGAAGAGACCTCCTCAACAGAATTTACCATTTTACCTGTTGGAGCCATTTCTGTGTGCCATTGGGAATAGTTTATCATTATATCATCCAGTAACTTATTTTCTGCACCTAATGTGAGGATCATGAAGGTTCCTCCCATAGCTGAATACAATAAGTTCCTTGAAGAAAAATTTAATCATGCATATTAAGTTTGGAAAACCATCCACGTAGTTAGTCCGTGTGTGGGAAAATTCTTAACCATAGTTTTCATCCTTTCCCAAGTTTGAGAAACATGTTTAGTATCATTTTGTCTAAAGTTCATAATGTTACTCCTTAGTTGTATAATTTTTGCAGGTGGATAATATTTCCCAATAAAAGAATCTTTGCATTTAGACCAAAAATCAATGCTATTTTTACACAAAGACAATAACCATTCTTTAGCTCTTCCTCTTAATGAGAAAGGGAAAAATCTTAATTTCACAATATCACCATCTACCTCTTTATATTTTTACATGACAGATAACTCAATAAAGTTATTTAAATGAGAGGCAACATCTTCTCCAATATCAGAAAATTGATCTTTCATGACAAGTTTCAACAATGCAGGTTTAATTTCATAGGAATATGCTATGGAAGCAGATGGAGCAATTGGTGTGCATATGAAATCATTATTATTAGTAGTAATAAAATCACAAATATTGGTGGTATCATTGGTAGCCATACTTGCAAGATAAAACAAAATAAACTAACAACGCAAATAAATGACTAGAAACTAGAGAACTAATTGTTTTTGGGTTTTTGATAAAGAGAAAATAAGACTAAATAAGAGTAAAATAAGCAAGAACAAAAAAAAGTGGAAGTGTGAGACTCCCCTTGCTGCAAGCTTGAAGTCCCCAGCAACAGCGCCAAAAATTATTGATGCTCTCATACGTGATCACACACTCGTTGGGTTACCCCAAGAGGAAGGCATGATGTAGACTACCGGAAATTTCCCCCAATTGTGGAACCAGGGTTTATCGACCAGTAGGACTTCAAAGACTCGGGGAAGGTTGCCTGTTGTATGGCGCGTTAACAAGCATGGTACCTGCACACAACACAAAAACTCTCTCTTGTCCCCAACTTTCCGAGAAGGTTGTCAGTCTTCTCGTCTTGCTGAAAACTAGAGAATTAAACGTATAGAGTAATGAAAGGAAATATAAGTAAAAACGGTGTTGCAAGGAAACTATGATGACAGTGCTTGAAAGAAGGTTGTATTAATGAGGAAAATAGGATCGGGACCATAATTTTACTAGTTGTGTCTCTCCAAAGAAAACAAACAGGTTGGATGAACAAATTACAGTTGGGCAATTGACAAATCATGAACGTATAACAATACTATTCTGACGAGATATAGTTCACGGGTGCTAACATCATAAGCATTAAATCGAGGCATATAGACCGCTTTCCAGCATGCATCCATATATAATAGTCCACCTCAAGAAAGTTATCCAGCAAATCTATCCGGTATTAAGTTGTAGCAACAAAGTGATTGCTTTGTGTGCAACAGACAATTGCATTAAGTAAAGTACGTAATGTAAGCAATGGTTCTCGTCCGTAGACAAGATCACCGCTGTTTTCTCCCTAGTGGAACCAACACATCCCCCACCTGTCATGTTTCTGCCAATCGAGCACATATGTACGGGAGGCATGAACCCACTATCTAGCATATAAACCCTCTCTTGGAGGTGAAAACAACAACATGGCCAAGGTAATCATAAACACTGGAGAGTATTGCAAGACAACATTAAAACTTTATATAGATATAAGGGAAGCATATCAGTTTGACATGAACAAAATAATCTTAATCTAATGGTTCATCGGATTCCAGCAAACACAACATGAACAATTACATAACGGTGGTCTCGATCATGTGAGGCAGCTCACGAGACTCTAAACATGGAGACATAACGGAGAGAACTACCAATTAGCTACTGCTATAGACCCATCGTCCCGAGATGAACTACTCACGCATCATAGTGGAAGCAATATTGGCGATGAAGAGGCCTCGGGTGACGATTCCGCCTCTCGGCAGGGTGCCAGAACAGGGCTACAGAAGCCCTAGATTGGACTTTCTAGGTGACATCTCCTATCTCTATGTTTTGTGGAAAATATGTCCGTCCTCGAACTTGTTAGGGTTAAGGGCAACTTATAGGCAAAGAGGCGGTGTGAGGAGGTGTCGGGGCCGCCAGGGGACCCCCAGGTGCGTCCTGGGGTGGGCCCGTGCCGGGAGCCCTCCTAGGGACCCCAGGGCATCCCTCCGGGTCTCCTTTGGTCTTCATCTTCGTTCCGGGTAAAAACCGATCTCCTTGGATTTGCAGCCCATTCCGAGAATATTTCTGTAAGAACTTTTCTGAAATACAAAAACAATATAAAACAACAGCTACCATGGGGCATCTTGTTAATAGGTTAGGGCACGAAAACATCCGGAAAATGAAGGAAACATGTGGAAAACACAATGGCATTGGATAGAAACAAGCATGGAGCATCAAAAATTATAGATACGTTTGCAACGTATCAAGATTCCAGCTCCGATATGCTTGCTTTAGCCCATTAATGGACAATTGAAGTTTTCATACGTTTCTAGGAGCCTTAGGATCAACAAAACCTACTCGTTGTACAACTACAACTCTTCTATTAATGTTGGCATTAAGGAACACAGTTTATTTATCTATCAATTTGTCAACTAAATTGTAGTAACTGGTAAGACAATCCTAAGTAGACTTAAACTTTTCCGCCTGAAATAGAATCTCGTTATGGTCAACTCTTTGAATTTGTCAAAATCGTTTTGTGAAAAATAGAACGTCATAGACGGTTGCTATTCCGTTAGTGTCTATTTTCTCATAAAATCCCATTTGCTCTTGATACTTCATAAACGTATCCTTAATTTCTGATGTTCCATGTTGTTTTCTTATTGTTTCCCACATGTTTGCTATAAACTTTATGTCATTTTTATCGATTTTCCGGACTAACCTATTGACAAGATGCCACATAGCCAGTTCCCTGTTTTCTGTTCTTTTAAGTTTCAGAAAAGTTGTTCTGGAAATATTCTCGGAATTGGAAAATTCGAAGCCCGGAAGTCTTAGAAATCCTAGAGGTTTCACGGAGTCCCGAAGAGGCCCGGAGGGGGGCCTCAGGGGGCCACACCATAGGGTAGCGCGTCCCCCCCTTGGCCGCGCCAGGGGTGGTGTGGGGCCCCTCAGCCTCCACCGCCTCTGCCCTTTCGCCTATATATTCCCCCCTATACGTAAACCCTAAGGATATCCCACTTTTTCCCGAGAAACACCCGAGGCCGCTGATATATCTCCAACGTATCTATAATTTCTGATGTTCCATGATGATATTATGCCAACTGCTACATGCTTTCTCCCTTCTTTATGTCATTTTTATCGGTTTTCCGGACTGACCTATTGACAAGATTCCATAGAGCCAGTTCCATGTTTTCTGCTGTTTTTAGTTTCAGAAAAGTTGTTCTGGAAATATTCTCGGAATTGGAAAATTTGAAGCCCAGAAGTCTTAGAATTCCCGAAGGTTCCATGGAGTCCCGAAGAGACCCGGGCCTCAGGGGGCCCACACCATAGGGTGACGCGTCCCCCCTTGGACGCGTCGGGGGGTGGTGTGGGGCCCCAGGGCTCCACTGCTTTTGCCCTTTCGCCTATTTCTTCCCCGCCGAAGGAAAACCCTAGGCACCTGATAAAAAATTCCCGAAAAGTTCCGCAGCCGCCGTCGTCAACCCTAGATTAAGGGGGTTCTAAAGCTGTCTCCCGGCACCCTACCAGAGAGGAGATCATCACCGGAGGCTTCTTCATCACCATGCCTGCCTCCGGAGTGATGCGTGAGTAGTTCATCCTTGGACTACGGGGCCATAGCAGTAGCTAGATGGTTGTCTTCTCCTCCTATGCCTCAATGTTTAGATCTCGTGAGCTGCCTAACATGATCGAGATTGTTCTTATGTAATCCTTTGTGCTGTGTTTGCTGGGATCCGATGAATATTGAACTTATGCCAGGTTGATTATAGTCTTTATTGCATATGTTATTTGTGATCTTGCATGCTTTCCGTTGCTAGTGGTTGCTCTCGCCAAATAGTTGCTAGTGACTCCATGATGAGGACATCCCTAGCTCTTCACCTATTGTTACACACGAGGATGTTCGAATAAAAGCTAATGAAGTAAGGATTGGTCCAATGACAAGATCAAGAACCAAGCTATTACAACAACAGGTGAATTCACTCCTACTTGAGTATAATGTTTATAATTGTGAGAACTTTATACTACCTAAACCCATGCATTTATGTATTCTCAGGTTTATTGATAACATAAGGATGAATGGAGATCATGGAGAGGAGATACACATGGATGGAGATGGACTAGAAGAGTAGATGGAGATCAAGTGCTAGCATGGTGAAAACAACAAATAACAAATGTTATGATGACAAGGGGATAGTGCCTCCACAAGGTCAAATGCACTTAGTGTGGAAAACAATGCCAATATGTTATTTCCACACTCATTGATGGACAAGCAAGAGGAGGGCGCCCACAAAGGATATCTATGCGCCATATAGAGTCCTAGTAGTTGTAGGATTGGTTTGTATACAAATTTGGCCGCATCCCACATAATTGGGTCGGTTTGTATGTATTTGTGTTCCTAGTAGGAGTCCTAGACCTAGTAGGTTTGGTGCTTGCGCAAGGGAGACCCCTTGTGGCCGCACCCCCTCTCATATATACCCCTTGGGTCGCATAGGAGAGGTTAGACTACGTTAAAACATTAAACCCTAGACCTCTAGATTGAATCAGCTTGTAAGCCTTCATCTGGAAGTTCATCTGCAAACTTTACGTGTTACCTGCTGTTCCACTGGGAATAAGACGGTACAGGACCACTTGTAGTCGGTGGATTACTTGTGCAAGAGTGTGGAGTTGAGAATATCCTTGGGGTTGCTATCTTTTGCATTGGCATCAGGGATCAGTCGGGAGAGTTCTTAGTGGCGCACTAGTTATCATTCAGAAGTTATCTGTGAGTTCACTGAGAAGATTGGGCCACCCCTTATCATATTGGTATCAGATTTACAGGTTGCCTCGGTGAGCTATCAAAGTTCCCTTTAGATTTGAGTGTTTTTATTACCTATCCAGAAAATTGCCCCACAGAAATAGTGTAGTTCATTGCCATAGCCTAGATAATCACCTTAGTTTCATTACTATAGCTGTTTTTGTGTTTGATTTTGTGTTCCTTTTTGTCTTTTTTAGATTTCTTATTTTCGGCTAGGGTTAGGGTTCTTTGTTCCCCTGGTCGAAATCCTATAAAAAAACCACAAAAATATCGAGTTCGGGTGTGCTTTCCTACTTCCAATCCGAGTTGCACTCGCAATCCTACCGCGGCACAAAAACCTACCAGTTTCGCTGCCGCCACCGCCTACCGCTGCCGCCTCCTACTCGAACTCGGAAACCAACCGCCTCACGGTTACAAAATCCCGCCTGCGCCCGCACCACTCCTTACCACCGCATCCACCGCGCGCTGCCGCGACAGCGAATCGGATCGAAACGCTGTCGCGCGCTGATGTCCACTGCCGCGTCCACGTAACGCCCGCAGCTGTGTTTCCGCTGTAACGCGCTTACCAATTGCCGTTTCGCACACGTGCGCGCTGCCGTGACAGGAAATTTTCGCGTTTTTGCTGTCGTGTGCGATGTTTGCTGCCGTGAGCACCTAATTGCTACCGCGACACATTTTTGGTTCGTTTTTCCTACCGTACGGTACAGAAACGTGCTGTTTCTCTGCTGTGAGTGCTGTTTGGCTGCCGTGAGTGCTTAGAGTAGTTTTTCATATAGAATTTTTCTGTTTTCCTTTTATTTCCTGTTTTTCTTTACTAGGACCAATCCATCCATACTTTGTGAACCATAACCACAGCCTTTCTACAACATTCAAATAGGAACTTGCCCACAAGTATAGCTATTTTGTGCTCTGACAGGTTGCTCATTTATCATCACCACCATTGTGTTCACTTGTGTTTGGTTTATATTGCTCCTAGTTTTGTTTAAGGAAATTGGAAAAATAAAAAAAAAAATAGAAAAAGAGTAAAAGTATTAAAAAAAAGAGAAAAGAGAAAAACAGAAAATTGCAAAGAGGCCATATAGATACTATTGTTTCTAGTTGAGCTTGCCATTGTGACACTGGTTTTTCATTGAGCAATTGTGCCTGTCAATTAAGAGCCTAGCTAGTGACTTTCTAGTGCATTGCAAAATCTCATCCATATATTTGCATTGCCACATTTGTCTCCATTATTGTGTGAGTTTCCTTGGGTATTTTTATATCTACAGAAAGACAGCAAATAGGACTTGTTACTTTGGTAATTGTTAGGTATCTATACCAAGCCCCACTAAATAACCTTGTTTGCTTTTGTGAGAGTTAAAAACCTGGGTATTCTCTTCTTCACATCAAAGTACACTAATTGCCTCTACTTGTGGTAAGTATTTCTATTCACTTTGGAAGGGTAAGATAACCTATTGTCTTGCTAGATTTTTGAGTGAGTTGTGAGAGAACACCACAACCTATACTTGTTTCTATTACACTAACCTACTTGTCGTGGGATAATCACGGCAGATGTTACCAGGGGTAACTGATCTTGGGGCAAGTCGACACAGGCGTTAGGGAGAGGGTTTAGCTCAAGGGAAGACATGGTACAATTTGATCTGACAGCCGGCAATCGAAGTCGCCGGATCTCTATTCTCGATACAATAACTCGATTAGGATTTACACTGGATACTCGATACCACACGATATTGCTAGGGTTCTTAGATCTCTTCCCCTAAAACTATACCTGAGGGTCGGTTTATAAAGCACCCGTACCCCCTAACTTATTCGGCAAGGCATATTCCGGATCCTACATGAACACGGCGCACTAACCATAACTTTCCCTTACAATGGCCCATAACCCGGGCCGTTAAGCCCACAAGTTTGGGCCTCCACAAGCTTCTTTATTCTTAGCCGAATCCTGCACGCCATCCTTCGAGCCGGGTTATTTCCTCATAGCTTGGCATACCGGGTTAGCATCCCCCTGTCAGTAGTCCCCAGAATAGCCTGGGCTTCATGGATCTCCTTGAAGCGCTTGCTATTCCCTGCAAAGATATAGATCATACGGGCGTACGAAGACCGGGTTAAGATGTTTTGATATTCGGCTAGGCCTCACTCCATGGTGGCCATGTGATAACCCGGATTTGGCCTCCAGACATTTAGGTTCAAATTCCCAGGTCCAGACTACCACAAAAATGCCAAGATCTCATGCTCGATAATCAGTCCCGTCATTACGGGGCAAATCCTTTCCTTCTTCTGTCCCAATGCCTCGCTCAATACTCAACGCATATCCCGCAAGATCTTCGCTGATAACCTTTACCCCGCAGTTTCCGGCTACTGGCCGTTAGGATAGACTCACCCTTGCCTTATAAATAGTACTTAATGGGCAACCCTAAGCCTCTCACCATGCCACAACTTCCCCTCTTCTTCCTTGCTCCCAGCACCCTCGCGACACCACCGTGAGGAGCTCGCACCGGTCACCAACGCAAGCTCACCAGCGACCGCGCCCGCCCTTGAGTCGCCTTACGCCACCGTCAAGTGTCATCGTTGCTCCTCCGTTTCTCTCATTCGAGCCATGCCGCCCATCGCCATCGTATTAGACTCCAATCTCCCCGGTAAGCTCCTCGCAACCAGTCAATCAATCCTCACAACTTTCAACTTACCCAAGATCAGATCTAGGTCAACCCGCAAGTCATTTGTCCGATTGCACCAAACTAGATCGACTCGAGGCTTGCCAACTCCTTTAATCATCTGCCCTATAGTCACAAATGATCCTCCAACCCTCATTGATTACCAATTTTACTTAAAAATCATCCGCAAGCATTTCCATCTAGATCCGTTCCTCCTCAATTTTCCGCCTATTGCATTAACACCCGGAAAAACCCTCCTTTTCCAGCCATTTCATTTGCGATATAAATATGGGCAACCATCCGTCATCCCCGAATACCTTCCCTTATGTAAGTGACCAACAATTTCACAAGTGTGCTCAATACCCGGACAGTTCTCGACTTCGCACCTTCTTGATACCTTTATATTCGGATGCCTCAGTATTCCCGGGTCTTATTTCACACGCCTCTTCTCTTTATGTTTTGCAGGCTGGCCCCATGGCTCCCAAGCGACAAGGGAAACAGCCGGCTCCGACAAGGACCACCCAAACCATATCTGCCAACTGGGGGCGTTCCACAACCACCAAAGCCAAATTGGACGAGCTAACCGAATTAGGAACCCTCCCTTCTCAAAAAGACATCCACTGGAGGGTCCCGGGTAATGAGACTCGTCCCACCCCCGAAGAAAACGAGGTAATCTGCTTCGTTGACCACGTGACCCGGGGATTTCGTCCTCCGGGTCATCCTTTCTTTAGGGAGGTCTTAGATCATTATGGACTCCGGGTGTTTGACATAGGGCCTAACTCCATGTTAAACATTACCCACTTCATTGTTCTATCTGAGTCGTACTTGTGCATGCCGCCGAGTCTGACTCTTTTCATTGAGTTATTCGAGTGCAAGCCGTGCCGCGAAAGCGGCGACGGAGCGCTTCTCACTTGCGGCGGGGTCTCCATCCAACGCCGTAAGAATTCTCTGATGCCAACCCTCAACCTGCACTCCCACGTTAAACATTGGCAGCTATCCTTCTTTTACTGCCACGATACCTCCCCCGACAGCGAAAAGAAGCTGCCGGGTTACTCAGAGGCCCCCCTTAAGCTCTCCGAGTCTTTCAATGCTTTCACATCAGACTCAGACAGGGAGGCAATCCTTCCTTCGCTAGCCAAGATAGCCATTCTCTCAGCCCAGGGCCTCCTAGGGCTCAATTTAATAAAAACTTGGGTCGATTTCCGAATCCAACCTAATTCCGTTCGCGCCAAATTGATGTGCGAGTACTCGGGGCACACCACAGACGCGCTCCGCTACTCCACCAAGAGTTTTGCGACCGGTGATACTATAAAGACTATCAAGGGCTTCTTGGCGGAGAAGCTGGAGGCGATAAAGGGCATCGCCGGGTTACCTCCGTTTACCCGGGAAAATCCAGCTCCAGCGGTAATACCCGGCGCTCATAGCTTGCTTCCGCATTTCAACTCGATACTGCTTCTAAGCCTTTAATCTTATCTTTTTACCTCAGGCTGATGACCCTTTCTGGAGAGTTGAACCACTCCCCCCCTCCAGAGACCCGGAAGAGGAGGACGAGGCGACTGACAATAGCGAAGGTATTCACTCAGGATCTGCATATTTTTACTTGCATTACTTTCCTCTCGTCTGCCTTTCTTCCAATGAATGCACACCCGGTTCGTAGGGCTAGAGGACGAGGGTGGAAACAATGAAGACGACCCGGAGAGAACCGAGTCTGACCCAGAGGCAACAGTCGGGGCCAAGAGGAAAGGCAGGGGGACAGTGTCCAAGGTTCCTTTTTCCTCATTATCCTCTGAACCTTACTCCTTTGACGTCATGCGACGACTTAACCATCAATTATCAAATTCATCATGCTTGAAGGATTCCCTCCCAGCCAAGCGCAGGGTAACTCGGAGCTCCCCAGGTGAAGATCCACTTAACCCGGGCATTTCCACCCCCTCGGTCCCTCGTGGCAGTGCTCCTCCATCTCGCTCTTCCAACTCTCCTCAGCGCCACCCTTCTCCTAACCACCCACGTGCCGGGCAATTCCGGGTTCCATTAGTGGTTCCTGCGAATACCTCGTCTACTTCAAGTGGCGAGCTCCCATCGGATTACACCGTAAATGTCGGGTAAGTTTTTGCCTTACTATTTCTTTTTGCTTCTAGCGAACTTTCATCCGAGCCGCCATCATCATTAATAACTGCCTTTTTTCATCTTTCTTTCAGCGCTCAGGTCACCGTCAGTGACCCGGAAAACACAGAAACGGATAACCTCCAGGTGGAGAAGCCGACTGACGACGCAGACGCCGCAACTGGTGGTGATGCGGCCGCTAACCGGGAACAAGGCCCTCTGAACAATCCACTTTCCCAAACCGTCGGATCTCCTTCCTTATCGGAACCAGTAGACGAAGAGATAGAAATTCTAGATACAAAGATGAGCCCTCCCAACCCGGACACTCAGACTGTCCGGGTCTCCACTCCAAATGCAAGGGGAACCCCCCTACCAGATGATCAAGCTGCCGGCTCTTCCGGGACTCGCTCCGAGGAGTTAACTTTTGCCCAGATGCTAGAGACCCTGCGCGCCTTAAGGGCTAACGAGGAAAATATCTTGGGGTCTTTGATAACCAAACACGAGGTAAGTTTGATTAATGTTGCTTGTACCTTTGTCCAGTCCCCAAGTTCCGAGGGAGTTCATTCATGACTTGCTCGGTACTTTTATTATACCAATGACTGATAACTGTGCTCTTCTACCTGACCAATGCTTTCTTAACATCCATGCAGTCTTACGTGACTCAATACGAGGAGAAACTTGCGGACGCCGCCAAGCTTGTTGAAAAGGAGATATCTTTACGTGAAGCAGCCGAGGTTGAAGCCAGGAGGAACAGGCAATTAATGAAGAAGTACCGAAGAAGGGCTCACCAAGCCGAAGATGACCTGACAAGCCTTTCCGTCGAAATATCTGACACCTATCGTTCTTTGCTTGGTATGCTTCCTTCTCCGGTTTTATCCTTTTGACAAACAGCAAAAGCTGTCCGACTTATATCTTCATTTTACTTCAGGCCCGGACGAAACCATGCCGGATGAAGATGACATTGCCAAGCTGAAAACCATAAAGAGTGCTATCCGGCAGCTATGTGCCGGGACCAGATGGATCCTTGACGAGTTACGGTGTCCGGGCAGAGGACATGTTGACCTGAAGAGGCTGTTGGACGCCCTATCCACTGTTCCCGAGTGGATTCGGCACTGGAAGCGCTCATCTTGCCGGGTTGGAATGACCCGGGGGCTTGCGCTTGCGAAA
Source organism: Alopecurus myosuroides (assembly GCA_028641055.1). Classification (NCBI taxonomy): domain Eukaryota; kingdom Viridiplantae; phylum Streptophyta; class Magnoliopsida; order Poales; family Poaceae; genus Alopecurus; species Alopecurus myosuroides. The sequence goes on from CM054060.1 coordinate 139,322,851, forward strand.
GCTTATCTCCCCAAGCTCGAGTTAGCGAAGCTTATGGGCGGCTTCCCAGAGTTCAAGCTTGACGGATCCAAGTTTTCAGTAAATGATTTCCAGGCCGTCCAGAAGGAGGTCCGTTACCTGGCCAGCGTAATTGCTGATGAACTGGATGTTAACACACTTGTTCCAGCATATGATTCTGCCGACAAAGCAATTAAGTCGGATCTTCCTGAGCCTTATGACATGCTGGCCCGGTGGAAGGAGGAAGCTGCTGCGATAAGGGCGGAGGCTGCCAAGAAACAAGCTGAAGCCGGCTCTGCTCCTGCTGCCTCAACATCAGTCGTTCCGCCCCCTGCAGGGGCTGGCGCCGCCGATCCGGGTGTTACTGCTACCACCAATGATGGCAAGGGTAAGGCCAAGATGGGCGCCGAGTGATATATGGTTTCCGATGCCTCTTCTTAAGCGTCAGTCGGTCGACATACTTTTTGAAACAGTCATTTTTTAGGCGGTGCGCCTGTGCACCTTTGATATTTTTTCACCAGTATTTTGTAATGCACACTAAGGCCTTGATATACTCGATGCCTGTTCCGATCTTTGTAAGTTTAAGCTTATCTGTTCTCGATATCTGGTTTTATTTATTGCTCCTTTTGTGAAAACTCAATTTCCGGGTCTCATGGGTATTGACAAGCGGATTTTTCTTCGAAGTCCCCAAGTCCCCAAGACTCGGATATTTGGATTTTTGCAACTATACAAGTAGGCCAGTTCTTTCCAAGATTTCAAGCTACCGGGCCCGGATTGCCGAGCCTAGGACACTTGATCTTGAAAAGGCAACAAAATGCTTATTGCTATTTTCACAAAGATCCATGAGTTGTTTCACATCGGTTTTGAAGTTATGCTTAATAGTCATTGAGTTTCCAGCTATTCAGCCTTGTACTCTGCATAACTTGTGGTTTAGATGACCCTTTTGACTGTCTTGTACTGTAAGCCGGCTTTCGCGTGGATACCATGTTGTTACATCAATACGAAGACGTAGCCATCCCGTCGGGTTTCATGACTAACTGCCATCGTAAGCGAACAAATCATGCCACTTTAATGCGAGTCACATCGAGCTTAAGTAAGAGTAGCCAAGAAATTTGGACTTCTTTGTCCGGTTATAAGATTGTAGCCGTACTCGTTTGCGAGTAATCGGCCCTTATAACTCATAGGCATCATGGCCGGGTCTTTGAGTTTGTAACTGTGCTATTTAAGCGACCAGCCCCCAAGACCTAGATATACGCATCGTACTGAGAATACATAACCTGATAACAACCATCTCTTTTCTTGATAACTATCTCTTTACTTGATATGAGAAACTGATAACAACCATCTCTTTTCTTGATAACCATCTCTTTACTTGATATGAAAAATGTAGGTCAGCAAGCCGCCTCATTAAAAACCCGTCCAGTCCCCAAAGGTGCCCTGGATAGGAAAAGAGTACGTCAGAAAACCTGCTGCCTATTACATCGTGCAATTCCACTTGCCAATATAGTCTTTACTAAGTATAATACGGACGCAGCTGAGCCACGTTCCATGGTCTATCTCTTTCTTGCATAGATGAAGTGGTGTGTGCGGTGTCATTGACTGTAGCCGACTCTTCCCTTGCATCTATCAAATAATATGATCCGTTATGTAGGCTCCGGCTTATGATAAATGGTCCTTCCCATGGTGGTGATAATTTGTGTTTTCCTTCGTTTGACTGTACCAGACGCAGGACCAAGTCTCCTTCCTGGAATACCCGGGTCTTCACACGCCGGCTATGATACCTCCGTAGATCTTGCTGATATATGGCTGATCTTTCCAGGGCTTGTTCTCTTTGTTCTTCTAACATATCTACGGCGTCCTGCCGGGTTTTTTCGTTCTCTACTTCGACGTAAGCTGATACTCTGGGCGAATCGTGAATAATATCACTTGGTAACACTGCTTCCGCACCATAGACCATGAAGAAGGGTGTCATCTGAGTGGATCTGTTAGGTGTAGTGCTGATACCCCAAACCACAGAAGGAAGTTCCTCGACCCATGCACCAGCGGCCCTGACACAGGGAACTCGCAATCGTGGTTTTAATCCGCGAAGCAATTCTTGGTTTGCCCTCTCCACTTGTCCATTGGCCTGGGGATGAGCCACCGATGCCACATCGAGCCGGATTCCATTGTTGCCGCAAAATTTCTCCATCTCACCAAGGGACATGTTGGTTCCATTGTCGGTAATTATGCTGTGGGGATACCCAAACCGGTAGATAATCCTTTTCAAGAACTTGACTGCTGTAGCTGCTTCGCAATTAGTAACTGGCATAACCTCAACCCACTTGGTAAATTTATCAATGGCCACCAAAAGATGTGTTTTCTTGCATGGTGACATATGGAAAGGGCCAACCATGTCCATACCCCAGACGGCAAACGGCCAAGTTAACGGGATAGTCCGCAACTCCATAGCCGGCACGTGGGTTTGGCGAGCGTACCTTTGACATCCGTCACACCTTGCTACCAACCGCTCCGCATCCGTTAGGGCCGTGAGCCAGAAAAACCCGTGTCGATAAGCTTTAGCCACAAGAGACCTTGTGGACGCATGATGTCCACAGTCGCCTTCATGGATTTCCTTGAGAATCTGTCTGCCCTCTTCCGGCGCCACGCAGCGCAAAAAGACTCCTGCTGCACTTCTTTTGTACAATTCCCCATTGATGATAGAGTACCCCTTTGCTCGCCTCAAAATTTGCCTTGCTAATACCTCCTGTTGTGGTAACTCGCCTCGTGATAGGTAGGCCAAAAACGGTTCTGTCCACTCGGGAATAGTACGTACAGTGGCTACGAGCCCTGCATCCGAGTCTTGATTTGCCAATTCCTCCTCTGACTCGATTTTAACTGATGGTCGCCATAATTCGTCCAGGAAAACGTTAGGTGGAACCGGCTCTCTGCGCGAGCCGAGTCTGGCGAGGGCGTCGGCTGCCTCGTTCTTTCTTCTGTCTATATGCTCCACCTCATACCCGGAAAAACATCCTGCTACCCTACCGACTTCCCTGCGGTATGCCGCCATAGTTGCGTCCTTTCTGTCCCACGTTCCTGACACCTGTTGTACCACAAGGTCCGAGTCTCCGAAGCACCGTATCCTCTTGATGTTCATCTCCTTGGCTACCTTTAAGCCATGCAATAGGGCCTCATACTCGGCTACGTTGTTGGAACAGTCGAAGTGAATTTGTAGCACGTAACTCAATTTGTCCCCTTTGGGTGATGTTAGCACCACCCCAGCTCCTGATCCCTCGTACTGCTTTGATCCGTCGAAGTGCATGACCCATGACTCGGAATTTGGAACCGTTGCAGTCATGCCTGTATGTGTCCAATCGTTAACGAAATCAACTAAAGCTTGAGACTTGATTGCTGACCTGGGTTCGTAGTTGATATGATAATCCCCCATCTCTATCGCCCATTTGGCTATTCTTCCCGTCGCGTCCGAGTTTCTGATGATATCCGACATTGGTATTGAACTAACCACTGTTATTGGATGCTCTTGGAAATACGGCTTCAACTTCCGGCTAGCCATAAAGACCCCGAACACCAGCTTTTGCCAATGCGGATAGCGCTGCTTTGCTTCTGATAATACCTCACTGACGTAATAAACCGGCCTCTGAACCGGGTAACCTTTCCCGTCCTCTTTGCGTTCCACGACAACCACTGCGCTAACGGCTCGGGGGCCAGCTGCCACGTATAGCAACATAGGCTCTTTAGGACCCGGCGCCGCTAGTACTGGTGCTTCAGATAATTGCTTCTTTAGTGCTTCAAACGCTTCATCTGCCTCTTCGTCCCATACGAATTTATCCGATTTTCGCAAGAGCCGATACAAGGGTATTGCTTTTTCTCCGAGTCTAGATATGAACCGGCTCAAGGCTGCTACACAGCCCGTGAGCTTTTGAACATGCTTCAAGTTCTCCGGCTTTTTCAAACTCTGGATTGCCTTGATTTTATCTGGATTTGCCTCAATTCCTCTCTCGGAAACTATGAAGCCGAGTAACTTCCCAGCCGGAACTCCGAACACGCACTTCGTTGGATTAAGCTTCATCTGGTACCTCCTCAGGTTTTTGAATGTCTCCTTTAGATCATCGATAAATGTCTCCGCCTTCCTGGTCTTGATGACCACGTCATCCACATAAGCATGGACGTTACGTCCGATTTGGTCCTCAAAGCACTTTTGAATACACCGTTGGTAAGTTGCGCCAGCGTTCTTCAACCCAAATGTCATAGTTTTATAACAAAAGGCCCCAAACGGGGTTATGAATGATGTTTTCTCCCAATCCTCCCTTTTGAGCTTAATCTGATGATACCCGGAATATGCATCCAGGAAGCATAACAGATCGCTTCCAGCTACTGCGTCTATAATCTGATCTATCCTTGGGAGCGCGAACGGATCCTTTGGGCAATGCTTGTTGAGACTAGTGAAGTCAATGCACATCCTCCACTCGTTGGTCTTTTTCATCACCAGAACCGGGTTAGCCAACCAATCCGGGTGAAATACTTCCATGATAAAGCCAGCTGCCAATAGCCGAGCGATCTCTTCGCCTATAGCTTTCCTTCTTTCCTCATTCATTTTCCTCAATCCTTGTTTCACGGGCCTGGACTTGGGATCCACATGCAAACTGTGCTCAGCCAATTCTGTAGGGATACCCGGCATGTCGCTGGGTGTCCAGGCAAACACATCTGCATTCGAGCGAATGAACTCCACGAGCGCTCCCTCCTGCTCTTTTCCCAGGTTAGACCCTATGGTAAACTGCTTAGTAGAATCCCCTTCGACAAAATCTATCTTCTTGGTGTCTTGCGCTGCCTTGAATTTTGCTCTCTCATCCTCGGTATTCGGCTTTTTCAAGGCTGTTCTATCGTCCGGATTTACTTGAGACCGGTAATATTCGAGCTCTTCCTTCCTGCATGCCTGCTCGGCCATAACTGAATCTCCTTCGTCGCACTCGGCCGCTATATCCCGGTTCCCATATATAGTGATGGTCCGTTTAGGACCCGGGATTTTCAGCTGCAAATACACGTAGCACGGCCTAGCCATGAATTGGGCGTAAGCCGGCCTCCCCAACAGCGCGTGGTAAGGACTGCGCAACTTGACCACCTCGAACGTGAGCCACTCCACTCGATAATTGTCCGTCGATTCCCCAAAAGCAACTTCCAAAGTGATCCTTCCCTCGGGGCTCGCCGAGTGACCCGGTACGATCCCGTGAAAGATTGTTGAACTTTTCTGCAGCTGGGACTCTTTGAGACTCATCCGTAAGAAGGTCTCCCAATAAAGGATGTTGATGCTACTTCCACCGTCCATCAGGACCTTCTTCAGCTCGTAACCATTAACCTGTGGAGCAACCACCAACGCCAAGACTCCTGGACGCTCCACCTTTTCCGGATGATCTCTTCTACTCCACGTTATCTCTTGTTCTGCCCATCTAAGATATCCCGGCGCGGCTGATGAAACCGAATTTGCCGCTTGCTTTGATGTCTCTTTGTTCCTGCTAGAAGTTCCTGTAGTATGCACATGATATTGTCCCTTTAAGTTAGTCGTTCGTACCGTGTCGACGAAGATATTGATCCGGCCGATCGTCAATATAAATCCGGACTCGAGGTGATCCGATTCTGGCCCCCAGTCGGGATCGTCCACCAACTTTTCTTCTTCGTGGTCGATGTAGATTTCGCCAATGACAAGATCCTCCATGTCCTTCCGAGCTTCTCCCGTGGGATAATCACGGCAGATGTTACCAGGGGTAACTGATCTTGGGGCAAGTCGACACAGGCGTTAGGGAGAGGGTTTAGCTCAAGGGAAGACATGGTACAATTTGATCTGACAGCCGGCAATCGAAGTCACCGGATCTCTATTCTCGATATAATAACTCGATTAGGATTTACACTGGATACTCGATACCACACGATATTGCTAGGGTTCTTAGATCTCTTCCCCTAAAACTATACCTGAGGGTCGGTTTATAAAGCACCCGTACCCCCTAACTTATTCGGCAAGGCATATTCCGGATCCTACATGAACACGGCGCACTAACCATAACTTTCCCTTACAATGGCCCATAACCCGGGCCGTTAAGCCCACAAGTTTGGGCCTCCACAAGCTTCTTTATTCTTAGCCGAATCCTGCACGCCATCCTTCGAGCCGGGTTATTTCCTCATAGCTTGGCATACCGGGTTAGCATCCCCCTGTCACTACTAATGGATCTTTCTAGTGGTGATCTTGTGCAGCAAAAGAAGGACCATAAGGAGGGATTTAATTGGAGAGAGTATGAGGCTCTTAGGGATGTATTGGCAAAACAAATCAAGGACAATCATAATGAAATCAAGCAATTTGTGCAAGATGCATGTGATCCTTTATATGATGCTCTCCAAGCTATGGAGAACAAGATGGAGGCCACACATAAATTGGCAGAGACAAACAATGGGGAAGTGAAAACAATCAATGATTCTATTGCTCAAATGACTACTACCCTTGCTGGACTTCAAACCATGATTCAAGACAGATTTCCACTTGTTGATGATGACAATGCTAGTGTCCATAGTGATGCTAATAATGGCTTGGAAGCCAATGGAGAGGTGGATAATTTTCTTGGCTGTGGAGCTAGAGGAGATAGAGCTAGAGGAGGATTTCATGGCCGAGCCAACCATATGGGTGCAAGGAGAGTGCCCAATAACGTGGTTCCTGAAAATCCAAGAGAGGATGGTTTGAGTAAGCCAAAATTCTCTATTCCTTCTTTTAGTTTTGATACTATGGATGTGGAGGAATATTTGCTATGGGAGCTAAAAATTGAGAAGCTATGGAGACTGCCTGATTATAATGAGGATAGAAAAATCAAATTGGCATCTTCTGAGTTTGATGGATATGCTCTTAGATGGTGGGATACTACTGTGAGAAAGAGGAAAGAGGATGGAGAGTTACCCATTGTCACTTGGAACACCATGAAGAGAGTCATGAGGGATAGATTTGTTCCACCAAATTACATAAGGCAACAATTTTGATCAATTGCAACAATTGAGGCAAGGTACTATGATTGTTGATGCTTATTATCAAGAGATGGAATTAATCATGCAAAGGGCATGTGTAAGAGAGCAATTGGAGCAAACAATGCAAAGGTTTCTTTTAGGTTTGAACTATAAAATCAAGGGCATTGTTAGGCATCACCAATATCATGATATGCATGAATTATTACATCATGCTAGGGAGGCCAAATCACACATCAATGAGGAGGCTAAAATTACAGCAAGGACAAGGAGTAGATTTCCCTTGAGATCATCTACTATGCCTAGTACACCACCTACTCCATCTACTAGCAGTGGTGTTTCATCATCCAAGGCCGAGCCTAATACCTCTAATGCAAAGAAATCATCACAACCAGCTGCAAGTACCACGGGTTCAAGTGCTTCTACTACAAGGAATAGGGATATTACATGTCATACATGTGGAGGAAAGGGGCACTTCAAGAGGGATTGTCCAAATACAAAGGTGATGATTATCAATGAGAACAATGAGTATGAGACAGGTGATGATGTTGATCCTAATGATATTGATGATGATGATGGCTATTTGAGTGATACTCCATTGGATGCCTATGCTACTACTATGCCATCTATTATTTGCACACAAAAATCTTTGAGTGTGATTCCTAGTCCTGAAAATCAAAGGTGCAATTTGTTTCAAACAAAGGCTGTTATTGGTCCTGATATGGCTTGCAAAGTCATTATTGATGGAGGGAGTTGCAGGAATTTGGCTAGCAAAGATCTATGTGCGAAGTTAAATTTGAAATATTTACCACACCCTTGTCCTTATCATATCCAATGGTTGAGTAGCTCGGGACAAATGAAGGTGACTCATATGGTGCGTGTGGAATTTCAAATTGGACCTTACAAGGATACTATTGAGTTTCATGTGGTGCCCATGACAGTTTGCCACTTATTATTGGGAAGACCTTGGCAATTTGATAGAAGTGTGAAGCATGAAGGAAGAGCAAATACTTATGAGTTGCATCATCATGGGAAGACTATTATTTTGAGGCCTATGACTCCACAACAAATTGTAAATGAGTCCCAATCCAAAATTGATATGAGAGTGGAAAAAGAGAGAGAGAGGGATGAGGGATCACAAAAATCACAAGCCTTGGGGAGTGATAGCCAAGCCAATTCGAGTGGTAAAAAGAGAGAGAACCTATTATGCATGTTAGCCACTAAAGAGGATTTGAGGGAATTTAGAGATGATCCTACATTAGTCCCTATTGTGCTTATTCACAAGGGAGAGATTTTGGTTTCTAATGACATGACCCCTATTCCTCTTGGTGTTTCTCATGTGTTGCAGGATTTTGATGATGTTTTTCTAGGAGATATTCCCTCGGGATTGCCACAATTGAGAGGGATTGAGAATCAAATTGATTTAATTCCTGGAGCATCTTTACCAAACCGAGCCCCTTATAGAACCAATCCACAAGAAACAAAGGAGATACAAAGGCAAGTGCAAGAACTACTAGATAAAGGTTATATTCGAGTTAGTCTTTCTCCTTGTGTTGTCCCCGTTATTTTGGTTCCTAAGAAAGATGGTACTTGGCGCATGTGTGTAGATTGTAGAGCAATTAATAACATCACTATTCGTTATCGTCATCCTATACCACGTTTAGATGACATGTTAGATGAATTAAGTGGTGCTACTCTTTTCTCTAAAATTGATTTGCGTAGTGGATACCATCAAATAAGAATGAAAGAGGGAGATGAATGGCAAACTGCATTTAAAACAAAATTTGGTTTATATGAATGGTTAGTGATGCCTTTTGGGTTAACTAATGCACATAGTACTTTCATGAGATTAGTGAACCATATTTTGAGAGACTTTATTGGTAGATTTGTGGTAGTTTATTTTGATGATATTCTCATATATAGCCACAATGAACATGAACACATTGATCATATTAGACAAGTTTTGCAAGTGCTAAGAGAACATAAATTGTATGGTAATCTTGAGAAGTGCACTTTTTGCAAAGATAAGGTCATCTTTTTGGGATATGTAGTTTCTAAACATGGGATTGAAGTTGATACATCAAAAATTGAAGCTATTCGAAATTGGACAATTCCAACTAATGTGAGTCAAGTTAGAAGTTTTAATGGGCTTCCTAGTTTCTATAGAAGATTTGTGCCTAATTTTAGTACTATTGCTACCCCTTTAAATGATCTAACTAAAAAGGGCGTTGATTTCGAGTGGGGTGTTGCTCAAGATGTTGCTTTTGATACTTTGAAAGAAAATTTGATTTCGGCCCCACTTCTTATGCTACCAAATTTTGAAAAACAATTTGAGATTGAATGTTATGCTAGTGGCATAGGTATTGGAGGTGTGCTCATGCAAGAAAATAAACCTATTGCCTATTTTTCTGAAAAATTGAATGGTGCACAATTGAATTATTCTGTTTATGATAATGAATTATATGCACTTGTGAGAGTTTTAGAGGTATGGAAACATTATTTGTGGCCTAAAGAATTTATCATACATAGTGATCATGAAGCATTGAAATTCTTAAAGTGTCAATCTAATTTGAATAAGAGACATGCTAAATGGGTTGAGTTTATTGAATCTTTTCCATACATCATTAAACATAAAAAGGGATTGCATAATGTAGTTGCTGATGCTTTGTCAAGAAAGAATATGTTACTCACAAATTTAGAAATTAAGCTTTCGGGTTTGGAGGGTATTAGAGATTTATATGATGAAGATAATGAATTTTCTATGCCATTTAATAAGTGTACTAATATTAAGGCATGGGAAAAATTTCATATACATGATGGGTACTTGTTTAGAGCTAACAAATTATGTATTCCCGAGTGTTCTTTGCATTTATTCTTAATACAGGAATCTCATAGTGGAGGATTGATGGGACACTTTGGAAGAGAGAAGACATTGCTTATGTTAGCAGAAAATTTTTATTGGGCACATATGAGAAGAGATGTGTATAGATTGGTGCAAAGATGCATTACTTGCAACAAGTCCAAATCAAAGCTCAAAGCCCACGGATTGTACACACCTTTGCCATCACCTAGTACACCATGGGAGGATATAAGTATGGATTTAGTTTTGGGCTTGCCAAGGACAAAAAGAGGACATGACTCTATCTTTGTGGTTGTGGACAGATTCTCAAAGATGGCTCACGTCATTGCTTGCCACAAGAGTGATGATGCTTCTCACATTGCAAATTTATTCTTTAGAGAAATTGTGAGATTACATGGAGTGCCAAGAACTATTGTTTCCGATAGAGATGTCAAGTTCATGAGTTACTTTTGGAAGACACTTTAGGGTAAGCTTGGCACCAAATTATTATTTTCTACTACTTGCCACCCCCAAACCGATGGACAAACCGAGGTGGTTAATAGGACATTGTCAACATTATTGAGAAGCATGATCAAGAAAAATTTGAAGGAGTGGGAGGAGTGTTTGCCCCATGTGGAATTTGCATATAATAGAGCCGTGCATTCAACTACTCAATTATGACCTTTTGAGGTGGTTTATGGTTTCAAGCCTATTACTCCTCTTGATTTATTACCACTTCCTACACAAGAGAGAATTAATATGGAGGCATCAAAGAGGGCTGATTTTGTGAAGAAGATACATGAGAAAACAAAAGAAGCTATTGAGAAGAAGGAAAAAACATGTGGCCGAGAGGGTGAACAAGAAAAGAAAGGAAGTGATTTTTCGGCCAGGAGATATGGTGTGGGTGCACTTTAGAAAAGATAGATTTCCCACATTGAGAAAATCAAAATTGATGCCATGAGGTGCTGGTCCTTATAGAGTTATTTCAAGGATCAATGATAATGCATACAAGATTGACCTCCCAATTGATGAGTTTGGTTTTAGCAATTCCTTTAATGTGGCTGATTTGACACCTTACCATGGAGATGATTTAGCATCGAGGTCGATGCCTTTTCAAGAGGGGGAGGATGATGAGGACATGCCTAGCTCTTCACCTATTGTTACACATGAGGATGTTCCAATAAAAGCTAATGAAGTAAGGATTGGTCCAATGACAAGATCAAGAACCAAGCTATTAAAACAACAGGTGAATTCACTCCTACTTGAGTATAATGTTTATAATTGTGAGAACTTTATACTACCTAAATCCATGCATTTATGTATTCTCAGGTTTATTGATAACACAAGCATGAATGGAGATCATGGAGAGGAGATACACATGGATGGAGATGGACTAGAAGAGGAGATGGAGTTCAAGTGCTAGCATGGTGAAAACAACAAATAACAAATGTTATGATGACAAGGGGATAGTGCCTCCACAAGGTCAAATGCACTTAGTGTGGAAAACAATGCCAATATGTTATTTCCACACTCATTGATGGACAAGCAAGAGGAGGGCGCCCACAAAGGATATCTATGCGCCATATAGAGTCCTAGTAGTTGTAGGATTGGTTTGTATACCAATTTGGCCGCATCCCACATAATTGGGACGGTTTGTATCTATTTGTGTTCCTAGTAGGAGTCCTAGACCTAGTAGGTTTGGTGCTTGCGCAAGGGAGACCCCTTGTGGCCGCACCCCCTCTCATATATACCCCTTGGGTCGCATAGGAGAGGTTAGACTACGTTAAAACATTAAACCCTAGACCTCTAGATTGAATCAGCTTGTAAGCCTTCATCTGGAAGTTCATCTGCAAACTTTACGTGTTGCCTGCTGTTCCACTGGGAATAAGACGGTACATGACCACTTGTAGTCGGTGGATTACGTGTGCAAGAGTGTGGAGTTGAGAATATCCTTGGGGTTGCTATCTTTTGCATTGGCATCAGGGATCAGCCGGGAGAGTTCTTAGTGGCGCACTAGTTATCATTCAGAAGTTATCTGTGAGTTCACTGAGAAGATTGGGCCACCCCTTCTCATCTTGGTATCAGATTTACAGGTTTCCTCGGTGAGCTATCAAATTTCCCTTTAGATTTGAGTGTTTTTATTACCTATCCAGAAAATTTCCCTACAAAAATAGTGTAGTTCATTGCCATAGCCTAGATAATCACCTTAGTTTCATTACTATAGCTGTTTTTGTGTTTGATTTTGTGTTCCTTTTTGTCTTTTTTAGATTTCTTATTTTCGGCTAGGGTTAGGGTTCTTTGTTCCCCTGGTCGAAATCCTATCAAAAAACCACAAGAATACCGAGTTCGGGTGTGCTTTCCTACTTCCAATCCGAGTTGCACTCGCAATCCTACCGCGGCACAAAAACCTACCAGTTTCGCTGCCGCCACCGCCTACCGCTGCCGCCTCCTACTCGAACTCGGAAACCAACCGCATCACGGTTACAAAATCCCGCCTGCGCCCGCACCACTCCTTACCACCGCATCCACCGCGCACTGCCACGACAGCGAATCGGATCGAAACGCTGCCGCGCGCTGCTGTCCACTGCCGCATCCACGTAACGCCCGCAGCTGCGTTTCCGCTGTAACGCGCTTACCAATTGCCGTTTCGCACGCGCGCGCGCTGCCTTGACAGGAAATTTTCGCGTTTTTGCTGCCGTGTGCGCTGTTTGCTGCCGTGAGCACCTAATTGCTACCGCGACACACTTTTGGTTCGTTTTTCCTGCCGTACTGTACAGAAACGTGTTGTTTCTCTGCCGTGAGTGCTGTTTGGCTGTCGTGAGTGCTTAGAGTAATTTTTCATATAGAATTTTTCTGTTTTCCTTTTATTTCCTATTTTTCTTCACTAGGACCAATCCATCCATACTTTGTGAACCATAGCCACAACCTTTCTACAACATTCAAATAGGAACTTGCCCACAAGTATAGCTATTTTGTGCTCTGACAGGTTGCTCATTTATCATCACCACCATTGTGTTCACTTGTGTTTGGTTTATATTGCTCCTAGTTGTGTTTAAGGCCATTGGAAAAATACAAAAAAAATAGAAAAAGAGTAAAAGTATTAAAAAAAGAGAAAAGAGAAAAACAGAAAATTGCAAAGAGGCCATATTGATACTATTGTTTCTACTTGAGCTTGCCATTATGACACTGGTTTTTCATTGAACAATCTTGTGCCTGTCAATTAAGATCCTAGCTAGTGACTTTCTAGTGCATTGCAAAATCTCATCCATATATTTGCATTGCCACATTTGTCTCCATTATTGTGTGAGTTTCCTTGGGTATTTTTATATCTTCACAAAGACAGCAAATATGACTTGTTACTTTGGTGATTGTTAGGTATCTATACCAAGCCCCACTAAATAACCTTGTTTGCTTTTGTGAGAGTTAAAAACCTGGGTATTCTCTTCTTCACATCAAAGTACATTAATTGCCTCTACTTGTGGTAAGTATTTCTATTCACTTTGGAAGGGTAAGATAACCTATTGTCTTGCTAGATTTTTTAGTGAGTTGTGAGAGAACACCACAACCTATACTTGTTTCTATTACACTAACCTACTAATGGATCTTTCTAGTGGTGATCTTGTGCAGCAAATGAAGGACCATAAGGAGGGAGTTAATTGGATCTTTCTAGTGGTGCCTGATGGAGGGATGATAACCCGGTAGGCTAACGCCAAGGTGAAACCCGGCCCAAAGGGAATCGTGCAAGACCCGGCTCAAGGAAGAGGAGTTTCTAGAAGGCCCAAGAAGGAGCGTAGGACTTGTAACCCGACCCTTGGGGTTACTATTAGGAAGCTTAGGGTTCGTGTGCGGTTTCCGGGTAGGATTCCGGGTGTGCCTTGGGTAGGAAGCCAGGGAGCCGGGTCAGATATAAGCCGGCTCCTAGGGTTGGAGAAAGAGAGCTTGACCAGATATTCGAGTATCCCTGTAATACGAGAGTTGATATTTGTAACCTTAGATTGGAGACTCAGCGACTAGATTGCCAGAGCTACCAGATCGATTGATAGCATGATTTCCCCTGAGCTAAACCCTCTCCCAAACACCAGAGTCGAATTGCCCCAAGATAAGTTACCCCGGGTAACGTCTGCCGTGATTATCCCACGACAGTTGGCGCCCACCGTGGGGCCTACGTCCAAGGGTGTTTACATTACGGGAGAAGCTCGGGAAAGCATGAAGAACCTCGTCGTCGGCGAGATCTACACCGACCCCGAAGGAGAGAAGATGGTAGACGACTTTGGTTGGGGACCAGAGTCGGATCTGCTAGAGGTCGGATCTATAGTCACGATCGGCCGGGTCAACGTCTTCGTCGGCATGGTGCGTACGTCCGGTTCAATTCCTGATGATATTGAGTATGATTCTGTGTCAGGAGAAGCGACATGCGTTCAGTCGGACGGAGAAGAATCGGTCGGGACGGCAGATCCGGTAGAAGAGCCCTCCACGAAGAGGGAACAGCCAGAGGAGCCGGTATGGACCCCGCGTGGCCGGGTCATGAGAGAAGATGATACGGAGTCTATCCTGCATCTGCTGGAAGATCGATACGAGGAGGATAGCTGTGATGAAGAAGAATAGGAATCTTCGCCAGGCATCGCGCGCCAGGTCGCGGTCTACACAGCCCCTGCAACCAATCTTAATCAGGGAGATGTGACGACGGCCGCGGTCGGAGCGGCGCGAGCGCTGGCCTAGCAGCAAGTTCCGGCTGATGGAAACCCGGTTATAGCCCGGGTTGACGGAGAGTCGGCTTCAGTCACTAGCCGTACCGGGGAAAGCGAGCGGCAGAGAAACATGTTTGGGTTTATGGCGAACAGAACACCAGGGGCGGGACCTTCGAATCCACGAAACCCGGCTCTGTTCAACAACAACCTGATCTTAGATCCCACGGTGCTAGCAACGGTGATAACCCCAGAAAACGTGGCGGAGCACGCCCGAGATCTGGATGTAGCCCGCCGTGCATTGGATCAGCAAAGGAGAGATGTTGAAGCTGAAAAACAAGGGATAGCTGCGCGCCAGCGCAAGCTGGAAGAATTGGAGAACCGGCTGCAGGTCCAGTCGACTAGGATTTACAATCAGAGGCACCAGACGAGATTACTGGCTACAGGTGGGAACCTGCAACCAACCGCACTGTTTATTACCCCTCAGGATCAACCAATTCCGGCTGTGAATCAGGAAACCGGACATCAAGCTGCAACCCTGGGAGGACAGCCGGCAAACGTGCAAGCCGAGTTACCCATGTTGCAAACAGGAATCGCCACTAGCAATGCAGCACCACCACCACCACCGCCACGATTTCATACTCCACCAGGTCACTTCAACAACCCCATGGATAACGTGTATGCAGCAACATTGGCACTTGATCGCATCCCCGTAGGAGAGTCACCCCATGCAGCGGAGACCCGGCGGGCAATAGATTTGCTGCGCACGGCAATAGTTCAGCAGGCCAACTACCCGGATAACAGGAGTGGAATGCACGGAACACCATATGTAAGCCGGCAGAACGGAAATACCGGCAATATCCAGTCGAGTTTGGCGCGGCGGAGGGCAGAGCAGCAGCAAATGCCGCCTCCTCCCCGTAGGCCGGCAACGCCTGCGGCATCAGCGGTGCAAGCTATTGTGGACAGTTCCCGAGCCAGGCGAGCAGCAGCCGGGGCTGTGGTACGGGGACCGGTAGCGGTTGTGCCTCCCGTCGTGCCCGCTGCGGCATCACACGTTTCCCGAGTGAGGCCAGTACCGACAAACCTCGCCGGGCCTAAGTGTTTGTTGGACACCATCAGGGCCGAGCCTTACCCGGATAAGTTCAAGGAACCGGGTAAGGTGGTTAATTATGAGCCGACCATGGATCCAGAAACCTGGTTGAGCAGTTATGAGATGGCCATGTCAGTCCGCAACGCATCTGAGAATCTTCAAGCCAAATTCATGTACCTAATGATGTCAGACGGAGCAGCAAAGTTATGGTTCAATAACCTACCCGAGAAATCCGTCAATTCATGGGGCGAGCTGAAAACTGCCTTTATCAAGCACTTTCATGGAACATGCAGGAAGTTGTTTACGATTGATGATTTAGAGCAATGTGTCCAGAAGAAGGGAGAGTCGACACGCAGTTGGGTGCCCTGGGTTATGGAAATTCTCCACTCGTCCACTGATATCCAGCCAAAGGATGCGTTACAAGCTATGGCAAAAACATGCAAGTACATACCCTTAGTGCAAAAACTGACACGCATGAAGTCTAGCCGGCACGCTTCAGAGGTTACAATGGGAGAGTTGATGGACGCATGCAACAAGCACGCCGCCACAGATACCACATAGGAGGATGTCGATGATAAGAAAGCAAAAGCCAACGCGGGTAATAGTGGAAGACCCGGCAATGGAGCTGCACCGGATAATAATGGAGGAAATAACGGAAACAACCAGAACAAGCGCCCATATGAAGGAAACTCCGAGTTTGTCGGCAATACAGAAGCCGGGTTTGCGAGACCCAAAGCTGAGGGAAATTTCAACGGAGGAAACTTCAATGGAGGAAATTATCAAGGACCACCAAGGCCGGCTAATCATATAGAGGCCTTCAGGATGTCCTGTCCGCGTCATAGCAGGAACGGCAGGCCGGCTAATCATTCATTGGAGCAGTGCGTAGATTTACAGAGATGGAAGAACGAGGAAATACAGAAGGCCATGCGAGGCGCAGGCCGGGGAGCAGGACCGGGTCCGAGCGGAAACCCGGGCAATGGCCCACCCCCGGCTGGCAACGCAGGAGGTGGTAATCCAGGTAACAATCAAGGAGGCGCTGGAGGTTTCCAAGCCAACCCAAAGCAGCTAGGGCAGTACCACGTCCATACTACGGGGACTTCCAATAAAGATAGGAAGATACTCAAAAGAGCAGTAAACTCGGTTTCTTCAGCTGTTCCGAGGTACTTGAGATGGTCAGACCAAGAGGTCACATGGAGCAGGAGGGATCACCCGGAAGCAATAGAACATCCGGGTGTGCTAGCTTTGGTAGTTGCACCACAGGTCAATGGTTACGAGCTGAAAAAGGTTCTGATGGATGGTGGGAGTAGCATCAATATCTTATATTGGGAAACTTTCCTACGCATGGGGCTCAAGGAGTCTCAGTTGCAGAAAAGCTCTACAATTTTTCATGGGATCGTGCCGGGTCATTCAGCGTGCCCAGAAGGAAAGATCACACTAGAGGTTGCTTTTGGAGAATCGAAGGACAATTTCCGAGTGGAGTGGCTCACGTTCGAGGTGGTAAAATTATGCAGTCCTTATCACGCGCTGTTCGGAAGGCCGGCTTACGCCAAGTTCATGGCCAGGCCGTGTTACGTGTACCTACAGCTAAAAATTCCGGGTCCCAAGCGAACCATTACTATACACGGCAACCGGGTTATAGCAGCTGAGTGTGACGAAGGAGACGCGGCAATGGCAGAGCAGGCATGCAGGAAGGAAGAGCTCAAGTATTACCGGTCTCAGGTAGACCTGGAAGATAGAACAGCATTGAAAAGACCGAATACGGAAGATGAGAGAGCAAAATTCAAAGCAGCACAGGACACAAAGATGGTGGCTTTCGTCGAAGGCGATCCCTCCAAGCAATTTGCTATAGGATCTAACCTAGACAGTAAGTAGGAAGAAGCACTTATTGAGTTTATTCGTGGTAATCAAGATGTTTTCGCTTGGACGCCTAGCGATATGCCGGGTATCCCGACCGAGTTAGCTGAGCACAGTTTGCATGTTGATCCCAAGTCCCGGCCTGTGAAGCAGGGCCTGAGAAAAATGAACGAGGAAAGAAGAAAGGCTATAGGAGCGGAGATAGCTCGGCTCCTTGCAGCCGGCTTTCTCATGGAGGTCTTTCACCCGGATTGGCTGGCAAATCCGGTTCTGGTGATGAAAAAGAACAACGAGTGGAGGATGTGCATAGATTACACGAGTCTCAACAAACATTGCCCAAAGGATCTGTTTGCCCTTCCAAGGATAGATCAGATTATAGACGCAGTAGCTGGAAGTGACCTATTGTGTTTCTTGGATGCCTATTCCGGGTATCACCAGATCAAGCTCAAGAAGGAAGTTTGGGAGAAAACATCGTTCATAACCCCCTTTGGAGCTTTCTGTTACAAAACCATGACTTTTGGGCTAAAGAATGCTGGCACAACATACCAACGGTGCATTCATAAGTGTTTTGAGGATCAGATTGGACGCAACGTCCATGCTTATGTTGATGACGTGGTGATTAAAACCAGGAAGGCAGAAACATTCATTGATGACCTAAAGGAAACATTCAGGAATCTGAGAAGATATCAGATGAAGCTTAACCCCCACAAAGTGTGTATTTGGAGTTCCAGCAGGAAAGTTACTCGGGTTCATTGTTTCCGAGAGAGGAATTAAGGAAAACCCGGACAAGATCAAAGCTATTCAGAATCTGAAAAAGCCGGAAGGCCTGAAGCATGTTCAAAAGCTTACAGGATGTGTAGCAGCGTTAAGCCGATTTATATCCAGGCTTGGAGAGAAGGCAATACCCTTATATCGACTCTTGAGGAAAACCGACAAATTTGTTTGGGACCAAGAGGCGGACGAGGCATTTGAAGCCCTGAAAAAGCAGTTATCTGAGGCACCGATTCTGGCAGCACCAGGTCCTAAAGAGCCCATGTTATTATACGTTGCAGCCGGGCCCCGGGCGGTCAGGGCAGTGGTTGTTGTCGAGCGCAAAGAGGATGGAAAGGATCACCCGGTACAGAGGCCGGTTTATTATGTGAGTGAAGTACTATCGGAAGCAAAGCAGCGTTACCCACACTGGCAAAAGTTAGTTTTCGGGGTCTTCATGGCCAGCCGGAAATTGAAACCATATTTTCAGGAACACCCCATAACGGTGGTTAGCTCTATACCAATGGTAGATATTATCAGAAATTCAGACGCAACAGGTAGAATAGCCAAGTGGGCCATCGAGATGGGAGATTATCACATCAACTACGAGCCCAGGTCTGCAATCAAATCTCAAGCTTTAGTTGATTTTATCAATGATTGGACTCACACAAGCATGCCCACAATGATGCCAAGTTTCGAGTCTTGGGTGATGCACTTTGATGGTTCTAAGCAGTATGAGGGATCAGGAGCTGGGGTGGTACTTACATCACCCAAAGGAGACAAATTGAGCTACGTGTTGCAAATTCACTTCGATTGTTCCAACAACGTGGCCGAGTATGAGGCATTATTACATGGATTGAGAGTAGCAAAGGAGGTGAACATAAGGTGAATACAGTGCTACGGAGATTCGGATCTTGTGGTACAGCAGGTCTCAGGAACTTGGGATAGAAAGGATGCAACAATGGCAGCATATCGCAGAGAGGTGGACAGGGTTGCCGGGTCTTTTTCCGGGTATGAGGTGGAACATATTGACAGGCGAAAGAACGAGGGAGCAGATGCGCTCGCAAGACTCGGCTCTCGCAAAGAGCCGGTTCCACCTAATGTTTTCCTGGACGAGTTATGGCGGCTAACCAAGACCCGGATCTGGAGCTCGTGGCTATGGTACGTGCTGTTCCCGAGTGGACAGAGCCATTTTCGGCCTACCTATCATGGGGCGAGTTACCACCACAGGAAGTTTTAGCCAGGCAGATTCTGAGACGATCAAAGGGCTATTCTATTATCAATGGGGAACTGTATAAAAGAAGTGCAGCTGGAGTCTTTTTGCGCTGTGTAGCACCAGAAGAAGGCCGACAGATTTTAAAGGAGATTCACGAAGGGGATTGTGGGCATCATGCCTCCACAAGATCCCTTGTGGCAAAAGCATATCGACATGGCTTCTTCTGGCTCACGGCCTTAGCAGACGCGGAGCGCTTGGTGGCAAGGTGTGATGGATGTCAAAGGTACGCCCGCCAAACCCATGTGCCGGCTATGGAGTTGCGAACAATCCCGCTAACCTGGCCGTTTGCTGTTTGGGGTATGGATATGGTTGGCCCCTTTCACATGTCACCTTGCAAAAAGACTCATCTTTTGGTGGCTATTGACAAGTTTACTAAGTGGGTTGAAGTTATGCCAGTCACCAATTGTGAAGCAGTCACAGCATTCAAGTTCTTGAAAAGGATTATCTATCGGTTTGGGTATCCTCACAGCATAATAACGGAAAATGGAACCAACATGTCCTTAGATGAGATGGAAAAGTTCTGTGGAAGCAATGGCATCCGCCTTGAAATAGGCTCGGTAGCCCATCCACAAGCCAATGGACAGGTGGAGAGGGCAAATCAGGAGTTACTTCGTGGGTTAAAACCACGAGTGCGAGTCCCGTGCATCAGAGCTGCTCGAGCACGGGTTGAGGAGTTGCCATCAGTGGTTTGGGGAATTAACAACACACCTAACAGATCTACTCAGATGACCCCGTTTTTCATGGTTTACGGCGCAGAGGCAGTATTGCCGAGTGATATTATTCATGACTCGCCCCGAGTATCAGCTTACGTGGAGGTGGAGAACGAGAAGACCCGGCAGGATGCCGTGGATATGCTAGAAGAACACAGAGAACAAGGCTTGGAGAGATCAGTCATATATCAGCAGGATCTGAGGAGATATCATAGTCGGCGAGTTAAAACCCGGGTCTTCCAGGAAGGGGACCTGGTATTGCGCTTGGTACAGTCAAAAGAGGGAAAGCACAAGTTATCTCCACCATGGGAAGGACCGTTCATCATAAGCCGGAATTTGCATAACGGATCATATTACTTAATAGATGCAAGGGAAGAGTCGGATACTGTCAATGACACCGCTCATGCCACTTCATCTATGCAAGAGAGGGAAAGACCATGGAACGTGGCTCAGCTACGTCCCTACTACACTTAGCATAGGCTAGGTTTACAAGTTGAATTACACGATGTAACAGGCAGCAGGTTTCAGACGCACTCTTTTCCTATCCAGGGTACCTAAGGGGACTGGAGGGTTTTTAATGAGGCGGCCTGCTGACCTAATTTTTCTCATATCAATAAAGAGATGGTTAAACTATGATATTGCTTCTTTCTTATTTATTTCTGTTAAGTTTTGATCTTTTTGTTTTTACTTTCTATTTTCTATTTTACCAGGTAAGTATTACTTATTTGCTTATAGTACATTAGTTCTATATTTTTTCCTAAGATTGCATGTATAGGTCTTGGGGGCTGATTGCGTGAATAGCACAGTTGCAAACTCAAAGACCCGGCCACGATGCCATTAAGTTATAAGGACCGATTACTTGCAATAAGTACGGTTACAATCTTATAACCGGACAATAGAGCCAAATTTTCTTGATTTCTCTTGTTTAAGCTTGACGCGACTCGCAAAAACATGGCATGCTTTGCTAACGTGTAATCACAATCAGTCATGATGCCCAATGGGACTTTCCTGACCCTGTTTTTATACAGTTATAGCAGCATTGAATATCCACGCGAAAGCCGGCTTACAGCAAAGAGGGTCAAAAGGGTCATCCAAACCACAAGCTATGCAGAGTACAAGGTTAACAGCCGGAAACTCACAATATATTAAGCATAGCTTCAAACCTACGTGAGTAACTCTATGTTTGGGCCTTAGCAAAAACAATTTGCTTTTTTGAAAACTACAAATACCTAGACTCGGAAATTCGGGCCTTGGGGACTTGGGAATTTGAGAAAAGCAACAAATTATTTAGCTATTAAGCTTAAAAACCCAAAAATCCGAGTCTTGGGAACTTGGGGACTTAGGAAATAAAGTACACTTGTCAAAATCACCGAGACCCGGAAACCGAGTCTCACAGAAGGAAAAAGAGCGAAAAACAGAAAAGCAGCAACAAAGTTCAAGACTAGGAAATAACATATCAAGGTGAGGGGCCAGAAGGGCCACCAAAAGCTATTAAAATTTAAATGTATTACAAACCGAGGAAATTGTATCGAAAAGTGCACAGGCGCACTATTAAGAGAATAATTGTATCAGGCATATTACATAATGCCTATTGGCCGAATAAAGTGTTTGGGGCGAGAAACAAATAAAACCTCACTCGGCATCCATGGCCGAGTCATCAGCAGTGTTCTTCGCAGTCGGGTCTTCAAAATGCTTGTCGGGGGGTTACCCCCGAGTAGGGGTAAGGCAAGTGCTAAAGGCAAGATCAG
Organism: Alopecurus myosuroides; assembly: GCA_028641055.1. NCBI lineage: Eukaryota > Viridiplantae > Streptophyta > Magnoliopsida > Poales > Poaceae > Alopecurus > Alopecurus myosuroides. The sequence goes on from CM054060.1 coordinate 139,344,793, forward strand.
AAAAGCAGTTTTGACTAAGTTGGCTGGCTACCTGGTAGCCGCTACCCGGTGGACAGCTATCCGACCGTACCCACCAATGGCTAGGAGGAAGAATCAAGGAAGTTGTATTCTTCCGAGTAGAGGAAGTAGTCCGGGTAGAGGGGGTGGATTCCTACCCGGGCCAGAAGTCAATGGAGCCGTTCTGACAAAGGATCCCGCGTATCCTGCGTCCGTACAGCGTGCGGTTCAACTTACGGAGTGCGTGATTATCCGCGCTCCGGCGTGGCTACAGTGCGGTAGGCGCCTGTCATGTCCTGTCACTGACAGAGGGGACAGGACACGGCTAGGGGCCTACCCTATCTCACTGACAAGGGTGGACAGGTCCCATCTCTGAACGGCGCGACGACTTACGGGGCAAGCGTCAGCGGGAACTCGGAGGCGTGCGCGGTTCTACAGGGCTCCTGTCACGTCAAGTCGTACTTTATACTTGTTTTCTATTCGGCTGGGCACCAGTATATAAGGTGCCCTGCCCCCTCCTGTGAGAGGTTCGGAACCATTCGTTGCGCATTCCAGAGAGGACACTAGAGGCAACACTTAGAGAGAACCAGAGCGTAGAGTGGCTACTCGGCTGAAGGCCCGAACTGTACTGTGGCTACTCGGTAAACACCATATAAAGAGAGAGGCAGGAGTAGGGGTGTTACCTCCACACGAGGGCCCTGAACCTGGGTAAGATCGTGTTGTTTGCAGTGTTTGTGATCTACCACACGCGGCTACTCGCCGTGTGATCCCTCCCCGAGCACCTCCAGCGTCCATCGGCCCCAACTTTAGCCATCCCATGGCATCTGCCGTGATACCACCGCGACAGTTGGCGCCCACCGTGGGGCAGACAGATGCGCTGGCTGGAGTCCATGTTCGGACGGGACTCAGCTCCGCTACTGGGGAGCACGTGGTCTGTGGCCTTGTCCACAGATTCGGCTCCTTCGACTTCGTCACCGACAACGCCGAAGATTTCGGCGGGAGGCCCATTCCGGCAGGCGGCTCGGTGCTCTCCTTCGGCTCGCACCTCGTCTACGTCGCCACCGCCATCGTCCGCGAATTCCCAGAGGAGGTGCTGGTCGCGGAGGATCCTCCTGCCGTGCTTGCTGCACGCGGAAGGCCTGTGGGCTGCTCCGCGGACAGCGTGGAGGTGATGATGACCGGCCTGGCTACCGATGCCGGGAAGGGCGCGGCTGCTGCCGCGGAGGTCATCGAGGATCTCGCTGGCCCGAGTGTTGGCGGGAGGACCCACAAGCCCTACGAGAAGGATTCCAACATCCCTCTCTCCACTACACCAACGATACCGGCTTCCGCTGCGCGGATGGGCATGCCGCCTCCCACCGAGCTCGAGCTCTTGATCATGAGGGCGCAGCTCGACCGGCAGCGCCAGGAGCTGCTCGCTGAGCACCTAGAGCTTGAGAAGGTTAGGCACGAGCTTAGCCTAGACCAGAATGAGTACAACAAGGACCACGGCTTTACTCCTGTTGTTAGGAAGTCTAGCAAAGTAGGCGCTACGCGTCGCAACTTAGGCCCCGAGATGGCGACAGTTGTAGAGGCTCCTAGCCAATCTGCCACCGCAAACACCTCCACCAGGCCTAGATACAGCAGACCCGCCAAAACACTTAGAGCTGCTGAGGCTGTAGCCGCTGAGTTGCCAAACCTAGCCGGCGACGCGCGCGCCAGGCAGCAAGAGAGGCTCAATGACCTAGTGCTAGAGGCTGCTAGGCAGAACGAGGAGTTCCGGAAAGCCAATCCGGGTCCTGATGCTTCTCAGATCGTGCATTCGTGTGCGGCGAGATCTCATGACAAAGCGTCATCACCGCATCCCAGTCGCGAGAGGGACCAGAGTGTGCGCTCTGGGAAGGGTAGAGAAATGCAGGTGTACGACCAGGTTCTCGCCGCAAAACAGCGCGCTGTGCCGTGAGAATCCGGTCAGAAACACACTACTGCAGGAGCAGGCTATCAAGCCCATAAAGCTCAGAGCAAGGGACATAGCGGAGACAACGCGGGGCCTTCTCGGCGTCCTGCTGCTCAGCCTACTCGGCAGAGGACGCATCACCCTGCTGCAGCACAGCCGCGTGCGGCTGCGCTAGCAGCCAACCCTGTGGTGCAACTCGCTGTTGTGCAGGAGAACAGGTATGATGATGGCTACTCGGCGATGGGGCTAGCCGGTTATGCTGACCCCAGGAATGTTGCTGATCGCCTTGGTGAGCGCATGTTGGAGCCCAGTGATGCCAGGTTCAAGCTGGACAGGATCAATCTGTCCGCGCAACTCGAGAACAGGGGGCCGCCTGGCCCAGAGTGCTTTGGCCCTCGCATCATGAACGAGCCATCAGTGAACCACTTCCAGCTGGCTAGAGGGACCAAGTGTTACAATGGCAGCACCAAGCCGGAGGACTAGCTGAGTGATTATGTCACAGTCGTGCACATTGCAGGCGGAAACCGGAGATGGGCTGTGCGGTATGTTCCGCAAATGCTTGAGGGTCCAGCTCGGACTTGGCTCAACAATCTGCCCAAGGACAGCATGAATTGCTGGCTGGACTTCTCGGAGGCCTTCATCAGCAACTTCACCAGCACTTACAAGAGGCCGGATAGGCCGCAGCAGTTGTCCGCTTGCAAGCAGCGGGAAGACAAGACCGATCGCGAGTACCTTACTCGGTGGAGCACCTTGAGGAACACCTGTGAAGGTGTGAATGAGGCCCAAGCCATCACTTGGTTTGCGCAGGGTTGCAGGCATGGCAACATGTTGTGGCAGAAGCTGCAGCGCGAGATGCCGAGTACTCTCGCAGAGATCATCAAGATCGTGGACATGTATGCACTTGGCGACCCAACCCAGCCTCTGATGGACTCCCCCGAGCCGAGAAGGAACTACAACAACAACAGCAGCAAGCGCAATGATTTCCGCAACAAGCGCCGGGGTGACCGGATTGATACTCGGTATGATCCTGAGGAGGTAAATGCTGTGACCACGTCTGCTGGGAGTAGCCAAAGGCAAAAAACTGCTGGAGCCCAGTACGGGAAAACCAGAATCAGGGCCAAGGCATCAAGAAGCCGTACAATGCTTCCCAGCAGGGTAGTGGCAACTCGGGTCCTGCACCAAACTTCATCTTCACGGATATGAAGGATGACCCGTGCAGCTTCCATACTCGGCATCCAGCCAGGCCAGCCAACCACACTACTCGGCAGTGCAGTTGGTGGGAACAGATCAAGAATGAAGGCTTGCCTCCTCCTCCTCCTCTGCCAGCTGCGAATGCCAATGTGCAGCCAGCTCGGGCACCCGCTCCTCGGCCTGCAGTCTTCCCGAGAAGAGAAAACGTGAACCATGTGGCTTTAGGAGCCAACCGCAACTTCAACAACGACCGCTACCGCAACAACAACAACAACAACAACGACCGCAACCGCAACTACAACAACAACAACTACACCCGCAACAACAACAGGAACATCAACAACAACAACAACAACAACCAAGGTAACAATAACAACGGCAACAATGGCGGTGGAGACCGCAACCAGTACCAGGAACACCACGAGAGCTACATGACCTTCACTTCTGAGCCCACCGACAAGCAGTCTCAGCACAGGCGCCCTATGGAAGTCAATGCTGTCATTCCTGCCGTGCCCCACTACCTGCACTGGTGCAGCCAAGAGATCACTTGGTCTAGAGCCGATCACCCTAAGGCGATGCCCAACCCGGGTAGCTATGCTTTGGTGGTGGATCCCACCTTCTTGGGTGCTCAGAAGAATGTCAGATTCAGCAAGGGACTGGTTGACAATGGCAGCAGCATCAACATCGTGTACAGAGACACACTCGAGAAGCTCGGGATGGCAGAGAACATGCTGCTGCCCAGCAGGACCACTTTCCATGGCATTGTGCCGGGAGTGTCTTGCTCTCCAATCGGGCGCGTCTGGATAGACGTCCTATTCGGCACCAGGGAGAACTGCCGCACTGAGAGCTTGGCCTTTGAGGTGGTTGTCCACCAGAGCCCATACCACGCCCTACTCGGTAGGCCCGCTCTCAGCAAGTTCATGGCTTCAACCCATACTGCATACTTGAAGATGAAGATCCCTGGTCCCAATGGAGTGATCACCATCTCGGGTGACTACAAGAAGTCCATGGAGTTTGCCTCTGCTGGCTCCAAGCTGGCGGAATCCATGGTCATTGCTGCCGAGAAGAAGAAGATGTACGAGGTGGTGGCTATGGCGCAAGCAGCGCAAGGTGGCGCGCCTGGCATGCCGAGTTCCCAGTACGGGACTGCGTTCCAGGCGTCCCAAGAGACAAAGAAGGTCCAGGTCGATCCTGAGTTCCCAGACCGCGTTGCCATCATTGGCGCCGGGTTGGGAGAGAAATAGGAAAGCGAGCTCATCCACTTCCTCCGTGAGAATCGGGACGTGTTTGCCTGGTCCAACGAGGATCTGCCAGGTGTCCCAAGGGAGTTGGTTGAGCACTCGCTACATGTGCGGCATGATGCCAAGCCAGTGAAGCAGGCGATGCGCCGCTTTGGTGATGAGAGGAGGAAGGCTATCGGTGATCAGATCACCAAGTTGCTGATAAGCAACTTTATCATGGAGGTTTTGCATCCGGACTAGCTAGCCAACCCGGTTATGGTTGAGAAGAAGAAGGAGGACACCAAGACGGATACAGCTTGGCGCATGTGCGTGGACTACACCGACCTGAACAAGGCCTTCCCCAAGGATCCCTTTCCGCTACCCTGCATAGATCAGGTGATCGATTCCACTGCTGGTTGTGAGTTTTTGTCTTTCATAGATGCCTACTCTGGTTTTCATCAGATAGCTCTCAACCCTGCTGATCAAATAAAGACTGCCTTTATTACCCCGTACGGGGCTTATTGCTATCGTGTCATGTGCTTTGGGTTGCGGAATGCTGGGGCTACCTATCAGAGATGCATGCAGAAATGCTTACATGATCAAATTGGCAAAAATGTGCAGGTGTACGTAGATGACATTGTCATCAAAACGAATAAAACACATACTCTGCTTAGTGACATTGAGGAAACATTTGCCAACTTGCGCAAGTACAAAATGAAGCTGAATCCGACTAAATGCACCTTTGGCGTCCCGGCTGGCAAGCTACTCGGCTTCTTGGTATCCAGTCGGGGCATTGAGGCCAATCCTTCAAAGATAAAAGCTATTGAGAGCATGTCTTTGCCGTGATCCCTGAATGATGTGCAAAAGTTCACTGGTTGCTTGGCTTCTCTGAGCCGCTTGCTGGGCAGAATGGGCGAGAAGGCCTTGCCCCTGTACCAGTTGATGAAGAAGAGCGACAAGTTCGTTTGGACACCACAAGCTGATGTGGCATTCAAGGAGCTGAAAGCCATGCTGGGTAGCGCTCCCATCTTGGCTAGTCCGCTACCCAAAGAACCAATGCTGCTGTACATTGCTGCGACTAGCCGAGTGGTCAGCGTTGTGATTGTGGTGGAGAGAGAAGAGGAAGGCAAGACTGTGCAGCGGCCAGTATACTATCTCAGTGAGGTGCTGTCCAGCTCGAAGCAAAACTACCCACACTACCAGAAGATGACTTACGGCGTGTACCTGGGCGCCAAGAAGCTGAAGCACTATTTCCAAGAGCATCCCATCACTGTAGTGAGTTCTGCTCCCATCTCGGACATCATGGGCAACAAGGAGGCAAGTGGTAGAGTAGCCAAGTGGGCAATTGAGCTAGCCGCGTACGCTCCTGCGTATGCGAGAAGAGAAGCCATCAAGTCTCAGATCCTAGCAGATTTTCTGGTGGATTGGGCTGAGGTGCAGTATGAGCCTCCTACTCCGGTAGCCAACTACTGGAATATGCACTTTGATGGCTCCAAGGTGAAGGAAGGCTTGGGTGCTGGCGTGGTGCTCACGTCGCCTAAGCGTGATCAACTCAAGTACGTGCTGCAAATTCACTTCAAGGCATCCAACAATGTAGCAGAGTACGAGGCCGTGGTACACGGCTTGAAGGTGGCCAAGGAGGTTGGTGTCCAGCGCATCGTGTGCTATGGCGACTCGGATCTGGTGGTGCAGCAAGTTTCAGTCCCTTGGGATGCTTTGGATGCCAACATGGCTTCATATCGGTTCTTGGTGCAAACCATGACTGGATTCTTTGAAGGGTGCGAGTTCAAGCACATACACCGAGCAGAGAACGAGGCAGCAGACGAGCTGTCCAAGTTGGGGTCTTCTCGGCAATACATCCCGGCTGGGGTCGCCTTGGATCATTTGAGAAAGCCATCTATCAAGCCATCCCCCAACTCGGAGTCTATATTCGTTCCTTCTCTGCCTGGTGAGGAAGCTGTTCCCATGGAGATTGACTGGGAGGTTGCGAAAGAGAACCCGGGGACTGGCGCCTGCAACCCGGGGACTGTCCCTCCTTACTCGGGGACTGCCTCTCCCAAATCGGGGACTGTCGCATTCATTGAGGGAGTTCTTGCTGTGTGCACAAGATCTCGGGGACTCATCCCCGCCCCAGAAGAAGAAGAAGTGGTGGCTGATCCAATGGAAGTGGACGAACCAGTGTTTCCCATCCGGGGAACACCGAGTTGGGCTTTGCCCATATTATCCTTTCTCAAGGACGGCACCTTGCCGAGTGATGAGGTTACCTCGAGGCAAATTCAGAGAAGATCCAAAGGCTATACAATCTTCAGAGATGTGCTGCATAGAAGAAGTCCAACTGGTGTGTTGCAGTGCTGTGTAGAGCCAGAGGAAGGAGAGGAGATTTTGGTGGAGATACACCAAGGAGAATGCGGACATCACGCCTCTTCTCGAGCTTTGGTCAACAAGGCTTTTCGGCATGGTTTATTTTGGCTCACTGCCTTGAAGCAAGCGGAAGATATTGTGAGAAAATGCAATGGCTGCCAAAGGTTTGCAAGTAAGATTCATATGCCAGCTTCCGAGTTGAAAACCATTCCCATTACTTGGCCATTTGCTGTTTGGTGCATGGACTTGGTGGGTCCGTTCCAGCCGGCTAGAGGCAACATGACTCACATCTTGGTCATGGTGGACAAGTTCACCAAGTGGATTGAGGTGAAGCCTATTCGGAAGTGTGATGGAGTCACTGCTGTGAGTTTCTTGAAGGATGTGATCCTGAGGTATGGCTACCCGCACAGCATCATCACTGACAATGGCACAAACTTTGCTGAGGGTGTGTTCGCGAGGTTCTGCAGAGATAAGCATATTCGGCTAGATGTTGCTTCTGTTGCGCATCCCGCCTCCAATGGGCAAGTGGAGAGAGCAAATGGCATGGTGCTATCAGGCATAAAGCCAAGGCTGATTGAGCCGCTGATGAAAACACCTGGGTGTTGGTTAGACGAGTTGCCAGCGGTGTTGTGGAGTCTAAGGACTACCCCTAACCGGTCAACCGGCTACACGCCATTCTTCCTGGTTTATGGAGCTGAAGCCGTGCTGCCCACTGACCTAGAGCATGACTCGCCCCGTGTAACGCTCTACACGGAGGCAGAGGCTAGAGAAGCTCGAGAAAATGACGTTGACCTGCTAGAAGAAGCAAGAGAGCTAACTCTGTCACGTTCAGCTGTTTACCAGCAAAACTTGAGGCGTTATCATAGCCGGAAAGTGAACCCAAGGGTCTTCCGAGAAGGAGACATGGTGCTTAGGCTTGTGCAGCGCACAGCCGGGATGCACAAGCTTTCTCCTCCGTGGGAAGGGCCATTCATTGTGAGCAAGGCATTGCACAATGATGCATATTATCTTATTGACGCACAGCCACCCCAGAAGAACAGGCCGGATAGAGCTGGAGAGGAAACCAAGCGCCCTTGGAATGTAGCTCTACTTCGACGTTTTCACTCATGAGCAAAATGTGTATGTATCTTCTTATCCGAGTTGAAATCCTATTCGGCAATCTGAAATTAAACTCGGGGACTGCCCTCGTCAAAATTGTTCCTTGTGTTTATTCTGTCTTGCTTTGTCTACTCGGTTGAACCACTTAGAATTTCAAAAGCATACAAAGTAGTGTGTTTAAACTCACCGGACACTCTGCGACTCTGCTGCTGTCCGCAACCCGGCTTCATGGCAAGCCAGAGAACAAGCCAAAGAGTCAATGAACACATGAAAAATTGCAAAGGAAAGGAAGCGTGTGGCAACCGAGTAGAGTGTTTTTTTACAGTTTTTTCTTTTCGGCTAAGTGGTGGGCAGCGTTACTATGAATTTTTCTAAGTGGCTAAGTATTTGAAACTCCTACTTTGAACTCTTGTGACTCGACTACCAACAAAGCAACAAGTTGCAGGTAAGAGCTGAGATAAAAAGGAAGAGCGGATAAAAAATGCAACTCGGGGACTTGCATATTAACGCAACCCGGCATTGAGCCAGGGTTGCTAAAAACTTCAACAGAGATAAAATTGAGTAGCAGAGAAAGACTTAATTGTTTGATACATGTGCACCCGGCATCCCGGGGATCTGATGAAAAGTTAAGATAAGTTTTTCAGGCGGCAGCAGTGTCGACAGTGGCAGTGTTATCCGCGTCAGTCTTCTCGGCATCGGCGCTCTCGGCATCCGCTTCCGTGTTGGCAGTGGCGGCTTGCTCGGAGGTTGCCGTGGCGACGGAGATGAGATCCGTGGCAGAGGTCGATGCGGCAGCCTGGAAGCTGCTGCTGGTCGCGCCCAACTCGGGAGCCGCCTGTTGGATCACCATCTCGGTGGTTATGGTGGGCTCCTCGACATGGGTTTCCGGCTTCTCGACTTCGTCATCGACCTTGGCCTTGCCCTTTCCCTTCTCGCCAGCTCCCTTCGCGGCGCCATCTTCGAAGAAATTCAAGTCATCTGACTCGGTGTCCTCGTCGTCATCGTCGTCCTCGCCCTCAGGTTCCGTGTCTGGCTCGGGGAGGCCCTCGATGAAGGTGGCGGTGTCCGCGTAGGAGGCTACCTCGTAGGCTGCTGCCTTCCGGCGAGCGATGCACTCGGGATCCTTCGACCACTTGGAGTCTTGGCGCATTTCAATGATCCTGGAGAGATTGAGGTTCTCATACCAGCTCATGATGAAGTGAAGAAGTTCGTCTGCTCCTGCCCGAGCTGCCGAGCCGCGCCATTTCTTCAACTCGGCCTTCACGCCGTCCAGCTTCTCGGCAAGCGCGCTGAAGTTGTTCGGCGCAACTTCATCAGGCCAGAACAGGTCGTGGAGCTTGTAAGCAGTGGACACCATGGTGGTGCCCAGGCCCTTGAGTTGGCGAAGCTGAGTCTTGATGTTCAGGAGATTGTCGTTGACGCTTGACTTGGTGTCGACGGGCAGCCCGGAATCAGCTCGGAGTTGCTGCGCCTTTGCCAGAGCAGGCGAGCTCGCGGCGCGAAGATCAGGGAAGACATCTAGAGAGAAACCAATAAAAGTTAGATAGGGAGGCAGAGAAGAGATAAAACCAAGAGGAAAGAGTGGGAGGAAAAGCAAGCCAAGTAGCGAAGAAGAGAAGCAGATAAGTGCCGGGAAGCGGAAACTTACTTCTAAGATCAACAAGCAGCGCGTCCAGCTTGATCTTCCAATCCTCCTCGTCGGCAAGATGCCTGTCTTCGATGCTGCGCGCATTGGCAACCTGCTGCGCGAGCTGCACGTTGTGCTTCTTCAGCACCTCGATCTCTGCCTCGAGCGCCTTCTTGGTGGCTTTGGCTGAGGTCTCGGTCTCCAGGGCACCCTCGAGAGCTGTTTTCAGCTTCACCTGCATCACCTCGAACTCGGCGCGCTCGGCGTCGCGTTCCTTCTTGAGCTCTGCATCTCGGGTGGCCAGCTGCTGCTGCACCTCGGCAGGCATCAAGCAGTGGAGATGCTCCTCCCGGAATTTCTTATATTCTTCTGCAGAGATAAGAGCAAAGTTAGCAGAGAAACCAAGTAAAGGAAGATGCAAGGACCGGGAAGCTGGCAACTCACCTTCCAGCTGCTTGATTTTGCTCTCGGCAGAGGAAGAGAAGACATGGCAGTGCTCGTGCTGCTCCTGCAGTTCTTTGAATTTGCCTGCAGAGTAAAACAGAGTTAGAGCAAAAAGCAAAAACGGGCGTAAACACAAAACACGCAAACCGAATAGCTACAAGCTTACCTTCAATTGCAGAGATTTGGAGAGCGCGATCCAGCGCAACCTGCTCCAGTGCAGCGTCATCCTTGCGCTCGGCTTCAAGAGCCGCAATGCGCTTCTTGGCGATGCTGTGATTCCAGAGCAGACGACGGAATAGGTTGGTCCTCTTCAAGAGGCTATTCTGTGAAGGAGAAGAAAAGGAGTTAGAATTTTTTTTGGAAGATTTGGCCCGAGAAGACGGCAACTCGGTTAAGTATCCGCCTACTCGGCCCGAATCTCGGGGACTGGGGAGTAGCTAAGAAGAGAAGAAGAAAAGAAAAACTGCAACTCGGAAAAGCAAGAAAAAGCAAGGGAAACAAGAAAAACTTACAGCGTAGGTCTGCTCAACGTCCTCGGCGGCTTTGCGGAGGACGAACAGCTTTGCGGCCAGCGTGCTGGTGTCGGAGGCGATGGTCATTGGATTACTGCCGAGATCGGCCTTGTTCCAATCGACGCGATAATGATCAACGTCGCCCAGCATGCTGCCGTTCCACTTCTCGACGCCGTGGGCGTCACTCTCCCAAATCCTGTCGATGAAGCCTACCCGGTCCACGACCTGCATCAGCCCTTCTGATTGGATCTCATCCTCGCCGGCTTCGCGCGAGTAGATCTCGACGGGTTTCTTGGCCTTGAGCTTGGCGTCCACTGCCTTGGCCTGGCCGTCCTTCAGAGCGGAGATCCTCTGCTCGCCTTTGGACAAGGAGATGACGTACTGCCTGGACCCAGACATCACGTATGCTGGCCAGCTACCTTGTGCACTTGACCCTGCGCCTGCACCAACAGATCCACTAGCAGCGCCAGTGGTGAGTTGGGTGCTCTTCGCTGCCGGTTTCCCGGTTGACGCAGTAGGTGCCTTGGGCGGCGGCATCAGACCGGCATCCTGCGTAGCAGGGCGTGGCGGATTCTTGCGGACAGCTGCGGCTTCAGTCTTGATGACCTTCTTGCCGGTGTCCGCCCGAGAAGCGGGTGCAGGCACTTGGCGCGCAGCGGACGGAGCCGCTTGGCGCGCAGCGGGAGGAGGCATTAGCTCAGATGCAGTCTTGGTCGTTTTCTTCTTTGGGGGAGGGCTTGGAGCAGTTGGTGGAGTAGCCTGCTGGGTAGGCGGCACAAGGGGCCGGCTACCCTGCGCAGCATCCGGCTGCGCTTGGCTCTGGAGCGCAGGCTCCACCACAGTCTTCTCAACCCGCTGCTCGGCAGCGGGATCAGGTGTTGTCACGGTCACTTCTTCTACCCGCGGCCTGGCCGCGGGGTCTTCATGAGCAGCAGCTTGTTCTTCATGCTGCTCGGTGTCATCAACTGGCCGCTCAAGGGCGGCACGATCCTGGTTCTCGGGGTCTTGTTCAACATTTTCCCCAGCTGTGGTAGCTGGGGGAGAGGGAGGCATCTCATCTCGAGCAGCATCCTGCGTACTCTGGTACGCGTCGGTCTGCTGCTCCATGTCCTGGGCATCTTGGTCACCGGCGCCCGTGTTCTCGGCGCCGGTATCTTCTTCTTCTAACTTCACCGGGGAGGGCGCACGCGCCCTAGCCCGCGGTGCTGGCTCGTCCTCGTCCTCGGAGAGTTCGACGAGTTTCTCGATGTCAATGACAGATTTCCTCTTGGTACGCGTGGGGGCCGCGGCCGCATCAGCGTCCAATGGATCGCTGGGTGAAAGGAAAGAAAAAGTTCAGAAAAGGAGAAGGAGAAAAGCATAGAAATAAGCAGAACAACGAGAAGCGGCAGCAAACTAGTACTCGGTTGGGGTAACTTACCCCTTGACGGTGGGAGGTCTGTCGCCTAGCAGTTGTGAGCTTCTTCTTCTTCTCGGTCTTCTTGGATTTCTTGGCAGCGGGTTCTTGAGCGCCACTGCCCGTCCTCTTCCGAGTGCTGGGAGCAGCCACAGAGAGAGGCTGGACGTCCATGGCCTCCTCATCCTCATCGTCCTCATGCTCGGGATCCTCTACAGAATAGAAGAGAAAAAGAGATTGAGAAGCAGAAAAGGAAGCGTGATTGCGCTACTCGCGGTCAGAGAGGCGAACTGGGTCACCTTCGTAGTCCTCGGACCAGTCCCGGATAGACGCATCAACTTGGTGCTTACCAGGCTGGTTGGCATGAGGGATGCAGAGGGTGTCCTGAGTGTCGTAGGCGATCTCGTCGTCCTCTTCTCGGTCACTGTCCCAGTTGTCCTCGAAGACCTCCTCATCTTCCTCAGCCTGGCGATCGATGTGCTGGAAAGGCGAATAGATGGCATGAGTAAGTTGAGTTCTAAACTAAGAAGTTCTACTCGGCATGGCATGAAAACACAAAGCATATAAGCCTAAGGAGTTCTACCCGGTGTAGCATGCAAACACAAAGCATTTAAGGCTAAGAGATTCTACTCGGCATGGCATGCAAACACAAAGCATATAAGCCTAAGGAATTCTACCCGGCACCGCATGCAAACACAAAGCAATATACTGCTAAGGTTTTCTACTCGACGCGGCGTGCAAATACAAAGCACACAAAGCCAACAAGATGTCTGTAATGTTCTACTCGGTGCAGCATGCAAAGATTAAGCATACTAAGCTGGAAAGCCACCTACTCGGTATCAGAGTGCAGAGATAAAGCACGAAAGACTAACCTGTTCGATTCGCTTGAGGCGACTGTACGGCACGAAGCCGTACTGCCAGGTGTCGGAGAGGGACGTCTGCGCGATGGATCTCGCCCAGATGGCTACGTCCGCGGTGCTCAACTCGAAGGTGGTGGTCCTCGTGCAGTCCCGGGGCCCTCCCATGTAGCACATCTTGTGGGAGCGGCGCTGGAGCGGGAGCACTCGGCGCGAGATCCAGCACGCGAGGGGATCATCGCGGCGGAATCCTTCTTCCTTCAACTTGGCGAGGCGCGCCTCGATCTGAACAACATCTTCGATCTTGTTTTTCGGGTTGTAACCCCAATTCTGCTGGGTTGGCCTCGCATTCTTCCACTTAGGGAGCCCTATCCGGTCCTGGATTGGCTTCCCTTCTTCGGTGGGGACGTTCTTGACATAGAGAAAGGAGCGCTGCCACTTGCGCACCGTCTCCAATCCCTTGACGCGCGGGTGGCTACCCGTGGTGCGCTGCAGCATCATGGCGCCGCCGGTCTTGGTCATGGCGCGAGCAGTATCCGTTTTACCCGGATTGGGAATGCTCTGCTTCCTGAAGAAGAAGTAGCGCGCCCAACTATGGATAGTTGGGTACACGCCGAGGAAGGCCTCGCAGACCACCGCGTGGAAGGCGAGCATCACCATGGCGTTGGGGGGGATGTGATGCGGCTGGAGCCCGAAGTTGTTGAGGAACTCCTTGAAGAAGTCGGAGACGGGGAGGCCGAATCCGCGCTTGAAGTGCGCGAGGAAGACGACGAACTCGTCCTTCTCCAGCGTGGGGACGATCTCGTTATCCGGCTGCCTGCACTGCACGCCGGGAGGGACACGGCGGGTATTGACCAGCCATTGGCAGTCCTCCGCCGTGACATCGGAACCCTCCCATCCGGCGCGGGCGGCATCATCATCCTCTCCGCGAGCCATGGAGGCGGAAAGGCGTGAGTTTGGAGTGGCGGATTGATTGGAGGAGTTTTCTCTCGTCTGTCTCACCGGCGGCGCGTGGAGCGGCGGCGCAGCAAGCGGTTGCGTAGGCGGAGCGCTTGGCGGCGGCGGAGAGACGAAGAGGCAGGGGATTGAAGTGAGCAGGAAAGAGAAGAAGAGGGAATCGAGGGGGTATTTATCTCTCCCCTCGAGTTGCCGTTACCAGCGGAGTTAGTGGGATCAATCCTGCAGAGAGATCGTGCGGCGTGGGAAGCGAACCGGTTAGAAACGCACACAGCGCATATTGCGCGCGTAACGGGCGCAGTTAATCCCACGTCGAGATCGTGGGGGATTTACTGCGGTTGAAGTGACTAGACAGTCTGGTGGGCCCGAGGCGCAGTTATTGGCGCGTGGCCTGCAGCGTCCCAGGCACCGAGGCGTCAGGGTGACACGTGCCCTGTAGCGACACGCAGAGGTGGATTCGCACCGTTGAAGCGGGATTGTGTTTTGAGATTTCGCTAAGTCATTTTACTCGGCATCAGAGAAGAAAGACAGTGCTACTCGGAGAAGAAGAGATTCAAGCAAGAATTGAAGGCTACTCGGAGAGGCTACTCGGCCTCTTACGCTACGAAGACAAGATTTGTTCTTAAGCTGGCAGAGCCCAGTGAACAAGTTCGCAAGACTCTACCAGCTTCGGGGACTAATGTCGGGGGGTTACCCCCGAGTAGGGGTAAGGCAAGTGCTAAAGGCAAGATCAGAAGAGCAGTTTTGACTAAGTTGGCTGGCTACCCGGTACCCGCTACCCGGTGGACAGCTATCCGGTCGTACCCACCAATGGCCAGGAGGAAGAATCAAGGAAGTTGTATTCTTCCGAGTAGAGGAAGTAGTCCGGGTAGAGGGGGTGGATTCCTACTCGGGCCAGAAGTCAATGGAGCCGTTCTGACAAAGGATCCCGCGTATCCTGCGTCCGTACGGCGTGCGGTTCAACTTACGGAGTGCGTGATTATCCGCGCTCCGGCGTGGCTACAGTGCGGTAGGCGCCTGTCACGTCCTGTCACTGACAGAGGGGACAGGACACGGCTAGGGGCCTACCCTATCTCACTGACAAGGGTGGACAGGTCCCATCTCTGAACGGCGCGACGACTTACGGGGCAAGCGTCAGCGGGAACCCGGAGGCGTGCGCGGTTCTGCAGGACTCCTGTCACGTCAAGTCGTACTTTATACTTGTTTTCTATTCGGCTGGGCACCAGTATATAAGGTGTCCTGCCCCCTCCTGTGAGAGGTTCGGAACCATTCGTTGCGCATTCCAGAGAGAACACTAGAGGCAACACTTAGAGAGAACCAGAGCGTAGAGTGGCTACTCGGCTGAAGGCCTGAACTGTACTGTGGCTACTCGGTAAACACCATATAAAGAGAGAGGCAGGAGTAGGGGTGTTACCTCCACACGAGGGCCCTGAACCTGGGTAAGATCGTGTTGTTTGCAGTGTTTGTGATCTACCACACGCGGCTACTCGCCGTGTGATCCCTCCCCGAGCACCTCCAGCGTCCATCGGCCCCAACTTTAGCCATCCCATGGCATCTGCCGTGATACCACCACGACAATGCTCCTCGGTGGTCTTCCCTGCCTCCATGTCCAGGTTAGACGCAGTATCGGCGTGAGCTGGAGGAGGAACAACCGGAGTAGATGTAGATGGCGCATTTTCGGCCTCAGCCTTCCTCTTGGCAGCTTCCTCCTGCCACCATGCCAGCATGTCGAAGGGCTTGGGGAGTTCAGATTGAATCGGCTTGTCATTAGCATCATAGGGCGGAGTAATCTTGCTCACGTCCAGACTGTCGGCTATCAAGCCTGCCGAGTGACGCACTTGAGTATGAATGGACTTGTAATCCTTGGCAGTGAACTTGGAGCCGTCGTTGTTGAACTCGGGAAACCCGCCCACGAGCTTTGCTGGCTCAAGCCTAGGAAAATAGGCCTTGGCTAGTGCAAGCCCGCGGGTTACCCCAACTCGGCATGCTGAACGCTTCCAGTGTTCGATCAAGGCCAGGATAGTTGAGCACGCCTCAAGCATCTTGTCCGCGCCGCGAGGAGTCCCAGGCCACTTCAAAGCCTCCAAGGTCCACTTGGTCCCCACTGAGAATTGCCGGATCACGGCCTTCATCGTCTTCAGCTTTTCAATATCATCATCATCCATAGCTTGCTCACCCGGAGCTACAGGATACCAGGGAAAACAAAGCAATAAGATCCGGGTTATAAAAACCTTACAGGAAGATCCGGGTTATAAACAGTAAGTTAGAAGTTTTTACCAAGTAAAGAGTGGTAAGTATTGGCAATTTGAGCTGAAATTTTCTTCAGCACGCCCTCAGCCTTCTGAGATCGCTTCTTGTACTTTTCCACATCCTTGGTAAGCTCTTCTACCTCAGTTTCCAGCTCTTCCCGCAGCTTGGTTTCGGCTCGGAGGAGCTCGTTGGTTTTTTCCAACACCTCCTCAGACCGGGCCACGTGCGCCTGCGGAAGTAGACAAGGAAACCGGGTATTACAAATTAAACCAGATGCAAGACAAAGCCGGGTATGACAAATTATTTAGTTTTGAAAGTACCGAGTAAACTTTACATAGTTAACCCGGAACTTGGGGACTAGATGAATATACAAGCAATATTGACTAAAGTTACCTGGTGCTCAGCGGCTAGGGATTCAAGTATATTCTTTTCAGTGGTCTTCAGGGAGAAGAGCTCAGTTAGCTTCCCTTCAAAGTCAAGATCATCAAGTCTGGGCCTGGAGGAGCTGGGGTCTTGGTTACCCGGAGGCGGTGTCCTTTCCTGCTTGGGGGAGTGGACCCGGGTTGCCTGGGTGTTAGGAGTGGGTTCACCCATCCGTGATCCCAGGAACTCCATGTCCTTGTCACCCGGCAGCGGAAACTCGGCTTCCTGCTCCACCGGGTCTCTCAGCAAACCTTCTTGTTCTTCTTCTGCACCGCCAGCCGCGGGCTGCACAACAACCTCCGGCTCTTCCATAGCCGGGTTATCCACATCCATGTCCTCAGGATCACTGATTGTGACCTTGGCCTTGAGAAAGAGAAAGAAATAGTCAGTATAGGGTGAATGAAAGATATGGGAAAAACTAGTGTATCAAATAGCAAGAAAGGTAAGTTACCCGGTGTTCACGAAGAAATCTGTCGGGAGGTCGTTGCTAGACCCGGAAGAGGCTGATAAAGAGTCGGAAAGTGAGACCCTAAGCTGGCCGGCTAATGGATGGTTTGGAGATGGAAATTTACGAGGGACGTAAGATGAATAAGTTTGGGGAGTACCAGCTCGGCGAACGGGGGATGAAGGGATGCCCGGGTGAAGAGGATCGTCACCCGGAGAGTTCCGGGTTACCCTACGTTTGACCGGGGTAGGTTCCTTCAAGTGTGATGAATCGATCAAGTGTTAGTTAAGTTCGCACATGTTAGCATACGAGTATGGTTTGGAGGTAATAGAGGAATAAGGCACCTTGAAGACAACTCCCCGGGACCACCTCTTCGCCCCAACCTCTACTTCTGGCTCAGCCTCGCTCTCGTCCGACTGTGTATCCTCTTTGTCCTCTAGCCCTGGCAAACAAGGTACGTTGTTGGAAAAGGGAAAAAGGTTGATCTGAACAAGTTAACAAAAGGAAAGGATACGAGTGTGATTCGGGTTTACCTTCATCGGAATCAACCGGCTCCTCGTCTTCTTTCGAGTTTTCGGATGGGGGAGGAGTAACTATCTTCCAGAATGCGTCATCTTCCTGAAAGAGAAACACCATGACAAGGGTTAGTAAATGTACATAAGGACTATTAGTCGAATGAAGGGATAACATCCGGGTCTTACTGGAGGAGCCGGGTTATCTCGCGTGAAGGGGTAAGCCCGGCTATATTCTTGATAGCGTCGATTTTCTCCGCTAAAAAGGTCTTCATGAGATTGTTTATGTCGCCAGCCGGGTAATTTTTCTCCGAGTATCGGAGAGAGTCGGTGAGATGTCCGGAGTACTGGCACATAAGTTTTGTCCGGGTGCTGTTAGGCTGAATCCGGCAACTCACCCAGGTTTTAATCAGATTAAGCCCTAGGAGACCTTGGGCCGAGAGTACAGCAAGTTTATTGAGGAGAGGCTGGATAGACTGCCTCTCGGCCTCAGAAGCAAAAGAGCCGAGATTATCGGAAAGATTGAGGAGATCATCAGTGAAACCCGGCAGTGGCTTTTCGCCGGCTGAAGAGGTGTCTTGGCAATAAAAATAAGTTTTCTGCCAGTGTTTGACGTGCGAACTGAGGCTCAGAGTCGGCATGAGGGAATTTTCCCGCATCTGGATGGAGACTCCTCCACAGACTAGGAGGGCCCCATCACCGCTCTCTCGGCACGGCTTACATTGAAAAAGTTCAAGGAACAGAGCTAGATATGGAGGAACGCATAGATACGATTCACACAAAACTATGAAGTGAGTGATATTAAGCATGGAGTTGGGGCCGATGTCGAATACCCGGAGCTTGTAGTGGTCCAGGAGCTCACGGAAGAAAGGGTGACCCGGGGGGCGGAAACCCCGGATCACGTGTTCGACAAAAACCACTACCTCGTCAAGACCCGGGGCGGGCCGAGTCTCCTCTCCGGGTACCCTCCAGTGGATCTCCTCCCTGGTGGGCAAAACACCCGACTCTGAAAGCTCGTTAAACTTAGCCTTTGTCACGGTCGATCTCGCCCAGTTGGCGGAGATCGATTGACTCGGTTTCTGCTTGTTGGCCGGGTGTTTTCCCTTCAGCTTAGCACTGGCCTTAGGAGCCATAAGTGAAGATCTAAAAAAGAGGCAAATACAGACTATGAATAACGAGAGACCCGGAAATTACAGCTATCCTACTTAATGGAAATTACTTGCAGAAAAGTTGGCAGATTGGATCTAGTCAAAAACATATAGAGGGAAAATCCACGATTGCAAACGGTTAAGATATGTTGAGAGGTGCACGCGTGGATCTAACTAAGTACCAGCCGTGAAAAAAAGCAAGATTATGGCGTATTCAACTAGTGAGAAATGGTGGGGGATTTGGAGGTGAAACTAGATCCAATCTATCCGCGCGTAATCAAGATTCAAGATCCAAGAAATTGAGGGAGCTCACCGGAGGAATTGAAAGAAACGTGCGGCGGCGGGGGCAAGCTCGACGGCGGTGGCGTTTTCGGATTCCCGGCGGCTCACTTGCGGGCGCAGCGGCGGAGGTTGGCGGCGGCGTCGCGGGTCCGGGTGGTGGCGGCGCGATTCCGGTAGGCTCGACGGCGGCGTGGTTCCGCTGGGTGCGGGCTTGAGCTCGGGCTCGCGCATGCAGGAATGAAGTGGAGAGAGGAGGAAGATGAGAAATTGATGTTGGATCTAGGGTTACCCCTTGGATGCCTATTTATAGGTACGGGGGGAATATGCCCTAGGTTTAGGCGGCAGGAGCCAGATTTTTGGAAAAATATTATTTGGCCGGATATTTTGGGATAAGCATTAAAAGCGCCCGTTGCGGGATATCCGGAAATGGATTGTGAGCGTGATATTCGGACTGATTGGCAACGGTGCAAATCCGGGTCTTGTCACGTTTCTCGGAGTGTTGACCCGGGAAAATGATGTTTGACTCGGGAAAAAACCGGGTTATTATATGGACCGCCTACGGAGCAAGGCCTAGCTATTATCAAAGCACTCTAACCCGGTATTCTATGGACTTGTATGTTTATTGTTTTGCAGGGAATAGTGTGCGCTTCATGGTTAATCCTACGAAGCCCAAGCTATTCTGGGTACTACTGATGGAGGGATGATAACCCGGTAGGCTAACGCCAAGGTGAAACCCGGCCCAAAGGGAATCGTGCAAGACCCGGCTCAAGGAACATGAGTTTCTGGAAGGCCCAAGAAGGAGCGTAGGCCTTGTAACCCGGGCCTTGGGGTTACTATTAGGAAGCTTAGGGTTCCTGTGCGGTTTCCGGGTAGGATTCCGGGTGTGCCTTGGGTAGGAAGCCAGGGAGCCGGGTCAGATATAAGCCGGCTCCTAGGGTTGGAGAAAGAGAGCTTGACCAGATATTCGAGTATCCCTGTAATACGACAGTTGATATTTGTAACCTTAGATCGGAGACTCGGCGACTAGATTGCCAGAGCTACCAGATCGATTGATAGCATGATTTCCCCTGAGCTAAACCCTCTCCCAAACACCAGAGTCGAATTGCCCCAAGATAAGTTACCCCCGGTAACGTCTGCCGTGATTATCCCACGACAGTGCCCATGACAGTTTGCCACTTATTATTGGGAAGACCTTGGAAATTTGATAGAAGTATGAAGCATGAAGGAAGAGCAAATACTTATGAGTTGCATCATCATGGGAAGACTATTATTTTGAGGCCTATGACTCCACAACAAATTGTAAATGAGTCCAATCCAAAATTGATATGAGAGTGGAAAAAGAGAGAGAGGGGGATGAGGGATCAGAAGCCTTGGGGAGTGATAGCCAAGCCAATTCGAGTGGTAAAAAGAGAGAGAACCTATTATGCATGTTAGCCACTAAAGAGGATTTGAGGGGATTTAGGGATGATCCTACATTAGTCCTTATTGTGCTTATTCACAAGGGAGAGATTTTGGTTTCTAATGACATGACCCCTATTCCTCTTGGTGTTTCTCATGTGTTGCAGGATTTTGATGATGTTTTTCCAGGAGATATTCCCTCGGGATTGCCACCATTGAGAGGGATTGAGCATCAAATTGATTTAATTCCTGGAGCATCTTTACCAAACCGAGCCCCTGATAGAACCAATCCACAAGAAACAAAGGAGATACAAAGGCAAGTGCAAGAACTACTAGATAAAGGTTATATTCGAGTTAGTCTTTCTCCTTGTGCTGTCCCCGTTATTTTGGTTCCTAAGAAAGATGGTACTTGGCGCATGTGTGTAGATTGTAGAGCAATTAATAACATCACTATTCGTTATCGTCATCTTATACCACGTTTAGATGACATGTTAGATGAATTAAGTGGTGCTACTCTTTTCTCTAAAATTGATTTGTGTAGTGGATACCATCAAATAAGAATGAAAGAGGGAGATGAATGGAAAACTGCATTTAAAACAAAATTTGGTTTATATGAATGAAAGAGGGAGTGGCATCAAATTTCCGAAGATCCCCTTTCTCCTACTAGATTGATAACCTTGGTTCTTAACCGAGGGAAATTCTTACCGCTGCACTCATCACACCCTCCTCTTGGGGTTCCCAACACACGATCCAAACAGCAAGAATTTCTGGCACCGTTGCTGGGGACTTAATCATCATCAAGAAGTCTCCCTGTCAAGGCACCATCACTGTTTGCATCAAGGAATTTCTGGCGCCATTGCCGGGGAGGAAGAAGTCTTCTGGAAAAGGGAGTGTCTCACTCTCAACTTCTTTATTATGTTTATTGTCTTGTTTTTATTTTTTGTCTTGTTTTGCTTATTTATATCAAAAACACAAAAAAAATTAGTTCACTTCATAGATGTTATTTTTGCTTTTCTGCTCTTAGTTTAATCTCTAATCATGATTCTACCCAAGTTTACCTTGAAATACATACCAATAGGTAGCGGTGATATAATTGGGAAAGATAATATTGGAGAGTTCTTTAATTATGTTAGTAAGCACGAAGAATTTCAGGATAGATCCTTAGCTGAACTTGCTCTAGATTATGAAACAGCTGCAACATCTCTAGTTCATATGCTGGAAGCTAAGTTTGTTAACCTTAATCCCATAATGCAACAAATGTTCCTCAACCTTGATAACATTAAGGATATCTAAAAAAGTGAGTTTATTCTAGAAACTTTGTTTAAAGAATTTGGTGATGTTGCCATTGAGGCTAGAAAAGTTTTTAACCGATTTGAGATGGAAGACTCATGTGTAGATGTTATTAGCACACCGGGTAAAGCCAATGATAAGGAAATCAAAATATCAATACCCTTTAAATTGGTAGGAATGCATGAAGCTCTAGAAAAGAATTTTGATTGGATTGTTCCTACAAACCCATTTGATGAAAGTAGTGTGCCTAAAAGCGCTAATAAAGGGACATATAAAACTTCTATTGATGAAATACAATTCATTGTTGAGGATATTGCTAAGCTTAATTTTTATGTTTCTTAACTTGAAAATACCTGAGTTGCTTTCCATGCCTAGATGAAATACAACCCGTTTTATTTCTCCGTTTTCAACCCATTTTCCGTCATTTATTTTTGTTTTCTTTGCACCTGGGCGTTGTCTATTTCCTTAGAAACCCCTCTGTATCTCTTCTTTTCTGTCTTTTTTGAGCCAAGTAAAGCCTCTAGTGGAAAGTTGAGACTATATTTCGGATTTCTGCGCAGGAAACAGATTTCTGTTGTCCACTGTTAAATTCGTATAAAATCACAGAAAATTCAAAATGACCTGAGTGTTTTTGTGCGTAATCCTAGGCTATATACACAACTTTTCTTAGTTGAACACTTTTTGATTTGAGCAACAGAAGGTTTTCAAAAAAAATCGTCTTCACGAGCTGTCCTGTTTTGACAGATTTCTGCCAATAATTGCATTTGCATCTTAATCTATTTCTTTTGGTGTTCTTTTGAGAAAAAGAGTTTTAAAAGAAGTTGTGACAGTATCTAATGTGTTTATGAGTGTTAGGATTGTGTTGAAACTGAACCATGTGAATGTATTATTTTGATTGCACTAACGTTGCTAATGAAGATTGTGAGAAGTTTGTTGTGAAGGAAGTTTTCAAGGGTCAAGAGAAGAGGATGATATGACGTGATGAAAAAGAGTGAAAATCCTAAGCTTGGGGATGCCCCGGTGGTACATCCCAGCTAATTCCAAGAAGACTCAAGCATCTAAGCTTGGGGATGCCCAAGGCATCCCCTTCTTCATCGACAAATTATCAGGTCGCTTCTAGTGAAACTATATTTTTATTCGGTCACATCTTATGTGCTTTACTTGGAGCGTCTTTTATTTTTGCTTTTAATTTTTATTTATTTTTGCAATAAGCTTGGTTGGACATCAGAATTCTTTTATTGGAGAGTGGCACACTCCGCTTTTTCATGGGAATACCTTGTATTCTTAATCTTTGTCTGGCTGATGCATTTATTTAGCTCCTATTTTGCATGCATCTCTTATCTAAGAGCTGTTAGTTTTAATAGTGTTATGTGAGTACTCT
Organism: Alopecurus myosuroides; assembly: GCA_028641055.1. Lineage (NCBI taxonomy): Eukaryota > Viridiplantae > Streptophyta > Magnoliopsida > Poales > Poaceae > Alopecurus > Alopecurus myosuroides. Next base: position 139,367,518 of record CM054060.1, read on the forward strand.
CATTTTTTCTTGCTGTATCATGAAGAGTATTTTTGTTAAAACATATCTTGTATGGTGCTTGTTGGGAAAACAAACTGCTTCTTGAAGTAGAATTTTTAATGGTGCAAGTAGAAGCTTGTATAGACCGTGGCTAGAGTTTTAAAGCCTTGTGGTTATTGAAGTAGCATGACTATCCTCAAATAGCTGAGAGTGTTTAATGTGCCATTGAAAGACTCATGAGTTGTTCTTGTCATATTGAAGCATAAATTTATGGTAGTCTCTTTCGAATGTTTTATTTGGTTGACTTGGCGCATGCTCACACCATGTTTATGACTATGAAATAGTCACTAATAGCCTCTATGATAATTTAGTTTTTGAACTTGTGATACCTCTTATGCTTTGATTAATGATGTTTATGTCGCTATGCATGATTATAGCTCTTATGCTCTCTTGATTTGTCGCTCCCAGTCTTTTACTAGCCTCCACCTGTACTGAGTATGGAATTCTACTCGTGCATCCAACTCCCTAAAACCAAGTTTTCCCATTGTGTCCACCATAACTACCTACATGTGGTATTTAACTTCCACTCCAAGTAAATTGCTCATGTGTTACCTTTAAAACCTTCAAAATTACTCCTGCTTTGTGTTCCTGTTTTTGCTCATGAGGACGTAAATAGAGAATCTTTATCTCACTTGTTGATTGGATTTAATACCCTGGACTAGTGGATTTATCCGCTTATCCAATTGATAGAAGAGATGGAAGCGGGGTGCCCAGCGCCAAATTAATACACACAAAATCTCTTCACTATTTTTTCCCCTGATTTATCAGTCAAAGCATAATTGTGCAAACAAAAGAGAAAGAGGGATGACCTTCTATACCAGTTGCGTCCTTAATATGGGAACCGCTCTTCTGAAATCTAGTTGGCTTGTGATGTACTGGATTTTCTTTTTACCATTCGTTGACATTAGCATACATCTCCCAAAATATAGACACTCCTCCATGGTATGTGATTGTTGGCAGGCACCCGAGGATTCGGTTAGCCATGGTTTGTGAAAGATGGATGAGAGGAGTGTCAAACTTTTAATACCTCGGTTTAATAAAATAAAATCTCTAGCACATGAGTGATCCATCTTTCCCTCCGCGAAGGGACTTTCTTTTACTTTTATGTTGAGTCTCCATCTTCTAACTTTATGCATAGTTGAGAGAGCATTTTTGCCATTATGAGTTTTATGTGCATTTGTCCCAGAAACATTATTAATTTATTCATGATGTGTTATTGCTTGTTCTCAAATTATTTGCTCTAGTCTTCCTCATGAACTTTGAAGGTGTCGTGGCATTTATGTTTTGCTCCACTCTTAAGGACTAGCGAAATACCACTTTGCCATGCTTACTCTATACTTGAAACAAACGTATATCTTTCTTTGCATTGTTATTCATGATCTTTTATTTGAGATACTTCTCATGATGCAAAGTGATTGCTATGCTTTATTATTAAAGTTCTATTTGTCATGTTTGTGTTAAAGTTCTATGATCTCAGCTTACATATGCTTTTACATTTTTATGATCAAGATTGTGTGGTAGCATGTCACCCCAGAAATTATTTTGTTTTTCGTTTACCTACTCGAGGACGAGTAGGAACTAAGCTTGGGGATGCTTGATACGTCATTTTTATCGATTTTCCGGACTAACCTATTGACAAGATGCCATAGAGTCAGTTCCCTGTTTTCCGTTGTTTTTAGTTTCAGAAAAGTTGTTCTATAAATATTCTCGGAATTGGAAAATTTGAAGCCCGGAAGTCTTAGAAATCCCGGAGGTTCCACGGAGTCCCGAAGAGACCCGGAGGGGGGCCTCAGGGGGCCCACACCATAGGGTGGTGCCGCTCCCCCTGGTCGCGCTAGGGGGTGGTGTGGGGCCCCTGAGCCTCCACTGCCTCTGCCCTTTCGCCTATATATTCCTCCCGAGACGTAAACCCTAAGGATATCCCACTTTTTCCCGAGAAACACCCGAGGCCGCCGTCACCGTCATCCCGAGATCGGGAGGGTTCTAGAGCTCTCCCCGGCACCCAGCCCGAGGGGAGAAATCATCACCGGAGGGGTCTACACCACCATGCCCTCCTCCGAAGTGATGCGTGAGTAGTTCATCCCTGGACTACGGTCCATAGCATTAGCTCGATGGTTGCTCTCTCCACTTTGTACCATTATTAACTTTAGGTTCAAACTCATAGAAAAGCTAAATTACATAAAGCAAAATCTAAGCTAAGAGCCATCCATATCTCATATGGTATTGTCTCCACGGATTTAGATGGTTTCCCTATAATATAAAGTGAATGTTTTGATTCTAACATATAACTCAAATGATAACAATAATTTGACAAGAGATATTATTGACCACACATAATACAATATAGTATGGTTACGACATGAAAACACACCATAGCACTATGGTGTTCCATGCATCATAATTCGTCAAACTCTTTTCACAAGTCTTCTATTGATATGCAAAAAGGCCAGAACTCAAATCCTTCTCTCCTCGATTATAATCGCAGGAAATTTGATTTTCCCGTTAAATCTATTTCTCTATTTCACTCCAAATTTGTTTGAAATCAGCAAACTCTTTAGACCAGTGTTTCTGATAGGGGGATGGTAACCCGGTAGGCTCATGCCCAGGTGAAACCCGGCCCGAAGGGAATCGCACAAGACCCGGCCCAAGGAGAAGTAGTTTCTAGAAGGCCCAAGGGAGAACGTAGGCCTTGTAACCCGTACCTTGGGGTCACGATTAGGAAACTTAGGGTTGTGTGCGGTTTCCGGGTAGGATTCCGGGTATGTCTTGGATAGGAAGCCAGAGAGCCGGGTAATATATAAACCGGCTCCTGGGACAGAGAGACGGAGAGAGTTTTACCCGATATTCGAGTATTCTTGTGGTACGAGAATTAATAGTTGTAACCCTAGATCGAAGACTCGGCGACATTGCAGCCCGAGCTACCAGATCACCAGATAACATGATTTCCCCTGAGCTAAACCCTCTCCCAAACACCAGAGTCGATTTGCCCCAAAGTAAGTTACCCCAGGTAACGTCTGCCGTGATTATTCCACGACAGTTGGCGCCCACCGTGGGGCCTACGTCCAAGGGTGTTTACATCACGGGAGAAGCTCGAGAAAGCATGAAGGACCTCGTCATCGGCGAGATCATCACCAACCCTGAAGGAGAGAAGATGGTGGACGACTTTGGTTGGGGACCAGAGTCGGATTTGCTGGAAACCGGATCTGTCGTCACGATCGGCCGGGTCAACGTCTTCATCGGTATGGTACGTGCATCTGGTTCTGTTCCTGATGATATTGAATATGATTTTGTGTCAGGAGAAGCGACCTGCGTTCAGTCGGATGGAGAAGAATCGGTCGGGACAGCCGATCCAGGAGAAGAGCCCACCACGAAGAGGGAACAGCCGGAGGAGCCGGCATGGACCCCGCGTGGCCGGGTCACAAGAGAAGATGATACCGAGTCTATCCTGCACCTGCTTGAAGACCGGTACGAGGAAGATAGTTGTGACGAAGAGGAATACGAATCTTCGCCAGGCATCGCGCGCCGGGTCGTGGTCTACACAGCCCCTGCAACCAATCTTAATCAGGGGGATGTGTCGACAGCCGCGGTCGAAGCGGCGCGAGTGCTGGCCCAACAGCAGGCACCGGTTGACGGAAACCTGGTTATAGCCCGGGTCGATGGAGAGTCGGCTTCTGTTACCGGTCATACCGGAGAAAGCGAACGGCAAAGGAACATGTTTTGATTCACAGCAAATAGAACACCGGGTGCAGGAGCCTCGGTTCCGCGAAATCCGGCTCTGTTCAACAATAACCTAATCTTGGATCCTACAGTGTTAGCGACGGTGATAACCCCAGAAAACGTGGCGGCACGTGCCCGAGATCTGGATGTGGCTCGCCGCGCATTAGATCAACAAAGGAGAGATGTCGAAGCCGAGAAACAAGAGATGGTCGTGCGCCAGCACGAGTTGGAAGAACTGGAGAGTCGTCTTCGGGCTCAGTCGACTAGGATTTACAATCAGAGGCACCAGACGAGATTACCGGCAACCGGTGGAAATTTACAGCCAGCTACGTTGTTCGTTGCCCCTCAGGATCAAGCAATCCCGGTTGTGAATCAAGAAACCGGACATCGAGCTGCAACCCTAGGAGGACAGCCGGCAAACGTGCAGGCCGGGTTACCCACGTTGCAAACTGGGATCGCTGTTGGCAATACCGCACCACCACCGCGATTTCATACTCCGCCAGGTCACTTCAATAATCCCATGGATAACGTATATGCAGCAACCTTGGCACTTGATCGCATCCCCGTAGGAGAGTCACCCCATGCGGTGGAGACCCGGCGGGCGATAGACCTATTACGCACCGCAGTAGCTCAACAGGCCAATTACCCGGATAATAGGAGTGGCATGCATGGAACACCATATGTTAGTCGGCAGAATGGGAATACCGGTTATATTCAGTCAAACTCGGCACGGCGGAGGGCAGAGCAGCAGCAAATGCCGCCGCCTCCCCATAGACCGGCAACACCAGCAGCATCAGCGGCACAAGCCATTGTGGACAGTTCTCGAGCCAGGTGCGCAGCAGCCGGGTCTGCGGTAAGAGGGCCGGTATCAGTTGCACCCCCCGTCGCGCCAGCTGCAGGATCGCACGTTTCCCGAGTGAGGCCAGTACCGGCAACCCTCGCCGGGCCTAAGTGTTTATCGGATGCCATCAGGGCCGAGCCTTACCCGGATAAATTCAAGGAACCGGGTAAAGTGGTTAATTATGAGCCGACCATGGACCCAGAGACCTGGTTGAGCAGTTACGAGATGGCTATGTCGATTCGCAACGCATCCGAGAATCTCCAAGCCAAGTTTATGTACCTTATGATGTCCGAAGGAGCAGCAAAGTTGTGGTTCAATAACCTGCCTGAAAGATCCATCAATTCATGGAGTGTGCTGAAAACTGCCTTCATCAAACACTTTCATGGGACGTGCCGAAAGTTATTCACGATTGACGATTTAGAGCGATGCGTCCAGAAGAAGGGAGAGTCGGCGCGTAGCTGGGTGCGCCGGGTTATGGAAATTCTCCACTCTTCCACTGATATCCAGCCAAAAGATGCATTGCAAGCTATGGCGAAAACATGCAAATACATACCCTTGGTGCAAAAGCTGACATGCATGAAATCTAGTCGGCACGCTTCGGAGGTTACAATGGAAGAATTGATGGACGCTTGCAATAAGCACGCTGCCACAGACACAACAGAGGAGGATGTTGATGACAAAAAAGCTAAAGCCAACGCAAACAACAACGGAAGACCCGGCAATGGGGCTGCACCGGGTAATAATGGAGGAAGTAATGGAAATAACCAGCACAAGCGCCCATATGAAAGAAATTCCGAGTTTGTTGCTGATACAGAAGCCGGGTTTGCAAGACCCAGGGCAGAGGGAATCTTCAACGGAGGAAACTTCAATGGAGGAAACTACCAAGGACCACCGAGGCCGGCTAACCATATAGAGGCCTTCAGGATGCCCTGTCCGCGTCATAGCAGGAATGGCAGGCCGGCTAATCATTCATTGGAGCAGTGCGTGGACTTACAGAGATGGAAGAACGAGGAAATACATAAGGCCCTACGAGGTGCAGGCCTGGAAGGAGGACCGGGTCTGGGTGGAAACCCGGGCAACGGGCCACCCCCAGCTGGCAACGCATGAGGTGGCAATCCGGGTAATAATCAAGGAGGTGCTGGGGGTTTCCAAGCCAATCCAAAACAGTTACGACAGTACCACATTCACACTACCGGGACTTCTAACAAAGATAGAAAGATACTTAAAAGGGTCGTAAATTCGGTTCCTTCAGGTGTTCCGAGATATTTGAGATGGTCAGATCAAGAGGTAACATGGAGCAGAAGGGATCACCCGGAAACAATAGAACATCCGGGTGTGTTAGCTTTGGTGGTTGCACCACAGGTCAATGGTTACGAGCTGAAAAAGGTTTTGATGGATGGTGGAAGTAGCATCAATATTCTATATTGGGAAACCTTTCTACGCATGGGGCTCAAGGAGTCTCAGCTGCAGAAAAGTTCTACAGTTTTCCACGGGATTGTGCCGGGTCATTCGGCGTGCCCTGAAGGGAAGATAACACTTGAAGTCGCTTTTGGAGAACCCAAGGATAACTTCCGAGTGGAGTGGCTCACGTTCGAGGTAGTGAAATTGCGCAGCCCTTATCACGCGCTATTCGGAAGGCCGGCTTACGCTAAGTTCATGGCCAGGCCGTGTTACGTGTATTTGCAGCTAAAGATTCCGGGTCCTAAGCAGACCATCACTATACATGGGAACCGGGCTGTGGCAGCGGAGTGTGATGAAGGAGATGCGGCAATGGCAGAACAGGCTTGCAGGAAGGAAGATCTCAAGTATTACCGGTCTCAAGTAGACCCGGAAGATAGAACTTCTTTGAAGAGACCGAATACGGAGGACGAGAGAGCAAAGTTTAAAGCGGCCCAGGACACCAAGATGGTGGCTTTTGTCGAGGGTGATCCCTCCAAACAATTTTCCATAGGTTCCAACTTAAACAACAAGGAGGAAGAAGCACTTATCGAGTTTATTCGTGAGAATCAGGACGTTTTCGCTTGGACGCCCAGCGACATGCCGGGTATCCCGACCGAGTTAGCTGAGAACAGTTTGCATGTTGATCCGAGGTCCCGGCCTGTGAAGCATGGTCTGAGAAAAATGAATGAGGAAAGGAGAAAGGCTATAGGAGCGGAGATAGCTCGGCTCCTTGCAGCCGGCTTTATTATGGAGGTTTTTCACCCGGAATGGTTGGCAAATCCGGTTCTAGTGCTAAAAAAGAACAATGAGTGGAGGATGTGCATAGACTATACGAGTCTCAACAAGCATTACCCAAAGGATCCATTTGCCCTTCTGAGAATAGACCAGATCATTGATGCAGTGGCAGGTTGTGACTTATTATGTTTCCTGGATGCTTATTCCGGGTATCACCAAATAAAGCTCAAAAAGGAGGATTGGGAGAAAACTTCGTTCATAACCCCCTTTGGTGCTTTTTGTTATAAGACCATGACCTTTGGGCTGAAAAACGCCGGTGCGACGTATCAGCGGTGCATTCAGAAGTGTTTTGAGGATCAAATTGGACGCAAAGTTCATGCCTATGTGGATGATGTGGTGATTAAAACAAGGAAAGCTGAAACTTTCATAGATGACCTAAAGGATACCTTCATGAACCTGAGGAGATACCAGATGAAGCTTAACCCGACTAAGTGCGTGTTTGGAGTACCTGCGGGAAAGTTACTCGGCTTTATTATTTATGAGAGAGGAATTGAGGCAAACCCGGAAAAAATTAAGGCCATCCAGAGCCTGAAAAAACCAGAAGGCCTGAAGCACGTTCAGAAGCTCACGGGATGTGTGGCAGCATTGAGCCGGTTTATATCTAGGCTTGGAGAAAAAGCAATACCTCTATACCGACTCTTGAGGAAAACCGACAAATTCGTGTGGGACCAAGAGGCGGACGAGGCATTTGAAGCTCTGAAAAAGCAGTTATCTGAGGCACCGATTCTGGCAGCGCCGGGTCCCAAAGAGCCCATGTTATTATACATCGCGGCTGGGCCTCGGGCGGTTAGCGCAGTGGTTGTGGTTGAGCGCAAGGAGGATGGAAAGGATCATCTGGTAAAAAGGCCGGTTTACTACGTGAGTGAGGTCTTATCAGAAGCAAAGCAGCGTTACCCGCATTGGCAAAAGCTAGTTTTTGGGGTCTTCATGGCCAGCCGGAAATTGAAGCCGTACTTTCAGGAACACCCCATAACGGTGGTTAGCTCTATACCCATGGCAGATATTATCAGAAATTCAGATGCGACAGGCAGAATAGCCAAGTGGGCCATTGAGATGGGAGATTATCACATCAACTACGAGCCTCGGTCTGCAATCAAGTCCCAGGCTTTAGATGATTTCATCAATGATTGGACTCACACAAGCATGCCCACAATGATGCCAAGTTCCGAGTCTTGGGTGATTCACTTTGATGGCTCTAAGCAATTCGAGGGATCAGGAGCTGGGGTGGTACTTACATCACCAAAAGGATATAAGTTGAGTTATGTGTTGCAAATTCACTTTGATTGCTCCAACAATGTGGCCGAGTATGAGGCCCTATTACACGGACTGCGAGTAGCAAAGGAGATGAATATCAGGCGAATAAGGTGCTATGGAGACTTGGATCTTGTGATACAGCAGATCTCTGGAACCTGGGATAGAAAGGATGCAACAATGGCAGCATATCGCAGAGAGGTAGACAGGGTGGCCGAGTCTTTTTCCGGGCATGAGGTAGAACATATTGACAGGCGAAAGAACGAGGCAGCAGATGCGCTCGCAAGACTCGGTTCGCGCCGCGAGCTGGTTCCGCCTAATGTCTTTCTGGACGAGTTATGGCGGCCCTCTGTCAAAACCGAATCTGGAGAAGAGGTGGCTAATCAAGACCCGGATTTGGAGCTTGTGGCCGCTGTACGCGCTATTCCCGAGTGGACGGAGCCGTTTCTGGCCTACCTGTCACGGGGCGAGTTACCACCACAGGAAGTTTTAGCCAGGCAAATCCTGAGACGAGCAAAGGGTTATTCTATCATCAATGGCGAGTTGTGTAAGAGAAGTGTTGCAGGAGTCTTTTTGCGCTGTGTAACACCAGAGGAGGGCCGACAGATTTTGAGGGAGATCCATGAAGGTGATTGTGGGCATCATGCCTCCACAAGATCTCTTGTGGCTAAAGCATATCGACACGGTTTCTTCTGGCTCACAGCTTTGGCGGACGCGGAGCGCTTGGTGGCAAGGTGTGATGGATGTCAAAGGTATGCTCGCCAAACCCATGTGCCGGCTATGGAGTTGCGAACAATCCCGCTGACCTGGCCGTTTGCAGTTTGGGGTATGGATATGGTGGGCCCCTTTCACATGTCGCCTTGCAAAAAGACTCATCTTTTAGTGGCTATTGATAAGTTTACTAAGTGGGTTGAAGTTATGCCAGTCACCAATTGTGAAGCAATCACAGCAGTCAAGTTCCTAAAAAGGATCATCTATCGGTTTGGATACCCTCATAGCATAATAACAGACAACGGAACCAACATGTCCTTAGGAGAGATGGAGAAGTTTTGTGGAAACAATGGCATCCGCCTTGACGTAGCCTCGGTAGCCCATCCACAAGCTAATGGACAGGTGGAGAGGGCAAATCAGGAGTTGCTTCGTGGGTTGAAACCACGGCTACGAGTCCCGTGCCTCAGAGCTGCTGGAGCATGGGTAGAAGAGTTACCATCAGTGGTGTGGGGAATTAACACTACACCTAACAGATCTACTCAGATGACTCCATTTTTTATGGTTTATGGTGCAGAGGTAGTTCTTCCGAGTGACATTATTCATGACTCGCCCCGAGTGGCGGCTTATGTTGAGGTGGAGAACGAGAAGACCCGGCAGGATGTCGTGGACATGTTAGAAGAGCACAGGGAGCAAGCTTTGGAGAGATCAGCTATATATCAACAGGATTTGAGGCGATAACACAGTCGGCGAGTCAAAACCCGGGTCTTCCAGGAAGGAGACCTGGTATTACGCCTAGTACAGTCAAAGGAAGGAAAGCACAAGTTATCTCCACCATGGGAAGGCCCGTTCGTCATAAGCCGGAATTCGCACAATGGATCATACTACTTAATAGATGCAAGGGAAGAGTCGGATACTGTCAATGACACCACCCATACCACTTCATCTATGCAAGAGCGGGAAAGACCATGGAACGTGGCTCAGCTACGTCCCTACTACACTTAGCATGGGCTAGGTTTGCAGGTTGAATTGCACGATATAACAGGCAGCAGGTTTCAGACGCACTCTTTTCCTATCCATGGTACCTAAGGGGACTGGAGGGTTTTTAATGAGGCGGCTTGCTGACCTAACTATTCTCATATCAATAAAGAGATGGTTGAACTATAATATTGTTTCTTTTTTATTTTCTGTTAGTTTGTTCTTAATTTTTCTGTTTTACTTTATTCCATATCAGGCAAGTATTTATTGTTTAGTTATAACGCACTAGGTTTAAAATTTTCATAGATTGCATATATAGGTCTTGGGGGCTGATTGCTTGAATAGCACAGCTATAATCTCAAGACCCGGCCACGATGCCTTTAAGTTATGAGGACCGATTACTTGCAATAAGTACGGTTACAATCTTATAACTGGACAATAGAGCCAAACTTTCTTGATTTCTTTTGTTTAAGCTTGATGTGACTCGCAATAATGTGGCGTGTCTTGCTAACGCATAATCACAATCAGTCATGATGCCCATTGGGACTTGCCTGACCCTGTTTTTATACAGTTATAGCAGCACTGAATATCCACGCGAAAGCCGGCTTACAACAAAGAGGATCAAAAGGGTCATCCTAACCACAAGTTATGCAGAGTAAAAGGCTACAGCCGGAAACTCACAATGTATTAAGCATAGCTTCAAAATTTATATGGGTAGCTATATATTTCGGGCCCTGGCAAAAACAGGCAGCTTTTTCTTAAAAATTACAAATCCCTAGACTCGGAAATTCGGGTCTTGGGGACTTGGGAATTTGAGAAAAGCAACAAACTGTTTAGCTATCGAGCTTAAAACCCAAAAATCCGAGTCTTGGGGACTTGGGGACTTAAGAAGCAAAAGTTCACTCAGTCAAAAATCCTGAGACCCAGAAACCGAGTCTCATAGATGAGGAAAAAGAAGAAAGTGCAGAAAAGCGAAATTATCCAAATTCAAGGCTGAAAAGGGCATATCAAGGTGGATGGCCAGAAGGGCCATCAAAACCATAAGAGTTTAAATGTGTTACAAACCAAGGGAATAGTAGCAAAAGTGCACAGGCGCACTATTAAACAAATAATTGTATCAGGCATATTACAAACATGCCTATTGGCCGAATGAGTGTTTGTGGACAAACTTTACTCGGCATTCATAGCCGAGTCTTCAGCAGCAGTCTTGGTAGCCAGGTCTTCAGTGTTTTCTTCTGTAGCCTTCCCTGCCTCCGTATCCGGATCAACCACGGTATCAGCGCGAGCTGGAGGAGGGATGACTGGAGTGGATGATGCTGGCACAGAGGTGGCCTCGGCCTTCCTCTTGGCAACTTTCTCCTTCCACCGGGCTAGCATATCGAAGGGAAAAAGGAAATCATAAGGTACCGGCTTATCTTCGGCGTTGTACGGAGGGGTAAGCTTGTTCACGTCAAGTTTATGGCTATCAAGCTTGCCGAGTGACGTATCTGAGTATGGATAGCCTTGTAGTCCTTTGCCGAGAATCGAGAACCGTCTGTGTTGAATTCCGGGAACCCATTCACCAGCGTTGCCGGCTCAAGCTTAGGAAAGTAGGCTTTGGCCAACGCAAGGCCACAGGTCACCCCAACCCGGCACGCCGAGCGCTTCCAGTGGTCGATCCAAGCAGGGACCGTTGAGCATGCATCGAGCATTTGGGATACACCGCCATAGCCACCAGGCCACCTCACGGCTTCAAGGGTCTACTTGGTTCCTGCAGAGAATTGCCGGATCACCGCCTTCAAGGTCTCCAATTTCTCTATATCATCTTCATCATCAACTTTGTCACCCGGACCTGCAGAATAAAGAGAAAAGAAAAGTGGTAAGGTCCGGGTCATAGACCTTATCAAATGAGAAATCCGAGTCATAGTCAGGAAGTTAAGTTCCTTTACCAATTATGGATTTGTATGTATCGGCAACAGACGTCGATAATTTCTTCAGTAAATTCTCAACATGGTGGAGCTTTTTCTTGTATTTCTTGCAATCCTTGGAAAGGTCCTTCACCTCGACCTCCAGCTCCTCTCGAAGTTTGGTCTCAACTCGAAGGAGTTCGTTGGTTTTCGCCAACATCTCCTCCGACCGGGTCACATAAGCCTGAAAAATAGACAAGGAGATATTGGTCGGTTGCAGCGTAAAAACCGAGTATGGAAGGTTATATAAGTACCGAGTAAACTATGTATAGTTCACCCGGAACTTGGGGCCTAGATGAGTACGCAAATAATATCAGTAGAGTTACCTGATGCTCAGCTGCTAGGGATTCGAGAATATATCTTTCATTGGTCTTTAGAGAAAAAAGTTCATCTACATCCCTTCAAAGTCAAGGCCACTCAGATTTGGCCTGGAGGAGCTAGGGTTCTGGTTACCCGGTGGCGGGGTCCTTTCCTGCTTCAGCGAGTCGACTCTGGTTGCCTGGGTGTTGGGAGTAGGGGCACCCCTCTGTGTTCCCAGAAACTCGACATCAGCGTCAGCCGACTGATGCGTTGGTAGGGGAAACTCGGCTTCTTGGTAAACAGGGTCAATCCAGCTTTTCTTCTTCTTCACCGCCAGCTGCGGGCTCCACAACGTTCTCCGGGTCTTCCATGGACGGGTTATCGATGTGCATATCCTCCGGGTAACTAAGTGTGACCTTGGCTCTGAGAAAGAAAAGGAAAAAGTTAGTGAGTAATAGACGGAAGACAAGGAAAATAAAGGTATATTGGTTAATAAGGGTAGCGAGTTACCCGGTATTCACAACGAAATCGGCTGGGAGATCGTTGCTGGACCCGGAAGATGCTGATAAAGAATCAGAAAGTGAGACCCGGAGTTGTCCGGCTAAGGGATGATTTGGAGATGGAAATTTTCGAGGTATATGGGATTTATAAGTTGGGGGAGTACCGGCTCGGCGAGCGGGTGACATAGGGATACCCGGGTGAAGGGGATCGTCACCCGGAGATGTCCGGGTTGCCCGTCGTTTGGCCGGAGTTGATTCCTTCAGAGATGATGAATTGGTTAGATGCTTGTTAAGTTCGCACATATTGGCGTAGGAGTATGGCTTGGAGGTCATGGAAGAATAGGGCACCTTGAAAACAACTCTCCTGGTCTTCCTTTTGGCCCCAACCTCAGCCTCCGGCTCAGCCTTGCTTTCTTCCGACTGAGTGTCGTCCTTGTCCTCTAGCTCTGGTGAACAAGGAGCATTGTCGGAAGAGGAAATATTTTGGTCTAACAAGTTAACAAAGTAAGAATAAAAAGAAGACCCGGATTTACCTTCATCGCTGTCAGCCGGCTCCTCGTCTTCCTCCGAGTTTTCAGAGGGGGGAGGGGTGACAATCTTCCAGAATGCGTCAGTTTCCTGAGTAAGAAACACAGAGATAAAAGTTAGTATCTATACATAAGAAGTATCAGTCGGATAAAGGGGTGTTAGCCGGTTCTTACTGGAGGAGCCGGGTTAGAGCGAGTAAAGGGGCTATGCCCGGATATGCTCTTGATGACGTCAAGCTTTTCCCCCAAGAAGTTCTTCATGGTTTTATTTATGTCCGCGGCCGGATAGGTTTTCTCCGAGTATCGGAGAGAGTCGGTGACGTGCCCGGAGTAATCTCACATGAGCTTGGGCCGGATGCTGTTTGGCTGGATTCGGCAGCTGACCCAGGTTTTTATCAGGTTAAGCCCAATGAGACCTTGGGCCGAAAGCACAACAAGCTTGTGGAGAAGAGGCTGGATAGATTGCCTATCAGCCTCTGGTGCGAAAGAGTTTAGATTTTCAGATAGAGAAAGAATATCGTCAGAGAAACCCGGCAAACGTTTTTCGCCGGGTAAAGATGTGTCTCGGCAATTGAAAAATGTTTTCTGCCAGTGCTTCACATGAGAGTGAAGACTGAGAGTCGGCATCAGAGAGTTTTTACGTCTCTGAATCGAGACCCCCCCCCACACAAACCAGGAGGGCCCCGTCCGTGCTCTCCCGGCAGGGTTTGCATTGGAATAGTTCTAAGAATAAATCCATGTTTGGAGGAATGCATAAATAAGCCTCACAGAGGACTATGAAGTGACAGATATTTAGCATGGAGTTTGGGCCAATATCAAATACCCGGAGCTTGTAATAATCTAGGAGATCCCGGAAGAAAGGGTGACCCGGGGGGTGGAAACCCTGTATCACGTGCTCGACGAAGACAACTACTTCATCCGGGCCTGGTGAAGGCCGGGTCTCCTCGCCGGGTGTCATCCAGTGGATTTCCGGCTGAGCAGGCAAGACACCAGACTCGGCTAGCTCACCGAGTTTGGCTTTGGTGACAGTCGATTTCGCCCAATTGGCAGAAATCGACTGACCCGGCTTTTGCTTCCCAGCCGGGTTTTTGCCCTTCAGCTTAGCGCTAGCCATGGGAGCCATGGAGTGTAGATCTAAATGAAGGTAAAATGCGAGTAAGTAAAGGCCGAAAAATTTGAAGCTCGCAACTATTCGATGCAGCAGGAAAAGGAAAAGTAAACCGGGTAAGCGTTTGCGAAAGGTATGGAAATGGATCTAGCTAAGAGCAAGTTGTGGAAAAATACGAGATCGGAAATTGCAAAAGTGTGCCTAGATAATGGAGAAATAACGGATGACTATGGAGTGAGATTCAATCCAAAATACTAGCGTGAGATTGAGGCGAGGAGAAATCTAGATCTAGTGGATAGAGGAGCTTACCGGGATGGATCATTGGTGGAGATGCGCGGCGGCGGAGATCCGGGACGACGGCGAGCGCGGCGATGGCGATTCGCTGGCGGTGGCGGCTTGTTTCGAGGGCTCCGGCGGCGTGGATGGAGGCGCGGTTGCGGGCGTTGACGGCTGCGACCGGCGGCGACCCCGCGGGAGCTGGCGCAGCTCTGGCGCGCACGGGCTTGATTTTGAGCTCGTGGGCTCGGAGGTGGAATGAGAGGAGGAAGGAGAAGGGGGAAATGGCCGTTGAGATTAGGGTTGACCCCTGGGGCCTATTTATAGGCGCGGGAAAAAAACCTAGGTTTGGGCGGTAAGTGAAAAATTTCCGGTATAGATTGATCCAGCCTGGATATTTGGGGATAGGTATCAAGGTATTCGTTGCGAGATATCCGGATAAAGATTGGGATGGATTTTGGGCGTATTATTCGGATTAACTGATAGCGATACAAATGCCGGGTCTTGTTACGTTTCTTTGGAGTGTTGACCCGGGAAATGATGCCCTGACTTGAAAAAGAAAACCGGGTTATTATATGGACCGCCCAAAGAGCAGGCCTAGCTATGATTAAAGCACTCTAACCCGGTATATTATGAATTTGAATGTTTATTGTTTTGCAGGGAATAGCATGCGCTTCGTGGTTGATCCCGAGAAGCCCAAGCTATTCTGGGGACTACTGATGGGGGGATGGTAACCCGGTAGGCTCATGCCCAGGTGAAACCCGGCCCGAAGGGAATCGCACAAGACCCGGCCCAAGGAGAAGGAGTTTCTAGAAGGCCCAAGGGAAAACGTAGGCCTTGTAACCCGTACCTTGGGGGTCACGATTAGGAAACTTAGGGTTGTGTGCGGTTTCCGGGTAGGATTCCGGGTATGTCTTGGATAGGAAGCCAGAGAGCCGGGTAATATATAAATCGGCTCCTGGGACAGAGAGACCGAGAGAGTTTTACCCGATATTCGGGTATTCTTGTGGTACGAGAGCTAATAGTTGTAACCCTAGATCGGAGACTCGGCGACATTGCAGCCCGAGCTACCAGATAACATGATTTCCCCTGAGCTAAACCCTCTCCCAAACACCAGAGTCGATTTTCCCCAAAGTAAGTTACCCCAGGTAACATCTGCCGTGATTATTCCACGACAGTTTCATTAAGTGTATATATACATATCTACTCAAATCATCGGTGAAGTTTACGAAACAATGATTTTCACTACTTTTTTTAAGTACTCATTGATCTGCATACATCAACATGTATGATTCTTAACAAGTTAGAATCCCATTTCCTTAAACGAGAAACGAAGTCTTTAGTTATCTTGTCCATGAAGGACGATTTTCGTGTGTAAAAAGATCAAAATCTAAGGACTCAAGATCCATCAAAATTGAGCTCATTCATGCATGTAACATTGACTTGACTTCAAAAGTTAGTGCCACATGATTGCGATGTCATTATTAAGTATGTGTCCTTTGGCATTAATGTTATGAATGTAGGATTTACTATCATTAGATTCAAATAAGAATAATCTATTCATAACCATTGTATGACCATTAAAAGATAATACTCATGAATTTAGGACACCATTTCATACTAACATATATGAACAATTGTCTCGCCAGAGGAAAGACACACTTATAATGATCATGGTAACAAGTGATTACAAAAAAACTTATTCAAATGGTAGATGCAGAGGGAGTGTATCGATGGCCATAATTATCATATTGTTTTCCATTACCGACACACATCGTCTCCTTGTCCTTCCAAGAAACTCAAGGAGAAAATCTTGTTTTCATAAAACATGACCAATATAAAAAAAAACTTAGTCTCTGTAGCGAGCACTTGCTTAAGAAAAACATCCATAACACATATATTATATATACCATCATCATTGATGACTTACCGATGATATGTTTCATCTTCTTGATTTATCAATATAATCAAGAATTCACAAAGGTGAACAATTTCCTTGCATGGCATAGTCTATGACAAACTATTTGTAGCTGAGGTGGGCAGCAAGTGCAGCACCTTATCGTAAGAAAAATTTATGTCATCCAGTAATCAAGCTAAACGAGGCGTTCCAGTATCATCGAGCATGAATGCTACACTAGCTACAAAGCTGAGGTAGTAGATCATTTATCGGCATCTTCATAATGGAGCTTGCGGGGCTATGGACCGTATGGTTGACTGATAATGGATGGTTCCTGAGGCTGCCCGCCGGATACATGGATGACGAACTTTGTCAGTTATAAAAAAGACACTTGTAGGTTTTCACGATTAGGTCCCGATCTGCTTGAGCTAATTAAGTTTTCACGATAGACGGATTTTTTTTTGGTCACGAATCGTACATACGTTCGAGAAAAGAAAGAAAAAAATAAAAACAAGAGACGCATGCCTGGTCGCCCGCCCATGAGCCACTGTGGAGGTATCCATTAAATGGTATTCTATCAGAAAAAATGTGAAGAACAATAAAATCAGCCGAAAAGGTCCAAAATCATCCAATCCACACTTCACCACAAAAATAGAAGTCACAGATACATCACCAAAGAACTGAAGAAAACCAACGACGTCCAACAGCTCGACACTTTGATATTCATACAAACAACATGTCGATCTGAAACGGATGGAGGGCCTCGGTGAGACTTGAGAGAGCAGAAACACGCCTAGGCGGTGGGCCTGTCGAGCGATCGCTCGGCGCAGCGGTTTATTCTAACTTGGTAGCGACTCTTTATTTACTGTTGAACCAAAACTGTGTCGGTGCTCAGCTCTCAGGTTTCACCAGACGTAAAGATGTGGATAATAAATAATGCGAGCTGCACGAAGAAGAAAAACTTTTTTTACACCTTCAAATCTGATGCAACAACCTGTGATTCAATCATTAACTCACCTGTCACGAAAATAACAACGAGTGTGGTAAAACAAAGGAAAATGAAAGATCATATTTAGGTGGTTAATGTGGTAAAATTAGACAATACTACAAAGAAAAGAAAATTTCAGTTAGTATGAGACTCTACCTTACTGTGGTGGTGCAACTTCTGCATCGTGGTTTTCATGCTCTACCTCTTAAACCAAAATCAAGTCCTCTAGTTCAGCTGTAAGGCAAAAGCAACAAAACAAAATTAGGAAGACCAAAATTCAGAAAAGAAAGGAAAATTAATCAGTTTCCTAGAGGAACAATGTGCAATCACCGAAGGGCTAAAGAAGAGCAAACATAGTGAGTAAAATTGAAGTTAACGGGATTGTTTTCTCACAGAGAATTCTCGATTGTACAGCGAGGTGAACTCGACCACTAGCGGCGGATCCTCGCTCGCGCTCAAGGAGCGCCTTGTGCCGCCATGGCCCTGAACTGCCTCGACACGCTCAGGATCCTTCTGGCTCGCGACGGTTTCATCCTCCGTGACCAGCTTCTCATCGCCCTTGTCCAGCATGTGACCTCTGGCCGCAACCCACTCGCACGCCCTGCCTTCCCGCTCGGCCGCTCCTTCTCTCCTGCCTCGTGGTTACGGTTCTCCGCGCGCCTCCTCGAGGTCACCCTCCTTTCGCCGGATTCTCCGCCCCAACCTCCGCCCCAACTAATCTCCTCGTGTCCGCCGCTGCCGCCGCCGCCGCTATCCGCCAGCCCCCGAACCGTTCCTGCACACCACAGTCCAAGACCCTCACATCTCGGAAGTCGTTCGGCTCACCGAGGAGGATCGCCTCACAAAGCCGCGAGAGTTCAGGCTACTGGCGAGCGCCTCGGCGGCCAGACAGACGCGATGGAGGTGTTGTGCGTCAAGGCGAAGCGGCGACTGGCTCTGGATAGAAGAGATAGACTCGAGCACTTTTTTTTGTTGAGTGCGAGGTATTTCACATGGTACAGCTGTGAACGCGTTGTAATTGACCCACATGCCAGTGTTAGTAAGCGGCACATAGCCCACACCACAGGGACATTACACGGCCCAAATCGCTGAGAAGCGAGCGTGGCCACCCGGCTTAAAGCTTTAGAGAATTCTCTTTTAACAGTGGTGTCCTCTTCCATTTTGGCCAAGAAGAAAACAGCCAAAAACTAAAAAAAACTTAATCAACCTGACTTGTGGTGTATACAACACATTGAGTTCAGCAAGCATACACTATGTTCGCGATATGTCAGCACGCACGTCGAGTTCATACTCCATGGCAGAGATCACAACACACTGGAATATGATGGAATTATGTGCGCAAACTTGATAATCTAAATCATATCTTTGTTAGCGGAATCTCCGGGTTTATCTCCTAACGGGTTTTCTATCATATAGAGCTAAAAGTTTGAACATGGAGTATCGTCAAGATATGGTACAAAACTATGAAGTTGGACCCATCTTTTAAGTTTCTCAATCGCAGGAATGTGCCTAAGTTTTAAGAGGGCTATTGAACAGGTTATTGTCTACAAAGGTTTTGCAAAGTCATTTAGACTATGTTCATATATGAGTTCTCGTTTATCTAAATAAATTTATAAGAACTCCCTCTTAAACCAACATCCCTCATTTTCTGGAATTTATTTTGTCTTTAAATCCCTCCTATGTCTCTCTTTATATAGGGGAAACGGGTGTACCATGCCAATTAGCTAGGCAATGTGGGACTAAAGGGGGGATCAAGGAGGGGGGGGCTGGCCGGTTTGGGCCTCTAGGTCATGCTGCCAGCAAGGCCCACCCGCCCCCTTTGCCTCCCATATGGTGCAGCTACCCTATATGGGCCTTTCTCCCTCTGGGATAGGCCCATTAGTTAGGTGTGCTGCACCATTAAATCCGAATTTAATTGTTAATTAAATAATATATTAATTCATAATTAACATATTATTAATTCTCCGGTACTCCGGAACTCCTTCCGGATCATTCCCGTGACTCTGGAGCACCCCCGAACACCTTCGGTCTTTCCCGGAACTCTTCCGATTTCCTTTTCTCTTTTCTTCGGTGATTCCGACAGATCCAAAACGATCTCCTAGCGTCATAAAGCCCTTAAGTGTGTTATCCTACGGTTCGGGATCACTCCAGACATGATCGAGATTCCTCTCCGATCAATGACCAATATCGGGACTTGGAAACCCATGATGGCCCTTGTGCAATCCACAATTATATTTGTCGCTTGAACCTTAAACATCGAGTCCCCATGCCTTATGCCTAGCGATACCAAGTTTCTTCGAGACTGGATCTTTGGTATCTCCATACCCAGTTCAATCTCGTTACTAACAAACACATTTACTCGTTCCCGTGATATTGCATACCCATGACCTAGCCACATGCTTGCAAACTTTATTTGATACAATATCATCGAGTGAGCCCAAAGTATCTATCCATTACTTGGATTGGCAAATCCTGATCTCGATGCATACTCCTCTACGTATCCATCTGTAAACCTGATAGACACCTTTATGATCACCCTGTTACGTTGTGACGGTTGATGCAGTCAAGGCAACCTTGGAGACAGTGATTAAATTTGATCTTAGAGTCAAAGGTTTGGGTACTACGTTTTCTGTGATATCACAATGTTGAACTATGTGATTAGATCCTATTGTGATAATACATATTGGGTGTGTGTCTATTACATCATTCTCCAATGATATGACTTTATTGTCAATTGACATAAATGTCTATGACCAGGAAACCTTGATAATCTGTCGTCCAATGGACTAGTTAAATAGAGATCACTAGGGACTTGATTTGTTTACATACTACACGTGTATTAATGTTTCCGCCTAATACAGTTATAGCATGGTATAAAACTTATTATGAACATATATGAGTTATGACAATAAAACACCTTTATTATTTGCCTCTAGGGTATAACTCCTTCACGACTTCCCCTCTTCCCAAACGCCATGAAACAAATCTAAACATCTGCAAAACACATAAGATGCCGACATGCGCATCTCCTGCTCTGAGCCCTCAACGATACGAATTGCACTTGCCGGCAAAAACACGGTAAAAATCAAAACACACGTGCACACAACCGCTCCAAGCAACCGACGACACAAATGGAATCTGTCGGCAAACCCTGGATGCGAACACCCGTGTCTCGACGTTTCTACGGGGAATGGAAATATGGGCGCACTAAATCGAACAAGCAAGAGAAAAAAATAGGAGCAAATCGTTCCACCTCCATGCGAACGATTTGGCAGTGTCGACTTGCAGGAGATGGCCGAGCGACGGAGAAATCGTCGAAATCGGCTCCATACACAGCATCGGCGAGAGGAGGCGGAAAGGGGGAGAAACAAACCGCCCGATGCCTAGGCACGTTTCCCAAAAACTTCTGTCTAACTGTTCTGTGTGGGTTGGGCGGCTGCCTTTCACTTACTCGTGGACAAAAAACGAGGGCGGGCCTACGCGACATAGACTAGGTGAAACGTCGGTGTGTGCGAAACCGCGGGGGACGTTGGCGACATGATCGTTTTCTTCCAGAACCGCTCAGCGCGAATCACGCGCGTTGATTGCGAATTCAGCGGCTGAGATTGCGTCTGCACGTAAGCTAATTCAGGGTGCATTGAGAATAGATTTTCCGAAGAATAAATATGGACAAATTTTAAGATCAGTCACAGTGACGCCGAGTCAAAGGCAAATTGCCTACTAACACTGGTTTTAATTAGCCCACTGGTACCCGTCTCACCTATGTTGAGAGCATGGTTAATAATACAGCCGGCTGCTGGCTATATGCCATTGTCACGTCACATATAGTTAGCTTATAGTCAACTTGTACAATAGTTGGCTATATGTATGAAGTAGTTTATCAACATATGGCCCACTTTACAATCTCACATAGTGTCTAGGAGCACGTGCTGCAACCGGCTACTAACTAGTAGCCCGCTTTGTTTCTCTCTCTTCATCTCTCTCCTCCACATAAGTAAAGATATATTAATTAAATCGTTATAGCCTGCTTATGTCACCTTATTGTACTTGCTCTGAGGCGACTCACCTTAGGAATGTGGACATTCGCCAGAGTGCTTTGATCTTGGGTACAATTACCCCATTATGATTTATGGGTGACCAGAGAGTAGTGTGAATCGTTATCTCCTCTACAACTTGTGTCAAATTTTGGATCATGACCCAAAAATTATGGGTTTGGGACCACTTTTAGGTTAGCTCTTGGAGCAGTTCTTTTTGGCCTCAATACACATATTTTCTATTTTTGGGTAAGGAGGCATTTTTTTTGGTAAGCTCTTGAAGATGCTCTAAACTGTATATCGATCCCCACCCCGTTCCTAGGTGCAAGCTCATCCCTAGTCTACTACGCCCTCCTTTATTAGTTGACAATGAAATAGATGTATATGTATCTAGTATTAAAATTCATCACAAAAGTAATCTCCAATTATAGACTACTAATAAACAATGATGCATGCACTCGCAGTTAGCAAAAAAAAAAGTTACATGAACTCTTAATATCACACGTACGGACAGACGGGCGCATACAGGAAGAAACATGTATATATGGACATGGACCAAAAACCTTCTAATTTGCATGCCTGGTGCAGTTTTATGCATAACACCATGTGCATCACCAATCTACATCAGAAAATTGGGGAGCCCAATCTTTCTCCCCGTCTTCTTGACGTCTTCTTGCACCCTTCTTCGATACTCACCGAAGGTGAATGTCCTGTAAGGTGAAGGCTCCTCGCATGCGCCGATGGGGGAGTCGTACGACGGGCAAAGGAAGTAGGCCACGGAGTACCTCTCCGTCGTCGCGTTGGTTACCACTTTGTGCTCCACGCTCTTGTATCTGTTGTTGCTCCATGCCTTCAAGATATACAAGCAAAGCGAAGGAGGAAAGTAAGAACCGACCTTGTTAACAAAACCTGAAACTAATTAACTTGTGCGTACAAGCACATGTTCGGTGTTCCTGTTAAGTTGTTTACTTGTTTTGTTGCTGCATGCTTGCTCAACAAAAAGTAGAAGTGTACTATGTGGTGCGCCGTGTCTCGGTTGCCTAGCTAAAGTTGCAATGTGCCATGTGAGCACCATGGACTTTCACAGGTCCTCGCTTTTGTTCATGCAATGTTTTCCTGTCCCCGTGAGCTGAATCCATATGGCTTATTGTTAGCGGCGGTACACAGGGGCACAGCACAGCGCATACAAGTACACAAGTTGTGGATATGTATGACGGGGCAGCTCTCGCTTTTAGAGCGCCGAGGTACACAGAATCACAGGTGCCTCACTTGTACGCCGCCAGCTTGCTACTGGTGCGTACACCGGCAGGTTTTGACCCATCGAGGTAGTGGAGGCCGGCCCGGCACAGGTCTGCACCTTCCTTGACAAGTGTATGCTATGGCGCTAGGGCAGTGCATGCTACGTACCTAGCTAGGCAGGCAAAGCAAGCTGATCGATTTATAGAGCTACCATGTGGTGGGTACCTGGAAGAGGTCTCCAATGTTGACGATGAGCGCGTTGGGGATGGGCTTGACGGCCACCCACTGGGAGCCCTTCATGAGCTGCAGGCCGCCGACTTGGTCCTGGCAGAGCACGGTGAGGAAGTCGCTGTCCGTGTGCGGCACCAGCCCGAAGGCGTCCGGCGAGAACGGGCACGGCGGGTACCTGTTCAGCCGCAGGAAACATGTCCTCTCGTCGCAGCCCTCCGGGAACTGCTCCCCTGCCGTGTGCCCAAGGCTTTCGGCTAGCACCATCGCCAGCGTGTTTGCCAGCTTTGACATCGCGTTCGCCACCTCTTGCGTCACATCCCTGCAATATCATCCACACATACACAAAAACTCGTCTTAGTTACTTGTACTATTGTTTTTCATTACTTCATCGATGACCTTGAAGGTTCCATTAATTTATTTCCTAAGCAAAAACGAGATTAACTAGGACTTCTTTCTTGCCTCGATCGATACTGATACAAGCACGTACACACGAATGTTCAGTTCATAGTCGCGTATGAGTCACGATCGATCGTGTAGGTATTGATTGTTTTTACCGCGATAGGAGACTCTCATGATCTAATTGTCAGCCACCTGATAGATACGCGTGAAGTTGATCGAGACATCATACACGGACTAATTGCGTATCCACCAGCTTACTTAACAATACTATGGCAAGAATTATACTGGAGTAGTATTATTTTCAACATCAGACACCCACGAATTTGGATCTACTACTCGGCCACAGCATAACATTCCAAAGATGATGTTACACTAGGCAAGCTTACTCGCTGTGACTGTAACTACTCCAGCCCTTTCTTTCTACCGCATAGTTATTCGGTCATATGAATCAATGCCGTGGTCATATTGTCGTGACGGAATGTATTTACTTACTACTCTCTCTGTTAAATATTAGTTACCGCTGGCGACAAGTAATATGCAATGGGTTTAGCAGGTTTGTTTAGAGGTGAGGCGTTTGCTTTTTCAGTGATAGTGAGAAAGTCGCAGTCCCCGTTATAAACTTTGCCTCTTGGCACTTCTTACACCTTACGGTGTGTATTCTAGAGAAAACGAATAAAGAATGGATGGGGTACTATTTTTTCGATATTATTCCCAATACTTAAGAAGTACCGGTACTTCACTAGAAAAAAGTAATCATAATCGGGAGGAGTCAGGAGGGCATACGTCAATTACCCAGCCTAAACATTCTAGCTCTCGTTTCAAAAAAAAAAAAATCTAGCTAGCTCTATATGAGTTATCTAGCCACTCCTAAATAACATGACACTGGTTGGATGAAGTGTAGCAGCACACATATACGTACCTGATGGTGGTGAGCTCGCCGTAGCTACAGCCGTCGCGGGAGATACCGGCGAGCGGGACGTGGAAGGCCTCGGACCAGGACAGCTGCTTCGGCGACGTGGCGGTCGGGGTGCCCCAGCGGTAGGAGTCGTTCAGAAGGCCGGCCGAGGTCTTTGCCTCGAACGGCAGGCGGAAGAGGCGCACCTGCTCCCGTCGCATGGCGTCCAGGAGCTCCTGCCTGACGCCGTGGTTGACCACCTGGAAGAACCCCCACTCCGCGGCCGCGGCCGCGATCGCCGCCGTGCAGGCCGCCCGCTCCTCCGGTGTCCCACCGCCGGCCGTCAGGCACCCGACGTCGATCATCGGGAGCTGGCACTCCGACACGGGAGCCTCAGCCTGGCAGCCGTCTTTGCTGCAGGTGTCATCGTGGCCGCCGGCGCGGCGGAGCAGAGAGTAGTAGCTGTCGGCCAGCGGCGGCTCGGCGGCGCTCTCAGCGAAGGCCGGCATGGCTGGCAAGTTCCAAGACAGGGCTAGCTAGCTGTTCAAAATAATTGGCGACGCGGGAGCTGGGAATAGCTAGGCAAGCGGGAGCGGCTTTGGCAAGATCGATCGGAGAAGGGTGTGTGCCTGTGAGTGACGGTGTGTGTGTTGTTGTTCTTGGGTGCGAGCATGGCCAGGCTTATATAGAGGAGCGCGCGCGTCCGGCGGGGCGGTATAATTTGGGTGTGACGCGCACTCGTGGGCAGCAAGCCTGATTAACCTGCATGGTGGCCCGCGCGATGGATGGAGCGATTTAAACTTAAAAAGAAAGGGAGTCGATCTATCGGCCGGGCTGGTAACAGCGCGGCGCAGGACGACACTTGGAGGCGGCAGGGGCGACGCGGGCAGCGTGGGGTGGTCCGCGTTGTTTGACTGGGCCAGCCAGCGAGCGAGCGAGCGAGCCGTGCCTGTCATAGCTCATCACAGGGCGTGCATGGCGATGGCGATGCGGACGGTTTAAATCTTGTCTCGTACTTTTTTTTTTCTCTCTCTATAGTTATCTTGCCTACAGGCTACAGCAGTGCGTGCGCGCGCGCGCGTACCGACTGAGCAGTCGGATTTTCCTGGAGTTCATGTCTATCATCCCGTAGTTAATTCCGCGCGCGGACCCGCCTCCATCGATCGGCTGCACGTCGCTGTACGCGTGTTTCGCCGCGAGCAATACGCGGGCATGCCGCGGGTCACCACATCTGCTCATCTGCTTTTTTTTTCGAGAATAATCTGCTCATCTGCTGCTCTCGTACGGCACACTTAACACTCCAGGCCAGGCCAGGCCCGCTAGGAACCACCGATTCGGCCGTTTTCGTGGAGGCAGTCCGGAGCGATCGTAGTGTGGTCATTTTCTTCTGAGCGTTTGCACGCGTGGAGAAGCGCGGGAGACACGAATAACTCCCCACACTCTCTCTCTTAACTGTTGTCACCGCCCACTCCACTCTCACGTCCCATCGACGCTTCGTTCTCACGGCTCCTGGGAGAAAAGCTCAATCTCCGCCACTACTACTACTCCACCTCCTCCACCACCGCGGGGCCATGACCCGTGCTTCAAGAAGTACGGCCACCGGGCCTCGCGGGCGATCATGCGCGTCGTCGAAGATTTCGAGAAGAAGGAGAAGAGAAGCGCGGCGGCGCAAATCGACGCCACCAAGCCCCCTCATCTGAACTGCCCATCGTCGATCTCGCGTCGGCCAACCAGGACGGTGAGGGAGGACATGGCGCACCGCCGCCAGGTGTTAGACCTTATCTCCAGCGGCCGCGCATTTGCGCCGCCAAAAAAACCTAGCCCGCCGCTCTCGCACCCGCCGGGCTTTGGCCCGATGCCTGCGCACCCTCCGACGGTGGATATGTATCCATTTGCGGGGTACGCAGCAGCCGGCGGCGGCGGTTTCTGTTCTCCTTCGTCCGGATCTTCAAGGTCTCCTCAGCCCGATGAAGCTAGCCCCTCCGGGCCGCGTGCTCCTTCACCTCCTTCGGCCTTCAAATCCATGGTACGTACCGTCTGGACTAGTAGATCGTGTTTGCTAGTACGATTAGGGTCTTCTTCTGGTTGTGTACCACGTAGATCTAGCAATGCTGAGTTGGGCCTTGCTCAACTGGGCAATGCTCAATTCAACATTGCTCAAATGATGAACGTCCCTAATTGGGAAATGCTGAATTGGGGACATGATGAAATGTTAAATTCCCAATTGCATCATCGACATGATTGTCTTATTCTGGTTGTGTCTATTGAATGTCCCAATTAGTTGTGTACATTGCTTATGTCAATGTGATGTTTTGCATGATCAATTCATCATAGTACTGATATTCTGTTGCATAGTGGTTGTGTTGTTTCGAATCATCATATTGCTTATGTTCCATGCCATGATCATAGTGCTTGTGTTTTATTGGATCATCATATTGTTTATGTTTTGTTGCATGATCATAATGGTTGATAATACTGCTTGTTCTGTTTTGCATCATCGTGTTGCATCATCAACATGACAATTCCAATTTTCACGGACCTGGGAGGAGCTCTGCAGGCTCCAGGGTGATGGCATGGAAGACCAGTGTGGCACCACGAATTCTACAAGGCACCAAGCCTCATCTCACGGAGTTGGCCATGGCGATGAAGGACAAGGAGATGAAGAAGGCCAAGATGCAAGCTCCACTAGGGTGTAAACCACGACTTGGAAAGGAGGAAGATGAGCCGGTGCTGAAGCACTTCAGCGTGGAGGTCACCGAGTTGGAGTTCAAGGCCTTGATCATCCCGAAGGAGATCAATCCCCTCATCATCGAGAACTTCAAGCTCAAGAAGCATAAGAACAGCCGCCGGAAGAAGGGTGAGAGCGAGCCCAAGCTCTGCATTCCCCTTCGCACCACCAAATCTTGCCCGTTCTGTGTGTAGCTATGGTGGTTCGATGGGCACCTTGTCATCTTCCAGGGATGGGGGGAGTTCGCTCGGGTTATCAATCTTGAGAAGGGCGATCTCATCTTCTTGGAGTTCGACGGTGAGGGCTTCAAGGTCTTGCTCTGCAAGCAGGAGAACTCCACCCGACATGTTTTCATCTGCGACGTCCACTAGCACTACTGATGATGATGATCCGATGAACTTGACGTATGGTTGTAGGGGCAGTATATTGGATGTCGTTACTGCTTTTAGTGCCAGGGGTGTGTGCCCCTGGCTTAAGTACTAACAAGGTGCAGGGATTGCACCTGATGAACTCCTTAATGTTGTCGGGTGTAAGTTAATCCCGATTCTTTTGTGCTAGGGGTGTGTACCCCTAGCGTAAGTACCTTTCTGCTACATGTTAAGTACTTAGTATGATATTAGTTCTGCTCTGATTGTGTGTTTGTTGTTGATGTTAGTCTTGCGTCTTTTTTTTTGTTCTTGTTCTTTTCCTGTGTGCTGGTAACCTCACACAATTTCAAAGTGGTGAGTGGATTTGTTGTTAGTGCATCAGAGAACGGAACCAAATACTATGCATTCGTTGCTACACGCCAGAAATGGAGCCTGTAGTCTACCAAACGCATTGTCACTTTGAACCATATTCTCTGATGTAGGCTACCAAATAACTCACACAACAGGAACGTGTATCATCTGAGCACGGTCAGGGCATGTCCGACCAGGCCCCCAGCGGCCCCAAAAGAGCTGCAGGCTACCAAACGCGCCCTTAACTGTTGTGATCGTACGGTACACTTAACTAGGGTAACATTTGGCACACTTAGCTGGTGCAACGTTTGATAAAACATCCCTAACCTACTTCGCAAATTTGACTCGCTACATGTTCGCAGATAGGAGACAGTCACCCCTCATTTGTTCGCCAGGCAACCACACCCCTATATGTTCAACCATCAAAAAAGTGCAAACACATGTAGATCACCATGTAGCATACAATTAATTTATTACCAATTCAATATAAACAAAAATAAATAGCAATTGAAGACAAACCAAATAAATTTCAATAATTCATACGTAAGACATGAATGAAACAAACACCCATATTGTTGCGTTCATTGATCCAAATCCAGCCTCTTCCACTCCATGTGCATCCTCTCTTGGACCCTCTCTCTCGGTCAAATTCGATTCAGTATCTTTGCACATTTCAGAAAAGTTTGTACCTCTCATCATTCTTCTTCTCCTTTTTCGCCTCCATTTTATTCATGGTCTCCCATTTGTTGGAGAAGATATATCGCCATGTGGCCGATATTTTTCTTGTCAACGCTCGAGCCTATCCTACTCTCACCTCCTCCCCATAACATGTCTTTTCCTATTAGTGTTGGGAATTTCTCCATGCAGCTCTCCACTTGGATCATCAACACCATCCAACCCATTAGATCGAAGAGTGCTTGAGCCATTGTTGTTCTTCATCTTCTTTTTGGGGTTCTTGCGATCTTCAAAGAGGGCGCACCACTTCGGTCCCATTCAAAAAGAGCCAACAATGGGCCTAAGAGAATGGTTTTTTCTGTACTTGATGATAAAATGTGGTATCCAACCCCAACTAAAAAGGAAGAATCACTCAACATAATGCAATAAAATCATAGGAAATAATAAAATGCATAACAATGTTATGAAGGAAGTAGAACTTACATGACTACCAATGTCTATGCCACTTTGATTCCCATTTTCACTTGTGAATAGAAACCACGAGACTTGTTCTTGGCCTCTTGGATGGTGGCCCATCCATGTCAGAGAGAACCCTAATTGTATCATGGAATGGATTTGAACTCCACGTAGTACTTATGTTTATGGTAAAATTGGTGGATTTTTCCTGATACTTTGTGCCCTTTTGCTCGATTCCACAAATAGGGTCTATGATTGTGGCCAACCATGTTTTCGAAACAACTCAGCTTTGTGAGTTGAGGATTCACTTCCTCTTGCCTTCGCCCGTTTTTTAGGGTGTCCGATGACCGCCCAACATTAAAGCAAGGGGATGCGGTATCACCCATATTATAATTTCTAGTTTTTTTACCATCATTGATTATATCCATCATAAATATGTCATAATCATGCATTGCAATTAAACTTACTTGGTTAACAATGTGATGAAGGAAGAAAACTTACCGTCGCCCTCCTCCTTCATAGCCATAGAAACCATTTGGATGACGAGCTCGTTATTCACAACTTCCTTCTCCAACTTCTCGCACGCTGCCAGGTGCACCGTTTATTTTGGGCAATGGTCTCTGGATTTATCGCCTAGGTCTCTGCCTTGTACAACCCCATCGACTCTGGGGAGTAGTCCTTGTTATTCGCAGTTCCTTCTCCATCTCTTGGGTAGATAGTGGAGCGGGCTTCGGTGGCTATGAAGGAGGAGGGTGATAAGGAGGTGGTAAGAAGTGGAGGAAGAACACAAAAGATTCGATCGATTTGGAGCAACATGGTCAATTGGGGGGATTTGGGTTGGGCCTAGCCTATCGGATCCAACATGGAGAACACCTCCAAACACCTTCGAGCAATCCCAAATCCTCCCCACATATCAGATGGATATGAGGCTTGTCATATAGCCAGAATATGTGGGCTGGTTGGCTGACATTTTTTTTGTCGAGGGCGCGTTCGGGCTTTCCGTTGTGGCGTATAGGGAGGAAGTGGGGCTCCGGTTGGAGATGTTCTAAATGTAACACAACAAACATCTGCACGAATATGTCAATGAACTAAACACATGATTAATTTTTATGGTAGGTGTGAGGATATTAATGCAGGATTAAAAAAATTCTCATGTTTCTCTTCCTAAAAACAAGACATAGGGTTTCCCATTTTATGGGGAAATGAGCATGCTAGTTGTTTATATCCCAAATATCATCCTACACCTTTTATTTCTTTCTAATTTCATCTCTATTTATGCATATGAGAACACACTTATATCTCTATTTTGCCACCATAAATAATTTAAGTTTTTGTTTCGACATCATACACTTCAAACATGTATCAAATCCCTAATTTTCAAACTCCAGTTTCAGATTCAAAATGCATTTTTTAGTTTATTATAATATCATGTAGCTCATCCTATGACCATGAAAATATACCATCCAATATGATGGAAAATGAATGATCAACCAAACACATAAATCATCAAACGTTGATCAAACACAATGAGCATAAAACATCCTCACCACCAATCCTCCACTAATGTGACCCCATCTAACCTAAGATTGCATCACGAGTCATCTCTCAATAATTTATTTCCTTGGTATGCATCTCACTCGAGTCCATAAGCATGATTTTTCTTATGTTTCAGTTTTCTTCCAAAGTTCCTTCTTTGTCTTCTGCTTTAGCCTTCCATGTCAAGAGAAAGCGCCGCTCCTCAGTAGCCGCCTTGCTCTATACATAGGAAATTTAGCACTCCTCATTCTCCTGACATTCTTACCACCTTTATAACTTATTCTCTTACCTCTGAGACACAAACACATACCTTATCTGTATAGTATGAGCCACAAACTTCTTTGTTGTCTTGATCATCTCAACAAGCTTCTCCTGGTATGGACAAAACCTATTGATGCAGTTTCATACCCCTGGGATGCCCGATCTTCATGATCTGACCAAGGTGGGCGAAGAACACACGAAGAATCGAAACCAAATTGAACACATGAGAAAACATGGATAACTAGAAAGCCCCATCAATACGATTTCCCAGCAAAAACCCCTAAGGTAGCATCTAGATCTCATGAATCAAATTAAACTTACTCTGGTTGAAACTGATTCACCCTCTGTCCGGTCCACCGAGCCAATATAATCTCAAAGATCTTTTGAGAAATATTGGTATGACACTACTAGAATCCCAGGGAAAAGAGTAGAAATCACAAAGGTATCCTTGATATAGTCCAATAGTTGTAGTAGCTATGGAGTATAAACACTAATAAAAAGAGGAAGAAGGAGCAAAGCTCAATCCAAATCCCGAATATCATCTCTAACCCTAGATGGGGTTCCATTTATAGGATAAGGGGGTAGGTAGGGGAGATACAAGGGCTCTGCCCCACGTGACATGCAGGTCAAATGTTGGTCAATCATCTCAGTCGGTATGTAAGTCGTCGTTGCCAGTCTGGGTGTCGGTTGGCCAAAGCTAGAACTTTCCAACAGGCCGTAAACCCCTTCTGTTGTGCCGGGCGCCCACCGGTCCTTGTCGGTCTGGGGGTCGACAAGACCAGGTTGCAGGCCCGAATCCCCTTAGGTAGTGTCGGGCGCAAACTGGCCCACATCAGTTGGGTGGCCAGTTTAGCTGGTGCTGGAACCGACGAGCACGATCTTCCTCATCTTCCTTGTTGTCGATTACTTCTCCTTGTGCATCTTCTGTGGCACCTTATTAAGCATCCTTGGCGTCGTCTTGGGAGTCAGTAATGGGTTCATAGTTGAGTACAAAAAGCATATTCTCTTGAGGTAGTGATCCATTCACTAATACATTGAATTCATGGATGGATAAGAGAGATTTCACCTGGTCATGTATATCATTTGTGTGAACGCTTGTCATAGGGACAATTGGAGTACTTGGTGGTGTTGCGGTAAAGCGTTACACTGCATCACATATGTTGCCTTTTCAGCTTCTCATTTTCTTCTTACATTCTTTATTACTTACATTGTTTGAGGTTTGAGTCCTAGATATCCCTTCTACATCAAGTACATCATCACCTTTTTCATCCCTCTATTCATGCTCTAGAGAGAAAGAGTAGCTTGTCACTCACTTATTTGGTGGACCCTCATCTTCCCTTAACTACCACTTCTAATTTTTTATTCAGTGTCCAATAATAATATAAGGCAAAGGTTTTTCCCTTTGATTTGGACATTTTCTTTTACCTCTCTTGGGCATCAGTAATAGTAACATAGAACATCAAATAATAAAATATTTTTGCTATATACGATTCACATGGTCATATGATATGTTTGTATTACTCACAAGGTCTTGTATTCTCACACCACTTGGAGGGAGATAGTCAACTTGGAAAAAAATTATACAAACCACTTATTGCAACCCTCATGTATCATGGACCAGATATAGTTGAGTGATTATATTGTCCAACTTGATGGTTTATCCATGTTTCGACACAACTACTCCTCGATGCACTAACAATAGTTACACCTAGTGTAATAATTGCCCATGAATGCATCAAGTATGTTGCTTCCGGTGCCATCACCAATGTCTCATCCTTATTGGTAGTGTATTTGCTCCACCTCACAACTCTAGCTTTTTTATCTATAGTGCAAGAACCTGAAATTTTCATCTCGCTCAAGTAGCATTGGCAAGTTTCTTTCATCAATACAATGATCCATCCATCATGTCAAGGTAGGATTGCTCACCCTCTATATTTTGATCACTAGCAATGTAAGAAATCAATCATCAGAATTGTGTGCCCGAAAATAAAAAATAATCACATGATGTTGCATGTTTACAAATTTACATATATACATTCATCAAACCCAACATATATGTCATTGCACACATTTGATTGAACAAAGGTAATACAAAAATTAAACAAAAACTCATATTACCAGCATTATGTCGAATTGGTCGTGGGTGTCTTTCTTGACACCGAAACTCAGGCCGGAGGAGAATCTCCTTGCGGGACAGGAGGTGCATCAGCAGCTGATGGTACATCTTCTTGGCATGCCCGCCTAGATTGGTTATGGAGGCTGCTAATGTAGCGGGAATGACTTGGTATGATCGGTGTGTGCTCCAAACGGCGAGAGATCATTTGGAACATGGTCACCATCAGTCGCGACCGATATTTTGAAAGAGAGGGTTTGAAGGCTCGATGATGCAAAGTAATGAGACCAACATCGAGAGGGTGTGGTAGGGGGATCACAGAGCTCCATTAATTGTCGGTGAGGGGAAAAGTTTCATCAAAGGTGGTGGCGAGTTGACGACAACATTTCTATCACGACATGCACACGAGTGAGGTGGGGAACGATGGAAATTACATTGTGCTAATGGATGGGGAAAATGGTGGATGGCCTAGTCAATCTTCTCTATATGGGGACATTGGGTATTTTTGGGGCATCCCACAGTTTTTTGTTGGATAGAGTATAGTATGGGAATCTACTAGACAGGGTTCATTCTATATTTTGATAGTTACTCGAGGAAAATGATGGACCTACTCGAGTCACTCTTAAGTTAAAAAACTAAAATTCCATATACATAGTTGTTGAGCCTTATAATACGGAAACTCTGCACATTGCTCCCCATCCCTTACTGGTGTCTCGCTTCTGTTGCACTATGGTGACCAACTCTGCCCCCAGGTGACTCAATTTGAGGCACGACATGGCTCAATTGCGAGTTATGACTCATTTACTTATATTGGTGAGCATGTCGCGCATGTGGCAGTCACGACAGCAATACTGAACTACTGAAACAACACCTAGGGATTGAAGGTTCCTCTCGACCCCTCTCATATAAAGTTCACCCAATAGCTGAATTTTTAACCCCTCATACAGAACTTAGGAAAGCTCATGTCTGCCTCAAATTTCACTAAGTCTTTCTAAAAATTCATACCCTCACACCCGCTCTCGTAGACTTTCAAAAATCATTTCTCTTGTAGTATTTCGAAAGTTTTTTTAAAATCGGAAACCACTCCCTCAAATTTTGAAGATTGAATATCTCAGCCTACCCTACCCTGCCTGATCTTAAATTCTAAAAGCTAGTTCCAAAAATACTTGAAGCGATTCTTTGTATTGTTAAGAATTTTGTCGAGAGTCATGGTGCCACCACATGACGACTAGATATGGGCGTCGGAATTGAGTATGATGGTGACCCTGAGTAGTGAGCCCTACATTTACATGATGATAAAAGAATGTATTAGCTAATGAAAACAATAAATTCAATTGACACATTTTTGTGACTTTTTTCCTATAAAAGCATTACCATGTGAAGTTGATGAGTTACATTGCTTGAACTTTCCATGCCCCCTTAGGCTCTACTTGGTACAAGTGTTCTTTTAGGGATAGTGGGATAATCCCCATAGGGATTGGGTGGAACTCCAACCTTCACCAAATCCCATCAAATCTCTGTTATGTCCCAAATCCACTAGGGATAGTGTATTGAGTTTTGAGTAAAGTACACTAGAGTTGGGATATTGGGGAAATGTGAGGATAAAACCACTCTAGTGCACTAGTACCAAACATGGTATTGGGGATATGTGGGGATCTAGGGTTAGAGCATATTCATCGGCACCTCCAAATGACCCAATGGCGGTTTGGACAGAAAATGCCCACATCGGCAAATCAAAGT
The DNA here is from genome assembly GCA_028641055.1 of Alopecurus myosuroides. Taxonomy (NCBI): domain Eukaryota; kingdom Viridiplantae; phylum Streptophyta; class Magnoliopsida; order Poales; family Poaceae; genus Alopecurus; species Alopecurus myosuroides. The sequence goes on from CM054060.1 coordinate 139,401,855, forward strand.
GTTGGGCCAAGCCGAAATGTGTCCGACACCCCCGAGCCACCCACCAAACTTGGTGGCCTGCTCGGGGGTGACGGACATAGCCAGAATATGCCCTCCGACGGGCAAGACCTAATAATCATAAACACATAGAGTTCATATACCTTATAAATAGCAATTTATACTTCCTTTTCATATCCAACAATTACATATATACATAGAATAGAAATTAAAACTAGACCAACAAACTACTCATCGTCCCTGACTGATGGCGGTGGTGGAGTTGCGGCTCATCCTACTGCGGGTGGTGGAGATCCCGGTTGCAACATAGGCGCCGACGGAACTTCCCATGATGGTGCAAATCACCGAGTCTGCACTAGCCAAACATGACTCCCATGTGAACAACCATTCCCACGGGGACCAAGTCGGCCGTGCGGATGACGGATTTGAAGGATCTTCTTCCTCCTTCTCTAGCAGCGTGATACATTGCAAATGTATCTATAATTTTTGATGCTCCATGCTTGTTTTCTACCCAATACCTTTTGTTTTCCAAATATTTTATTTCGTTTTTCTTGATTTTCCAGATTTTTTCACTAAGTAACCCATTAACAAGATACCCCGGGTCAGTTGTTGTTTTCTGCCTTTTTTCTATTTCAGAGAAGTTCTTAAGGAAATATTATGGGAAAGGGCTGAAAATCCATAGAGATCAATTTTTACCCAGAACAAAGACAACGTCCAAAGGGGAGCTAGGGGGGCCACCAGGCGTGCCCCCCCCACTAGGCCACACCTGGTGGGCCCCTAGGTGCCCCGAGAACCGCCTCACGTCCCCTTTGCTTATAAATTGCCTTTAACCCTAAAATCATCAAGGACAGAGTTATTTTCCACGAAACATACAGATAGACGTCGTCACCTCGAAATTCCAATCTAGGGCTTCTGGAGTCCTGCTCTAGCACATTACCGGAGAGGATGATCATCACCAGAGGCCTCTACATCGCCATGATCGCCTCCAGACAGATGTGTGAGTAGTTCATCTCCGGACTACAGGTCCATAGCAGTAGCTAGATGGATGTTCTCTCCCCTATGCCTCCATGGTTATAGTCTCGTGAGCTGCCTCACATGATCGAGTCCACCGTTATGTAATTATGAATGTTGTGTTTGCTTGGATCCGATGAACCATGAGATTATGATTATTTTTCTCATGTCAATCTAAGATGCTTCACTTATATTTTTAGAGAGTTTTAATCTTGTCTTGGAATGCTCTCCGGTTTTTATGATTACCTTGGCCAGGTAGTTGTTTTCACCTCCAAGAGATGGTTTATATGCTAGATAGTGGGTTCATGCCTTCTTGTTTCCTGCGCTCGAGTGTCAGAAACGTGCGGGTGGAGGATGTGTTGTTTCCACTAGCGAGAAAACAGCGGTGCTCTTGTCTACATATGGGAACCACTGCTTATATAACGTATTGATCTTAATGCATTTGTCTGTTGCACACATAGCAATCACTTCCTTACTGCAACTTAATACCAAGGGATTTGCTAGATAGGTTTTTTGAGGTGGACTTTTAAATATGCATGTCTGCTGGATAGCGGTCCATATGCCATGACGTAATTCCTACAATGTTAGAACCCGTGAACTTTATCTCGTCATAATAGTATTGTTATACGTGCATGATTTGTCAATTTCCCAGGTGTAATTTGTTCACCGAGCATATTTTCTTTCTTTGGAGAGACACCACTAGTGAACCTGTGACCCCGGTCCTATTTTACTCATATTGCAAACCTTCTTTTACGCACTTCATAAATGTTTCCTTGATGTACCGTTTTTACTTTTATTGTTTTCCACGACTCTATATGTTTAATTCTCCCGTTTTCAGCAAGACCGTAACAATGACAACCTTCTGGAATGTTGGGGCAAAAGAGAGTTTGTGTTTGTGTGCAGGTTCCACGCTACCGTTAACAACAGGTCGACAATTTTCTGGTGCCGTTGATAAAGCAATCGTGTTCAATACTACGAAGTCCTACTGGTTCGATAACTTTGGTTCTTTACTAGGGGAAAACTTACTCTAGACTGCATCATACCTTCCGCTTGGGGTCTCCCAACGAGCGTATGATCATGTCCTCATCAAGTACTTTTTCTGGCGCCGTTGTCGGGGACTTCTGGCCTGCTGCAAGGGGAGTCTCACACTTTCACTTTCTTTCTTTTGTTTTGTTCTTACTTAGATTACCTGTGTTTAGTCTTTTTTTCTCTTTATAAAAAAAAGTTCTCTAGTTTCTAGTCTTTTATTTGTGTTATCTTGCAAGCATGGATTCTAATGATAATACCAAGCTTTGTGACTTTACTAGTACCAGTAATAATGATTTCATATGTACACCTTTTGCTCCACCTGCTGCTACAACAAACTCTTATGAAATTAAATCTGCTTTGTTGAATCTTGTCATGAAAATCAATTTCCTAGTATTGGAGAAGATGCTGCCTCTCATTTAAATAACTTTGTTGAGTTATGTGATATGCAAAAATATAAAGAGGTAGATGGTGATATTGTGAAATTAAGTTAGGTATCTTTCTCTTTAAGAGGAAGAGCTAAGGAATGATTAATGTCTCTGCCTAGGAATAGCATTGATTGTTGGACTAAATGCAAATATGCTTTTATTGGGAAGTTTTATCCACCTGCAAAAATTATACAACTGAGGAGTAACATTATGAACTTTATACAAAATGATAATTAACATGTTGCTCAAGATTGGGAAAGAATGAAAACTATGGTTACGAATTGTCCCACACACACACAAACTACGTTGATGGTTGTCCAAACTTTTTTTGCAAGATTAAATTTTTCTTCAAGTAATTTTTGGATTCAGCTGCTGGAGGAACCTTCATGAACCTCATCTTAGTCTCATCGAATAATTTATTGGATAATACAATGAAAAACTATTCCCAATGACACACAGAAAGGGCTCCAAGAGGTAAAAAAGTAAATTATATTAAGGAGATCTCTTGTTTGAATGATAAAATTGATATGCTTGTTTCTTTGTGAGATAAACAAGTGCCAATAGATCCTAATAATGTTCCCTTGAACTCTATGGTTTCTAATGAGAATGATCAAATTGATTTGAATTTTATTGCTAGAAACAGTTTCAACAACAATGCTTACAAGAATAACTTTGGTGGTAACAACTATAGGCCATATCCTAATAATAACGACAATTCACATGGGAATTCTTATGGAAATTCTTATAACAATCCTAAAAGTTCCACCTCTGATCTTGAGAACATTCTTAAAGAATTTATCTCTACACAAAAATATTTCAATAAAACTGTTGATGATAGGCTTGCAAAACTAGATAATCTTGTGCTGAAAGTTGGTAGTCTTGCTCATGATGTAGAAATTTTAAAAATTGGGACTACACCTCTTGAATCCAAGAAAACTTAACCTATAAATGTTATAAAAGTTTAAATAAATGAGAACATGAGAATGTTATCTCAAATACGTGCTAGAAGAGGAAGATAAGCTGAAATTGCTGAAAAAGCTGCTAAAAGTGAGCCTGTTAAAATATATACCATCCAACCCTTTGAGGAAGTGAAAACTTTCATTACCAATGAGTATCCTAATTCTTATAAACATGTTTATTTCAAAACAAATGAGATTTGAGAGTTCATTACTATAGGTATAAGGAGTCCCAAAAGTTCGGAGATTAAAAATATTTCTAGTGAGCAAATTGTTGAAAGTGGGATTGAGGATAATATGACTTTAGGAGAAATTTTTCCCACCATGTTTGAGGATGATAAACTTTATTTTTATCATTATACCATCTATGATGTTATAAAGTTCTTACAAAAATTAGCTAAAGATCCTAGTGCTAGTAAGATGCATATTTCTTTCACTAAACACATCACTAATGCTCTCATGGAAGCTAGAAAAGAAAGGCTCAAACTTGAAGCCTCTAGTCCTATAAAATTAAAAGATGGTTGGGATCCTACTATTAGAATAAGAGTGAATGATTTTTATTACATTGCTTTGTGTGATCTTGGTGAAATTTCTTCTATTATGCCAAAAAGTTTATATGATATGCTTGATTTCAAACCATTGGATGAGAGTATTTTGGGAGTGCATCTTATAGACTCCACTATTAAAGACCTTTGGAAAGGATTGATGATGTTCTTATTATTGCTAATGATAATTATTTCCCTGTTGATTTTCTTGTTTTGGATATTGAATGCAATTCTTCTTGTCCTATCATTTTGGGGAGACCTTTTCTTCGCAACGTTGGTGCCATTATTTATATGAAAGAGGGAATTGTAAGGTTTCAGTTCCCCCTTAAAAAAGTCATGGAACACTTCCCTAGAAATATAATGAAGTTTCCTTTTGAGTCCCTTGTGAGGTCTACCCATGATTCTATTGATAATACTTGATTCGTTCTTCTTTCCTAGCTAAAAGGAGTTAAAGAAAAGTGCTTGTTTGAGGTAACCCAATTTTATGTTCCTTCGTTAACCTTTTGTTTTCTTCTGTTTTCTGTTGCTATTTATCTGTTTTGGAAGTTTTTAACTTTGTAGGAACCGCTCCTTATCCTTCTTATTTCATTGTTGTTCCAAGAGTAACCTCTAATTGAGAGGTAGTGCGATTTGGGGAAGTTGTTGTTCTGAAACAGATTTCTAGGCTGTTACCAACAAATTCGTATCTCTCAGCCAGAATGCGGATTGCTTTGAAAACAAATAGACACATGAACCAAGTTGTTATCTAACTTTCGCTAGTTTCCCATTTTTGATTTTAACGACAGAATTTTTTTAAATCATCTTTACCGACTGTTCTGTTTTGACAGATTTCTACAATATTTGCATTTGTGTTCTTTTGAGAAGGAGAGTTTGGAAAGAAGTTGTGACAATAGCTAATGTTTTAATTGAAGTGTGAGACTTGTTTTGAGACTGAACCAAGTGGATTTATTATTTTGATTACACTAACATTGCTAATCAAGATTGTGAAGAAGTTTTAGGTGGAGGAAGTTTTCAAGTGTAGGGAGATAAGAATGATGTCATGAGATAAAGGATGGACAAATGCTCAAGCTTGGGGATGTCCACGTCACCCGAAGAAATACCCAAGAAGTACAAGAGTCAAAGCTTGGGGATGCCTATATTTGTATTGCTTCACATGATATGTGTTATTATTGGAGCGTCTTTTTATTTTTCTTTCAGTTTGTTTTGTTTTCTTTGTTGTAACTTTTGGTTGGATCCTAGAAATTTTATTTTTGGAGAGATACACTCCGTTTTCATTTCCCAGAACACTCTATTTTTCACTCTTATTATTCTGCGAGTGTTCACTTTTTGCTAGTACATCGTTTAGCTCTTGTTTTTCACTCAAATCTTGTTCGAAGTTTGTTGGTTTCCTTCAGTTTTATTTTATTATCTATCTTCTTTGATGATTATTTGTTTTGAGAGTTGTTTCGAATAAGTTGATTGGTGTTAGAGAAGAGTAAATTGTTTCATGCTTATAGTAGTGAAATAGGAAGCTTGTTTTGACTGTGGCATAGGCTTTGGCATGTCATGTTAGATGTTATTTTCATTGTGTGCTTAGCAGTATATGATGTATCATGACTAGTCTCAAATAGCTGAGAGTGATTAATGTGCCATTGAGTTTTATCATGTGTTGTTCTCTCATATTGAAGCACAATATTGTGGTATTTCTCCTTTGAATGCTTTATCTGGATTTACTTGGCGCGTGCTCACAACATGTTATGACTACAAACAAAGTCACTTCTAGCATTGATGATCATTTAGTTTTTTTTACTTCTAATATCACTTCATGCTTTCATTAATGATGTTTTGTCGCTATGCATGATTATGAACGTTATTGCTCTCTTAGTTGGTCGCTCCCACTCTTTTGCTAGCCTACACATGTACTAATTATGAGCTTTAGTCGTGCATCCAACTCCCGAAAACCAAAGTATGCGATCCACCATATCTACCTATATGTGGTTTTCAACCGCCACTCCAAGTAAATATCTTGTGAGCTACCTTTAAACCTTCAAAATTATAACATGTTTTGTCTTCTTGTTTTAGCTCATGAGAAAGTAGTTTAAAGTTTAGTATGGTTTGTGTCAAGCAAAGTTCTTCTTCCTTGTTTCACCCGATGAGTATGGAATATGTGCTCATTTAAATTTGAAGAGAGATGGTGCCAAATAATAGCAAAAAGACACTTCCCCATGGTCTGATGAAAACTGGTGGGTACCGTGAACACGCCTAGCCCTGGTTTGTGAAAGAAAGGTGGGGGGAAGTGCCAAACTAATAAACAACAGAAACTGCTCCCAAAAGTCTAAACACTTTGCTTGACATGGACTATGATAAGTTGTTCGTTACCATTCGTTGACATAGACATACACCTCTCTTAATTTTTTCCCAGTATATCTATTTTATCAAATAAAAAGCTCTAGCACATGAGTACTCCATGCTTCCTTCTGCGGAGGGTCTTTCTTTTAATTTTATGTTGAGTCTTCATCTTCTTACTTTATGCACCAGCTAAGAGAGCATAGTTGTCATGCTGAGTATAATGTGCATATTCCCAAAAATTATTATTGATTGATTCATGATTTGTGGCATTGCTTGCTCTCAAATTATTTGTATCTAATCACCATTTAAACTTTGAAGGTGTCCTGTCATTTATGTTTTGGTACCACATGAAGGACTAGTTGGATACCACTTTATTATGTTTTTCTTTATGATTGAAACAATCATATCACTTTCAATGTTTCATTATTCATTATCTTTTGTTTGTGTTTATTTTCATGTTCAACATGGTTGCTAAGTCTACATTAGTTGAAATGATATTTATCATGCCTTTGTTAAAGTACTTTGATCTCAACTTTGCAGTGCTTTTACATAATGTTGATCAAGATTTGTGTTGGCTTCATGTCACCTCAAAAATTATTTTGTTATCGCTTACCTACTCGAGGATGACCATGAGTTAAGCTTTCCATGTTGATACGTTGCAAATGTATCTATAATTGTTGATGTTCCATGCTTGTTTTCTACCTAATACCTTTTCTTTTCCACATGTTTTTTTCGTATTCCGTATGTTTTCACTGGCTAACCTATTAACAAGATGCCCCAGTCTAGTTGTTGTTTTCTGTTGTTTTTCTATTTCATAAAAGTTCTTAAGGAAATATTCTCGGAAAGGGCTGAAAATCCACGAAGATCAATTTTTACCCCGAACGAAAACGGAGTCCAAAGGGAGCTAGGGGCCACCAGGCGGCCGCCAGGCGTGGTCCCCTAGGCCGCGCCTATGGGCCCCTAGGTGCCCCGAGCACCGCCTTACGTCCTCCCTTTGCTTATAAATTGTCTTTAACCCTAAAACCATCGGGGACGAAGTTATTTATCATGAAACATACAGAGAGGTGCTGTCACCTCGAAAGTCGAATCTAGGGCTTCTAGAATCCTGCTCCGGCACCCTGCCGGAGAGGGGGATCATCACGGAAGGCCTCTACATCGCCATGATCACCTCTAGACAGATGTGTGAGTAGTTCATCTCGAGACTACGGGCCTATAGCAGTAGCTAGACGGTTGTCTCCCCCTATGCTTCCATGTTTAGAGTCTCGTGAGCTGCCTCACAAGATCGAGACCACCATTATGTAATTGTGCATGTTGTGTTTGCTGGGATCCGATGAACCATGAGATTATGATTATTTTGTTCATGTCAATCTGAGATGCTTCACTTATATTTTTAGAGAGTTTTAATCTTGTCTTGCAATGTTCTCCGGTGTTTACGATTATCTTGGCCACATAGTTGTTTTCACCTCCAAGAGAGGATTTATATGCTAAATAGTGGGTTCGTGCTTCCTTGTTGCCTACGCTCGAGTGATAGAAACGTACGGGGTGAGGATGTTCTGTTGCCACTAGGGAGAAAACATCAGTGCTCTTTCTACGGATGGGAACGCTGCTTACATTACAGATTGATCTTAATGCATTCGTCTGTTGCACACATAGCAATCACTTCGTTGCTGCAACTTAATACCAAGGGATTGCTGGATGACTTTCTTGAGGTGGACTTTTGGATATGGATGCAATCTGGATAGCGGTCCATATGCCTTGATGTAATGCCTACAATGTTAGAATTTGTGAACTTTATCTTGTCATAATAGTATCATTATACGTTCATGATTTTTCAATTGCCCAGCTGTAATTTGTTCACCCAACATGTTTGTTTTCTTTGGAGAGACACCACTAGTGAACCTATGCCCCCCGGTCCTATTTTCCTCATATTGCAAACCTTTTTTTAAGCACTTTCATAATTGTTTCCCTGTTGTCCCGTTTTTAACTTCTATTTTTCCAAGATTCTATACGTTTAATTCTCCTATTTTCAGCGATACCAAAAGATTGACAACCTTTCGGAAAGTTTGGGCAAGAGAGAGTTTGTGTTGTGTGCAGGTTCCACGCTCTCGTCAACTACACGTCAGTACGTTTCTAGCGTCATTGATAAAGCAACCTTCTTCAAGACTATGAAGTACTACTGGTTCGATAACTCTGGTTCTTTACTAGGTGAAAACTTACTCTAGACTGCATCATACCTTCCGCTTGGGGTCTCCCAACGAGCGTGTGATCACGTCCTCATCACAGCGCCATTTCCTCCTCATGTTCTGGTAGCACAAATTCCTTGTGCTCCTGCTCTGGTAACACGCCCGACAGCACGTCCATCTTCTTCAAAAACGGCATTACAGTGAGAATTGGAGCGCGGGGCGAAGGCACGACAAAAAAACGTACGGAAGCATGGTTAAATAGAGGGTGTCGTGCCCAAGATCCATGAACACCGGAGGTTTGGGAACCCCCTTTATAGGAATCGACACTTAGTTTACCCAGGTTCAGGCCGCCCAGAGGCTAACAGCCTACGTCCCGCTTTGCTTGTATTCGTGGTGGCAAAGAGTGGTTATGGAATGTCTTCTCGGGAACAGAGTGGTGCTTCATGGTGAAGGGTCAGAGGTTGAAGAAAAGAAGGTCTAGCATGGCTGATCACCTCTCTCCCTTATCCTCCTCTCTCTAGATCCGCTAATTTTGATATGTATCGGATCTGTAATAGTGATGGCCTTGGTCCTTCCTTTATAGGCTATGGGGATAACACAGGGATCACGCATTCAGCACGTGAGTGGGGTTAGGGCTTCCCACCCATATCTTCCCTCCGGAATGGTGTATAAGATAATAGAAGTCAGGTCGTAGAAGCTCGTGGAAGGATTTCTCATCCTAATTTTACCACCCTTGGGTAGGTGGGAGCCTAGATATTTCCTTCCTCCGGTGGGAGCGAGTGGGAACAAGATGCAACGGTTGTCGCCAGCATGTTCCCTGACGAGGCAAGATTAACCTCATCCCTTACATCACTAGTAGGAATAAGCTTATCTGCAGCCTGTGGATATAGGTCATGAAAAGCAAGCCTGGACATGATACCGTTATCACGTTGCTGGTAATAGTACAGAAAGTGTAAGAGTTTGGCACACTGCCAGTAACGGCATATACTAGAAGCGTGTTCCCTGGGAGACACGCTTCTAGTAAGAGGATATACTAGAAGCGTTCTGGCGCTGACATGCTTCTAGTACCCTTTTGCGAATTAAAAAAATTAATACTGCTGCATTCGAATAGAAACAGAATAACATACATAAGAATAACAGTTGTACACATATATATATATTACATTAATTGATAGCAGGATAGCTAGAAACTAGTTAGCATTGTTATTCTTGAACTTCTCCCAATCTTCCTCGGTGATAGCAGGAAATTTTGCTTGCACCACGGTGAATTCGCTGTCCAGAAAGCTTCTGCGCAAACTCATCTTCCAAGAAGAGAAGGCTTTTGAGAACTTGATGAGGACGATTCGATTCAAAATATTCCCGCGTTGGTTAAAGTTGTCGTATAGTGGCAGGAATTTGTACCTTTGGTGAAGCCTTTGAAGGAGGAGGTTGCGCAAACCACTCTGGTCAGTGTCGTAGAGACTATGCAGGTTGATGTTGCATTCATCGTGAACAATGGACGCACAAGTGTTGCCGTAGCCCCTTGCGACGTGCAACGAGCTAGTAGGAAGTCCACACTCTGCGTCCACCCTGGTGACCTCTCTCCTTGCAGCCATCTACAAACAAAAGAGCTTGTGGTAGCCATAATTAGCACATAATAAAGGATATATCATGAAACACTTTATAAAATCAAGTAAACGAGAGGCGTTAGTAGGAACTCTAGTTAAAAAAAATATCTCTCTCGTATCGTCAAAGTCGAAAGGAGAGAAACTCTTACTTTTACGATCAATATAGCATGGCCAAGACCGTTTTTAGAGAAGACTACGGAACGAATCAGGGTCTGTGAACCCTGATTCATTATGTAATATATCTCTAAGACCAGCCCCAGCATTGCTATATGAATCGTGAACACACGTATCTAACCCCTCTAGGATTTGAGGCTACGAGATAAGATAATTAGGATATCAATAAATAGATCGTGAATCGCCTAGCAGTGTTAAATATCTCTCTCGTATCGGCAAAGTCGAAAGAAGAGAAACAATTAATTTTACGATCCATATAGCATGGCCAGGGGCGGTCTTAGAGAAAGACTACGAAACGAATCAGATTCATCTCGTAATCTATATATCTCCGAGACCAGACCTATCCGTTCTACATGAATTATGAACGTACGTATCTATCCCCTCTCGGGTTTGACTCTACGAGATGAGATATTAACGTACCAATAATTAATGAAATATCCTAATTAAAATTCATCAATAGGTACCCATTGATGAATTTTAATTAGAACATCACTAATTATATTGATCCTATATATTTAACACTAACAACTAAATCCACTAACACTAACAATCATTAATCTAACACTAAAACTAAATTATCTAAATACACTAACGTCTACAATCTAAACCTAAATCTGGCATAGATATAATCTGAATCTAAATGTGTTGGCATAGATATGATCTAAACATAAATGTGGCGTAGATACAATCTAAACCTAAATGTGGCATATAATATAAATCAGATCACAAACTAAATCGAAGAGGGGGGGAGGAGGGGATCTAGATGTGTGCGTACCTTATCGAAGTAGGAGACGGCGACATGGAGCGGGGAGGGCGACAACGACGTGTGGCGGAGAGGGCGACGACGACATGCGGCAGGGAGGGCAGGGTTAGGGCGACGGAGCGGGGCTGCGCTCGCGGCGGGGTGAAGGAGTGGGGCGGTGCACGGGGTGGGACGATGGAGCGGCGGCGGCGGGGCTCTGTCCAGAGAGGAGGGTGTTTGATCTGACGGAAATCAGGGATCAAGGTGTGGGTGCCCTAAATAGACAGTTCATGCAATACTAGCAGCGTGGGCCTCCGTGGAAACGCTGCTAGAGGATAACTTATCGGGAGCGTATCGGCCAGGGCACACGCTTCTAATAGTGACTGTTATTTTGGTGTGATCCAAATTCGTATTCGTATATACTGATAAAGGCCGAACTTCTGACGAGTGGAGCCGTAGGCGCAACGAATTGTTACAAGTCGGAGTTGGATTCACCGTTACCGACCTAGTTAGGTCAGGACCGCCTTTATATACCTCTTGTAAGCGGCCGCACGGGATAAGCCACACATTGTAAATCCCGCCACGTTTGTAACCTCACCCGAAAATAGTGAAGTATTGTTGGCTGGCGCCCGTGGTATTTTCTCTTCCTTGTTGGAAGGGTTTTCCACGTTAAAATCTCGTGTCCCTGTTGGTTCGATCTTGCTTAATTTCATCGTTGTTTTGCTATTGCGTGTAACAGTGACCGCCTCGCACACAGGGCTTGACGAACTATACTGGCAGCGTGCGTCGCTCTAGATACGCTCCCAATAAGTTTTTGTGGAAGCGTACAATTTCGGCCGCCCGCTGCTACTAATTATCAGAAGCGTATAGCCCACCTGGATCGCTGCTAGTAGGTTTGCCTCTATAAGTTTTTTCCTACTAGTGCATCATGATCCCTCTCCCAGGCTTTGGTGCCCAAGTGTTGTCCATCCTTATGTTGATGTTGTCGTGGGGAAGAATAATGTCCTCCATATTTATGGCTCATCTTTTGGGTCTGGTTGTTCAGGAGAGCTGTTCCCGGGACCCCTTCTAGAGCGCGTATCGATGGCCTTCCAGGGATAGGGGTAATCTTGAGTTCCTTGGCGACAAAGTCCTTCGAGGGGATACCTTGTCTTCTGGGCCTGCTTTGACGGCGATGATTGGGACCCTCGTTCCTAGGGTTGCGACATCTGGCGAGGAGGCGAGTGGGCCATTTCTCTTCTCCCGACGTGAGTGTCGTCTCCCGAGGCAACACAGCGGCACCAGGCATCGTGACACATTGTTTCTCGAGGCGACGTGGCGGAATCAGACGACGCGATGGCCTCACACCTTCCCAGCGCATAGCACTAACGCGGCATAGCTCCTCGGCCTACCTCGGAGGTGTATGAAGAAGACCCGTCCCTTCTTCTCACCAGCACCTCTCCAACAGTGTCTCTTCCCTCTCCATCCACAAACCCACACCGCCACCATGGACGTCAACATGTCGTGGCTTGACTGCCACGAGGCTACCGACTGTGCCAAGTTCGACATCCTCTCCCTACCAAAAGGCTTCGCCCTGAGCATGGGCAGGGTGCCCTTGGCGCGAGTCCCTAAATCCGGATTGGCCATGGAGTGCGCCATTCACAGCGGCAAGAAGAAGCTCCGGATGTGTCCGGACACAAAATTCTACCTAGACAACCCCGTCTGTTTGACGTTTTTCTGCGAGGAGCACGAATGGGCACTCAAGAGCTTCACGAGCGAGAACCCACCGCCTGACAACAACTTCGAGCGGACGGTGTACTGTTTACTGCCCGCATGCACTGTCAATTGCGTCATCGAGGCAGCCTAGGCAGAAGTGGCCCGTCGTCAAGCTGCCATGGATGCCCTTGAGGTTGGCATCGGGGGAACGACGTCCAACCCCGCATACAACCAGTGGCCAGAAAAGAAGAGAAGGCGTGAGAACTTTCAATAAAATAGATTTAGTGCGGGTTTAAATTCCGTATTTATGATTTGCAAGCCAAAAATTTGAATGAAATTAACCTTTTGATATAATCTTTTCCATTTTCAATTTGGTTTGGGGATTCCGCCGTTAAACACTCCCGTTGTGTTGGAAAAGTCCAGCATCCTTCAAAATGGACACAACTAAGAGTGCTGGACACATTAGATGTGCTGGTGAAGATTTAAACCAGATAATCCCCACCAACACCTAAAATTACGCTAGTACTCCCTCCATATCGAAATGTAACATGTTTTACCGTTTACTAGACGACACACAGCTAGACATATTTTAGTGCAAAATACACATGAATCTACACACTAAAACATATCTACATACATGTTGTCTGAAAAAAGTTAAAACATCATATATTTTGATACAGAGGGAGTACGAGATACGGAAAAATAAGACCTCGGGGATAAGATGCCATGCCTTATTGCTTCATGATGTTCATTCGGCTGGGTGGGGCATATGGGTTGGTCTGCAGTTTGGAGTTAGATTTGGTGGTTCGCACCTGCAGGCTGAGTTGGTTCTGACGGTCTCCACGTCAGAAAAGGCACAAAACCACGTGTGAGAGTTCTATAACTGATCGATGCCATTAAATTAATCATGTGAGCTAGGCAGAATATTTTTGCCACCGAATGCTTGCTTCTATATAATGTTACCTGCCGGCCAAAACGGCAAATCCTACATATTATTATGCGCGTCTGCTATAATTTGTCGACATGAGAATGGGATATAAGTTTGCATGGTTATTTTATACTTTTGCTTAAAGAGTAATGAATATTAAATTTTTAAACAGAAGGAGTTCAATATTTTGATGCAAAAGCAGTGACTGAGTGATGCCGCAATCGATGATGTTGTGGGCATTGCATTCCGTTCTCTTGAGCATAAAGGAGAGACAATTGTCAACTCATCCATCACTGTATTCTTTTTTATGTATACAGCTACTGCTACTTTGTAAGCATCCATGACCATACATACTCGATACGTACTTAGTAGTTAGTCAATACTGCAATTTTTATTAAAGAATCACGTAAAATACTTGCCCGGTCCGCCGCTGCTAACTAAACATCTTTAATTAAGGAACATGCTCCATCCAACAACGATGAAGAAAATTAAGGAAACTGCCAAGGACGGCAGTTTGTTCCCTAGCTCATCCACTGGAGCAGACAAAACTTTCCCTAACAGCGGCTTTTCCCTAGTTTTATACTCTGACCGAACCCAAGTATTTTTAAACCTATAGCCCTGTTTTTTAGCTGATCTGGGACTTGGCACAAGAATATTGCAATTGTTCCTTCCTTTTAAAACAGTGATCGAGAGCGTGCGAGAGTTCAACGGTTTCACACGCATGGGATCACGCGCAGACGCAGGCCACGGATATTCTACTCGATCGTCTGATGGGTCAGCTGTTGGCCAGGGTTCCTCTGCTACTACACTGCTCGATCCGCCAGGATTCCTCTGCGATTACAGTGCTCGATCCGGCCATTATTCCCGATCGCTCATGTATAAAATAAATAGGGTGCTAGAACGAACTCGAAGCATCGGTGATCTCGTCTGCCAGCAGCATGCCATATTGCATTGTTTCCTCCATCACCTTCACGTAGGTCCTACGCCCACTGCACTCGTGTACGTACACGTGTGTATGTTTTTTTAGAATATACGTACGTGTTCATGCTAAATTCCTGGTTCCCCTCTTAAAATATTGTTACAATAGTGTAGCCAGATCAACCCAGTACAATACAAACTGTTAAACCATACTGTCACGAGTCCAACGGTACATAGCTTAGGGGATAGACTCCACCTGTAATCCCTAGTCTTTAGGCATGCTTGGTCATGGCCGTTGCATGCACCTGCGTGTGCCTCTGCATCCGCTGCACACGATCACCACCCCTCTGTATAAATGTAACACTCAAGTGTAATGGAAAGTGTGTGCGAGAGTTATTCTGTCCAGCTTGGTATCAGAGCGAACCAGGTTCCCTCTCCCTCTGCTCTCCCCCATCTCCGATGAGCCATCCCCAAAACCCTCTCGCCATGACCTCCGCACCAGGCAACACCCTCGCTGTCATCCCACCCCCAATCTCCATCCACAACCTCAACATCGAGAACTACATCGACTTCAAACTCGACATGACCAGCAAGAAATTCCGTAAGTGGCACAACACAATTCTGATCCTCCTTTCTCGTTACAATGCTCGCGATCACGTGGAGGAAGAAACCTCGCCTCACCTCGCCGATGAGGATTGGCGCAAGGTTGACTTCACTGTCACCCTTTGGTTCCTTGCGACCCTTGCTGATGATCTCCAGGAAGTCGTTCTGTCGCCCGACACCTCCGTCTTCGCCACCTGGACCGCGGTGCTCGCGTTCTTCACCGCGAACAAGGAAGGCCGGAGTATGCATCTGCGCCGAGAATTTCACGATCTCAAGCAGGGCGAGATGGGGATCGGGGCCTACTGCAGCAAGTTGAAGTCCATTGCAGAGGCCCTGGCCGATGTCGATGATCCGATCGACGATCGGCAGCTCACCCTCACTAGTGGAAACAACCCCTCTCGTCCAGGGGGCCGGGGGGCAGCTGTCCCGGTTGCAACCAAATCCGGGACAAATGCCCTGCATTGGTCCCGGTTCGTGCGCCCGGGGCAACAGGAATCGCCTGGGCGCATTGGTCCCGGTTCGTGGGGGGCATATCGGTCCCGGCTCGTGCCACGGACCGGGACCAATGCCTAGCCACAGGCCACGTGGCACGCGCATGACCTGTTGTCCCGGTTCAGTCCACGAACCGGGACCAATGCCCCCTTCCCCTATATATACTGCCCCAGCCCCCCCTCCTTCCATCTTTTTTTTTGCTTGGAGGTGTGAGAGAGTGTGGTGTTAGTGTGTTTTTTTTTACTATGCACACGAGGTGTTCGACGAAATTCCCGAGACGCACACAAGCTCACTGAAAATGGTATCTTCGACCGAGGTTAACAAATTATCTTTTTCATCTGTAACTGATACATAAAAAAGTATTATTTGTCGATGTACTGTGGTCATCTCTGTATTAATATGTATTTTGATAAACTTAATTATATGATGCAGATGGATGCACGGCAGCGATGGATGTACGGTGACCGACGCACCTCCGAGTATATGGCAGGCCTGAATGCATTTCTTGCTGTAGCTCAGGCGAACAAAGATAATGGCTTCATGTGTTGCCCATGTGTTGATTGTCGGAACGTCAGAGAACATTCTTCCGAAAGAATCCTTCACGGCCATCTACTTCGGAGAGGTTTCATGCCCAGCTATAATTGCTGGACCAAGCATGGAGAAAGAGGGGTTGTGATGGAAGACGATGAAGAAGAAGAAGAAGATCCTTTGTTCCCTGAATACGACGATACTGCAATGGAAGAGAATGCAGAAGAAGGAGGTGATCAAGAACAGGCATCAGAAGAGCCCGATGATGATCTTGGCCGAGTTATTGCTGATGCAAGGGAAGACTGTGAAAATAAATTGGAGAGGTTGAAGCTGGACAACATGTTACAGGATCACAAAAAATTGTTATACCCAAATTGCGAAGATGGTAGCACAAAGCTCGGTACAACACTGGAGTTGCTGAAATGGAAGGCACAAAACGGTGTGACTGACAAGGCATTTGAGAGTTTACTTCAACTAATGAAGCCAAAACTTCCAAAGAATAACGAATTGCCTGAGAGTACGTACGAAGCAAAGAAAGCTCTCTGCCCTCTAGGATTAGATGTGCAGAAGATACATGCATGCATTAATGACTGCATTCTCTTCCGCGGTGAGAAGTACGAGAATTTGGATGAATGTCCAATATGCACTGCACTGCGGTATAAGATCAGAGCAGATGATCCTGGTGATGTTGACGGCGAGCCCCCCCGTAAGAGGGTTCCTGCTAAGGTGATGTGGTATGCTCCTATAATACCACGGCTGAAACGTCTGTTTAGAAACAAAGAGCATGCTAGGTTGTTGCGATGGCACAAATAAGACCGTAAGAAAGATGGAAAGTTGAGGCACCCCGCCGATGGATCGCAGTGGAGAAAGATCGAGAGAGACTTTCCAGACTTTGCAAGAGAGGCGAGAAACTTATGGTTTGGTCTAAGTACAGATGGCTTTAATCCTTTTGGGGAGCAGAGCTCCAGTCATAGCACTTGGCCTGTAACTCTATGTATGTACAACCTTCCTCCTTGGTTGTGCATGAAGCGCAAGTTCATTATGATGCCAGTTCTCATCCAAGGCCCGAGGCAACCTGGCAACGACATTGATGTGTATCTAAGGCCATTAGTGGAAGAACTCTTAGAACTGTGGGGCAAACCAGGTGTACGTGTGTGGGATGAGAACGAACAAAAGCCATTTGACCTACGGGCGTTGCTTTTCGTGACCATCAATGATTGGCCAGCTCTTAGTAACATTTCCGGTCATACAAACAAGGGATACAATGCATGCACACACTGTTTAGATAAGACTGACAGTGTTTTTTTGGATAAATGTAAAAAGGTTGTATACCTGGGGCATCGTAGATTTCTTCCGATCAAGCATCCCTTAAGGAAAAAAAGGAGGGAAGCATTTCAGAGGTGAGGCAGATAACCGAAAGAAGCCTGAGCTCCGTAGTGGTAATGATATATTCGATATGGTCAAGGACCTAGAAGTAATCTTTGGTAAGGCTGCTGGCAGCCAACCAGTTCCGTACGGCCCTGATAAGCGGGCACCCATGTGGAAGAAGAAATCTATATTTTGGGAGCTACCCTATTGGAAAGTTTTAGATGTCCGGTCTTCGATCGACGTGATGCACGTGACAAAGAATCTATGTGTCAATCTGCTATGCTTCCTGGGCGTGTATGGGAAGTCAAAAGATACGCCTGAAGCACGGGAGGACCAGCAACGTATGAAAGACCCAAGCAACAAGCACACAGATACAGGGCGCCATTCCTTAAGCAGCTACGCTCTTACTAAAGCAGAGAAGGAAATATTCTTTGAAGTCCTTTACAGTATCAAGGTTCCGTCTGGCTTCTCGTCGAATATAAAGGGGATAATAAACATGGCAGAGAAAAAATTCCAAAACCTGAAGTCTCATGACTGCCACGTGATTATGACGCAATTGCTTCCGATTGCATTGAGGGGGCTTCTACCGGAAAATGTTCGAGTACCCATTGTGAAGCTATGTGCATTCATGAACGCAATATCTCAGAAGGTAATCGATCCAGAAATTCTGACAAGATTACAGAGGGATGTGGTCCAGTGTCTTGTTAGTTTTGAGTTGGTGTTCCCACCATCCTTCTTCAACATTATGACTCATCTCCTTGTTCACCTATGGGAAGAGATTCATATTCTCGGTCCGGTATTTCTACACAATATGTTCCCCTTTGAGAGGTTCATGGGAGTCTTGAAGAAATATGTTCATAACCGTGCTAGGCCAGAAGGAAGCATCTCGAAGGGCTATGGAACAGAGGAGGTCATTGGGTTCTGTGTTGACTTTATTCCTGACCTTAAGACAATTGGTGTTCCTGAATCGCGGCATGAGGGGAGACTGAGGGGAAAAGGAACGCTGTGAAAGAAAACAATGATACCTTGGGACGGGCATTCTTTGACCAAAGCACACTACACAGTTCTACAAAATTCTATGTTCATGGCTACGTATGTCGAGGAACACAAGAATATTGTACGGTCTGCAAACCCGGGGAAGGATGACTCATGGATTAAACGCGAACACATGGAGACTTTCGGAAGTTGGTTGCAAACACGTCTTATAAATGACACCACTGTTGAAGATCAGCTATACATGTTGGCAGGGTCACCATCTTCGACTATTGGGAGTTTTCAAGGGTGCGAGATAAATGGGAATACATTTTACACGAGCTCCCAAGATAAGAAGAGCACCAACCAAAACAGTGGTGTCCGCTTTGATACAACAAACGAGAATGGAAAAACTGACACATACTATGGTTACATAGAGGAGATATGGGAACTTGACTATGGACCTTCTTTTAAGGTCCCTTTGTTCAAGTGCAAATGGGTCAACCTGAATGGCGAAGGGGTAAAGGTAGACCCGCTTTATGGAATGACAACAGTGGATCTCAACTGTATTGGTTACAATGACGAACCATTCGTTCTAGCCAATGATGTGGCTCAGGTCTTCTATGTGAAGGACATGTCTTCCAGACCGAAGAAAAGAAAAAATAAGGGAACAATTTCATCATACGATGAGCCGAAGCGTCACATAGTTCTCTCAGGGAAAAGAAACATCGTGGGAATCGAGGACACGACAGACATGTCAGAAGATTATAATAAGTTTGTTGAAATTCCACCCTTCACAGTGAAAGCTGACCCCACCATCCCGTTAAATAATGAAGATGCCCCATGGTTACGGCCGAAGCGATCATAAGCAAGGGACACGAAGAAAATTCAGAAGACTAGATAGGGATGTTGTTGGTGATGTGTAATAATAAACGTGGAATACATGATCATAGTTCTTATAACGTAGTATGAACGAGATTTTGTTAACCAAAATGATATTTATACATATTATGTGATTATGAATGGAGTAGGTGCAAGTTTGACCAATAATTTGTATTGATCGGTCAAAAGCTGGCAAGCATTGAGTGCTTGACAACTATGACCAGTCTGACTTCATTATTATTCCAAATGAAAATGAGGCCCTAGCTCCAAAAAGTGTATGGGTGGAAATTTCCAGAAATTTGTATGACATAGAGCCGGAGTTTGTGGATTCTAAGCACTTCTGTGCAGCTGCTAAAGAAAGAGGCTACATCCATAATTTGCCAATTGAGAATAACAAGGTTGCCCCTCTAGAGCCAGATGAGATGGAATTTTTACTCGGTCTCCCAAGAAACCACACAAGGGGAGTCGCGAAGAGAGAGAGGTACAAATCTCTTGGCAATTCATTCCAAATTGATACTGTGGGTTGCCACTTGTCGGTGTTGAAGAACATGTTTCCCAATGGTGTTAATGTGGTGTCCTTATTCTCCGGTATTGGAGGAGGAGAGAAAGCTTTGCACAGGCTTGGCATCCACATGAAGACAGTGATTTGAGTTGAGATAGGTGAAGTTAATAGGAGGATTTTGAGGGGTTGGTGGGATCAGACACAAACTGGCACTTTAATTGAGATTGCCGACGTGAAGTCTCTCACTAATGATAGCGTACACGGAATGCAATTCATTCCAAATTGATACTGTGGGTTGCCACTTGTCGGTGTTGAAGAACATGTTTCCCAATGGTGTTAATGTGGTGTCCTTATTCTCCGGTATTGGAGGAGGAGAGATAGCTTTGCACAGGCTTGGCATCCACATGAAGACAGTGATTTGAGTTGAGATAGGTGAAGTTAATAGGAGGATTTTGAGGGGTTGGTGGGATCAGACACAAACTGGCACTTTAATTGAGATTGCCGACGTGAAGTCTCTCAGTAATGATAGCGTACACGGAATGCAATTCATTCCAAATTGATACTGTGGGTTGCCACTTGTCGGTGTTGAAGAACATGTTTCCCAATGGTGTTAATGTGGTGTCCTTATTCTCCGGTATTGGAGGAGGAGAGATAGCTTTGCACAGGCTTGGCATCCACATGAAGACAGTGATTTGAGTTTAGATAGGTGAAGTTAATAGGAGGATTTTGAGGGGTTGGTGGGATCAGACACAAACTGGCACTTTAATTGAGATTGCCGACGTGAAGTCTCTCAGTAATGATATCGTACACGGAATGCAATTCATTCCAAATTGATACTGTGGGTTGCCACTTGTCGGTGTTGAAGAACATGTTTCCCAATGGTGTTAATGTGGTGTCCTTATTCTCCGGTATTGGAGGAGGAGAGATAGCTTTGCACAGGCTTGGCATCCACATGAAGACAGTGATTTGAGTTGAGATAGGTGAAGTTAATAGGAGGATTTTGAGGGGTTGGTGGGATCAGACACAAACTGGCACTTTAATTGAGATTGCCGACGTGAAGTCTCTCAGTAATGATAGCGTACACGGAATGCAATTCATTCCAAATTGATACTGTGGGTTGCCACTTGTCGGTGTTGAAGAACATGTTTCCCAATGGTGTTAATGTGGTGTCCTTATTCTCCGGTATTGGAGGAGGAGAGATAGTTTTGCACAGGCTTGGCATCCACATGAAGACAGTGATTTGAGTTGAGATAGGTGAAGTTAATAGGAGGATTTTGAGGGGTTGGTGGGATCAGACACAAACTGGCACTTTAATTGAGATTGCCGACATGAAGTCTCTCACTAATGATAGCGTACACGGAAGTTACTATGTTTTCAAGCGGGGTCGGAATAAAGAGAAAATACGTGTGGATGCGCAGAGTAAAACTTCGAAGGAAAACTATGGTTTTTCTGTTGTAGACGAAGATCTCAAATTCACCGTGTCAATAAGGTACAACTCGCTTTGAATTAGGAAGATCACGAGAGAAATCAAAAATTGTAATATTTTTATATTCAAATTATATACAAATGAAAAAATAATTAATAGTTTCAATAGTTAGAATAATTATTTAGTTAAACGAAAAATGGATTTAAATTAGTTTTGCAAATTCTAGCATTTTTCATGTTGGAATTTTTGTCAAATTTGAAAGTATATAGAAGTTGTTAATGTGCAAACTTAACCCTTTTCAAATTTTGGCGCTAAAAAATTTTGGGCGCGCAGGGGTGCCACCGATATTCGAAATTTGTTTTTGGTCCCGGGCCGTGGTACCAACCGGGACCAAAGGGGCTCTAGTCCCGGTTGGTTGCACGGGCCGGGACTAGAGGCCCAGGTGTATAAAAATCGCGGCCCTCTCTCCAGGCCGAACGAACACCCCAGGGACAGGTACGAGTGGACATGGCTGGGCGAAGCCCTGCCGGAGGCGGGAACGAGTAGTCAGATCCCGCCGGCGGACCGCCGGCGGGTATGGGCTAGGGACACGGTAGAATAGGGGGCACACAACTTATATTAAAAAAAGGCCAGGGGCCTTGCTTACATAGATAGGGGGCGGCGCGGCCACAGGCGGCCGGCCGTACTTGCATAAAGGGGCGGCGGCGCGGCCACAGGCGGCCGGCCGTTTCTTGGGGGGTAGCTAGGGGCCTTGCTTACATAGAATAGGGGGTGGCGGCGCGGCCACAGGCGACCGGCCGATCTACTAGTCCTCCTCGTCGGAGGAGATTTCTTGGTAGGGGGGCGGCTGCCACAGGTGGGCAGGCGGCGCCTGGGCCGGGGGTGCAGGCATCGGGGGCATCGGAGGCGCGTACGGCGGTGGCGGGGGCAGCGGCGGTGGCGGGGGCAGCACCTCCTGCGGCGGCGGCGGCGGAGGGGGCAGCTCCTCCTCCTGCTCCGGCGACCCCGGCGCCCAAATGCCGCCTGTCCAGGCCCAGGACATGCCGTACTCCAGCCCGGGGGGAGCGGCTGCGGCGGCGGCTGGTCCTCGGACGCCTCATACTCGGCGTAGAGCGCGTGCCACCAGGGGGTAGGCTCGGGGGGCGGCGGCGGCGGCATGGCGGCAGCGGCGGCGCGGGCGGCGGCCACGACCCGCTCCCACCGCTTGATCTCGTCCTCGACGAGTGAGCGGCGGGAGGCCTCGCAGGCATCCTCCATGGCGGCCCGGAGCACGGGGTCCTCCTCCCCGGAGAAGTCCTCCGGGATGTCCTCGAGGAGCCACAGCTCCCTCTCCCGGCCGGGCGGTGACGGCGGGTAGTCCTCGACGTCCACCTCGTGGGGGCGGGGATGTAGGAGCGCCGGCGCTGCTCGTGCTCCTGCTCGAGCCAGGCGCTCCAGTAGGGGGAGCTGCGCGCGTACACGCGCTCCCTGCGGACGCGGGCCGGCAGGAGCTCGCGCCGACGGTCGATCTCCTCGAGCAGCGCCTGGCCGGTCGGGACCGGCGGCACAGGGATACGCTGGGGGTTCAGGTGCCAGCCGTCCGGGAGGTGGACGTCGGCATAGAACACCGGCGTGGCGTTGTTCCAGTGCCACTCGGCCTCGTCCACCCGGACGTACCGGCGGAACCGCTTGCCCTTGGGCGCGGCGCTGGGCGGCGGGCGTGCAGCCGGAGGTGGCGCGGGGACGCGCGGCGTCCCGCCGAGGCGGACACCTCCAGGGCCGTAGCCGAAGGCCTCCGCCGGCGGTGGTGGGACGCGGCCGGCGCCGCTCGAGGAGCCTTCATTCCTGGGGCGCTTGCCGGAGCCGCTGCCGAACCAGCGGGACATGGTGGCTATGGTTGGTCTGCCTTGGGCGCGGCCGGGGTGAATGGGTTGTACGGGCGGCGGGGGGCCTTTAAAAAGGACCCGGGGTGGGCTGGACGTGGCATGCCAACCGGCGGCCTGGACGTGGCGGCGGTTGCAGGCGGCCATGAATGCGGGCAGGAGCCGAGGCGTGGCGGCGGTTGCAGCCGTGGCGCGTGGGGAAGTGGGGGCGCAGGGAAGCCGAGGCGGGGCGGGAAGACGAGGCGACTGGCCCTTTGACCGTCCTGTAGTCTTAATTTAAGGGACCAGGCGAGCCAGCCAACGGCCGCTGGCCAGTGGCCCCTTCGAACCATTGGCTGACCACGCTGGCCAGTGGGCCCTTCGAACCGTTGACTGACCATAATAAAAGACGCGGGCCAGTGGGCCCTTTTGACAAATGTGACCAGTGGGCTTAATAAAAGACGTGGGCCTGGACGCGGTTGGGGAAGGGGAGGCCGGCTCGGGATTGGGAGACAGGAGCCCCAAAAAACGTGGGGCCTGGACGCGAAAACTGAACGATTATATTTGTTTTTGTCAAAAAAGTATCCATCCCGGTCCATTGAACGAACCGGGACGACCTCCCCTGGCCCAGGTTCGCCACGTGGCCTATCCTTACCATCCCGGGTCCTGGCACAACCGGGACCAATGGGACGGGCCATTTGTCCCGGCCAGCCCATCCCGGTTGCACAACCGGGACAACTGGCCCTTACGACCCGGGACAAAAGGCCCTCTTTCCACTAGTGCCTTTGTCTCCTTGATGGGCTGGGTGATGCCTACTCGCTCCAGGCCGAGCTCCTTCAGCGCCCTCTCGCCTCCTTCGCGGACGCCCAGGCACGACTCCTTCTCGCTGAGATCAAGGTTCAGAACAAGGCCTCCACAGCCGCCGCCCACGCCCTCGTCACCAACAACTCCAACTCCGGAGATCGCGGCGATCGCAACGACCGCGGCAACTCCGGATCGGGAAACGGACGCAACCCGCACCAAGGCAATGGCGCCTCTCAGGGCGCTCCTCACCACCAAGGCGGTGGTGGCTCTCAGGGCGGTCGTGGAAACGGCTACGGCTACGGCAATTGTGGCGGTTACGGCACCGGCGGCGGGTATGGCAACCAGTATGGCTACAACACTCAGAACGGCTACGGCGGCTACAGTGGTCACCAGAATGGCTACGGCAACACTGGCGGCGCTCGCGGACGCGGCTATGGCAATCGCGGCTATAGGGGTCGCGGCTATCCTCAGCAACCCTAATACCAGCAGGCGCCACCGTACCAGCACGCCGCGCCCTTCCGGGCGCCCTTCATCTCCAACTCAACCAGCATCCTCGGCTCAACCCGGACATCATGCGCAAGTCTACACCACCGGCTACCCGTACGCCCCACCCCCCGCCTACCAGTCGCCTCATCCTCCATCATGGGATCACAGCCAGATGATCCAGAACGCGGCCAGCTACGCCCAGCCCGAGTGGCACATGGATACAGGCGCGACCTCGCACATCGCCGGTTCGTCAGGTATACTCACCAAGTCTCTCCCTGTTTCAAAGCTAAATTCTCAACGCATCGTCGTCGGTAATGGCTCCTCCCTACCCATCACTGCTACTGGCACAACTGTATTCCCTTCACCCCACAAAACCTTTACCTTATCCAATGTCCTTGTCTCTCCCTCTATTATCAAGAATTTAATCTCTGTTCGTCAGTTTACTCGCGATAACTCCTGTTCCATTGATTTTGACCCTTTCGGTTTTACTGTGAAGGATCTCGCTTCCAAGACTACTCTACTGAGATGCAATAGTCACGGCGATCTATACCCCTTTCCCAGTGCTTCAACCTTTTCAACAGCGCTCCACACCTCGACCACTGGCGATCTCTGGCATCAACGGCTTCGTCACCCCGGCCCCCACACATTAGCTCGTCTTTCTTCCATCCTACCATGTAATAAAGTAGTTTCATCCTCTGTTTTTGAGGCTTGTCAGCTCGGGAAGCAATCCCGACTCCCCTTTCCTACATCAAACTCATGTACTACTGCCCCTTTTCAACTAATACATTGCGACTTATGGACCTCTCCCGTTACAAGTTTTTCTGGCTATTACCATTACCTCGCAATCCTCGATGACTACTCACATTTCTCCTGGTCCTTCCCTCTCAAAAACAAATCTGATGCCGCACCCACAATTCATCGATTCTTGTCATTTGTTAAAACCCAATTCCACACCATTATCCGATGTGTACAATGCGACAACGGGGGGAGTTTGTCAACACCACTCTCCGTTCCCTCTTCTCCACAAATGGCATAGCCTTTTGTTTTTCTTGCCCGCACACATCCCCGCAAAATGGTAAAGCCGAAAGACCCATACGCACAACTAATGACATCCTACGCACACTTCTTGTCCAAGGCCATTTTCCTCCCACGTTTTGGGTTGAGGCTCTCTACACCGCAACCACGTTGCTCAACATCCGACCCTCACGTCCCATTAACTTTCTCACCCCCCACTACCTTCTCCATGGTACTCACCCAACTTATGACCATCTTAGGGCCTTTGGGTGTCTCTGTTTTCCAAATGCGTATGCCACATCCGCACATAAGCTAGCTCCTCGATCCATTCGCTGTGTATTTATCGGCTATCCACGGGAACACAAAGGGTGCAGATGCATCGACCTGCAATCTCGAAAAGTTATCGTGTCACGCCATGTTACATTTGATGAAACAAAATTCCCCTACCAACCCGCCACACAGCAGCCCACACAACCCACCCGCGCACCGCATCCTGCACCTGATCCGGATATTCTCACGGAATTCCGTGCACCAAACCCACCTGCCACACCATCCACCTCGGGATCCATCACCGGATCTCCCTCGGGATCTCCCTCCACCAGCCTTTCCCCGACACTGACGCGGCCCAGCGAATCTCCCTCGCCTAGCGCGCCCCGCACCTGCGCCCCACCCAGCCCTTCCTCGCGTGTCCCCTCCCGAGCCGACAGCTCCCCTGCGAGCCCACCACCAACCACTCCCCTTCCACCACGTAACCCAGCGCTCCCGCCCCATGCCATTCCGGTAGACGCACCCCAGAATCCACACCGCATGATCACCCGAGCCAAAAATGGCTTTCTCATGCCAAAAAGGCTCTTTGCTCTCTCTTCTTCCACTACACCTATTTCACCCATACCACACAACTACAAAACCGCACTTACGGATCCACATTGGCGCCAGGCGATGCTTGATGCGTTTAATGCTTTGTTAACAAATGACACTTGGTGTTTAGTGCCCAAACCTGCAGGTGTAAACGTTGTCACGGGCAAATGGATATTCAGGCATAAATTTCATTCGGATGGCACTCTTGCTCGCTACAAGGCCCGTTGGGTTGTCAGAGGCTTTCCTCAGCAGGCTGGCGTGGACTATGGGGACACATTCAGTCCGGTTGTAAAACCAGCCACCATCCGAGTCGTTCTTAGCCTTGCCACATCCAATTCTTGGCCCATCCACCAACTTGACGTCAAAAATGCCTTTTTACACGGTCATCTCCAAGAAATCGTTTACTATCAACAGCCCTCTGGATTCACACACACCACTCTTCCCCCATCATGTGTGTCGTCTCAACAAATCCTTATACGGCCTCAAGCAAGCCCCAAGAACGTGGTTCCATCGATTCACCACCTTCCTTCACACTCTCGGTTTCACCACCTCCAAGTGTGACCCCTCTCTATTTATTCTCCACCACGGCTCCTCCACGGCATATCTACTCCTCTATGTTGACGACATTATACTCACCGCAAACACACCCACTCTCCTCGATAGCGTTATCTCCTCTCTCAAACGAGAATTCTCCATGAGTGATCTCGGTGACCTTCATCAATTCTTGGGCGCCCATGTTCACCAAACAGCCACGGGTCTATTCCTCTCTCAACACCAATACGCTTTGGACATTCTTGACCGTGCCAAGATGAGCAACTGCAATCCTATCTCCACGCCTATCGATACTCGCTCCAAAGTCTCTGCCACCGATGGCTCACCCTTCTCGGACCCATCTCTTTACAGGAGCCTCGCAGGAGCCCTTCAATACCTCACCATCACTCACCCTGATCTTGCCTACGCTGTCCAGCAAGTTTGCCTGTTCATGCACGCGCCACGAGATGCCCATTTTCAGTTTATCAAGCGCATTCTGCGTTATATCAAAGGAACGGCACACTACGGACTGCAGCTTTATCGACGTTCCTCTACCGATCTCCTGGCTTACTCGGATGCCGATTGGGCAGGCTGCCCGGACACACGGAAGTCCACGTCCGGGTTTTGTATCTTTCTTGGTGACAACCTGGTGTCATGGTCCTCAAAGCGCCAGCCCACCGTGTCTTGCAGCAGCGCTGAAGCCGAGTATCGTGCAGTTGCCAATTGTCTCGCCGAATCTTGTTGGTTGCGCCAGCTGCTCACTGAACTGCATCGCCCACCGCGTCGCGCCACCGTGGTATTCTGCGACAACATCAGTGCCGTGTACCTGTCCTCCAATCCCATTCAGCATCAGCGCATGAAGCACATTGAAATCGACCTTCATTTTGTCCGGGATCGCGTCGCGCTTGGAGAAGCACGGGTGCTCCATGTTCCCACACACTTGCAGTTTGCCGATGTGTTCACTAAGGGACTTCCCAGTTCAGTCTTTGAAGATTTTCGTACCAGCCTTCACATCGTTCTCTACGATGTTCGGACTGCGGGGGGGTGTTAAACCATACTGTCACGAGTCCAACGGTACATAGCTTAGGGGATAGACTCCACCTGTAATCCCTAGTCTTTAGGCATGCTTGGTCATGGCCGTTGCATGCACCTGCGTGTGCCTCTGCATCCGCTGCACACGATCACCACCTCTCTGTATAAATGTAACACTCAAGTGTAATGAAAAGTGTGTGTGAGAGTTATTCTGTCCAGCTCAAACTACCATTAGCTAGCTAATCCATTACAGTTAAAATTAAAGAGGGGGTAATGTTCTATGAGGCGATTCCAACAGAAACATACGGACCGAAAACTGATACCGCAAGGTGTGGGGGTAATTTGTCAATTCCGCAGATCATATTTCAGCTGCAGAGGTTAGTGCCATGAGAGCAATTTCTCTGAAAGTGATACAAGTTGGACAAAACGCGTTCAAGGTCTCGTTTCCATTATAAAATATATTAGAAAGAATGAAAATATTTGGTGTGTTTTGTACGAAACCACTTTGGTTGCTTCCGGAGATTTGGATCAACATATCTGATATCCCACCTCGTCATAAGGGGAACTTTCTTACTCTTAGAAGTCGCTTTTTGAAAAAATATTGAAGGTGGACATGAAATACACAAGAAACATGTGGTGCTCCAGATCTTTGTGGGTTGTACTGGTTACACTTTGAATCCAGATAAGTGGACGGTATTTATACATGATGTCTTCTATAAGTTAAAGTTTTTTTTTTGTTGAGAAACTAATTTTTGATGAAGATGAGGGCATGGTTGATCAGAGTGGCCACAAAGGGGATGACAATGATGAAGACAATCATGGCAATGGAAACTTGAAGCCGAGGGGGGAGGAGAAGAGTGGTTCAGATAGTGGAGCTGCAGATATTGGGGCTAAAGATATTTCCTCGCTAGCTCATGGTAACAATGATTCAAAGGGGGCCGGGAAAGAATCCCACAGAGGAGGAGATCATGGCATATGGAGACATGTCGCCCACACATGAGGTTCGTTCTAGTAGCCAACTTCTCGTTAAACCGAATGTGGATCTGAACGTACGATGGCATTAGCGGTAACGCAAGGATAACACCTACGTTGCTTCAGGTACAAATATGCAACCCATGTTTTCTATACTTTCGTTTTCAAATCCTGAAGTAAAACTTAGAGCGGATAGATTGGGTATATCGGTAGAAAAAACAAAGAAGCACACAAATTCTTTTATTTCGGGACTTATGCAGCGTGAACTGTCTCGATCTATTGTGCTTTTAGAAAATAATATTTCTCTTGATAATTACAAACCAGATAGCAGTTTAGTGATAAGAAGATCTTCGAATTTAAGTGAGGGTCTTGGAGATGATTATCATGGGGTTATAGGAGATCACACGGATCTTATACCACTTCGTATCACGGTTAAACGTAACCGT